>CAUOFW020002881.1:217500-728639 GCA_963454935.2 Ilex paraguariensis
CTTCCGTAAGATGAGACTCTCTTAGGAGAATCTAGAACCCATAAAAACCCCTCTCATCAAATTCAATGGTTCCAGTGCCCTATCCCTTGGAAAAATCACCCTCATGATGCGGGCGGAGGTGGTGACTACGCCAATAGAATTTGTGGTAGTGGACTCTAACTTCCCTTACAACGCTATTATGGGGAGATCGTGGTTATATGCAATAAAGGTGGTCCACTCATCCTATCACCAGAAGATAAAGTTTTCAACACCGCAGGGCATAATGGAAATTCGGGGTGAATAGGCATCGGTGAAAAGCTGTTTCTATGCCGCGGTGAAAATGGGGGTCAGCGGCCGGAGTCAGGAGTGTGATCCTGATGCGGTGGTTGCCAAATAACAATCACAAAGTGGTCGTTCAGGAGTGGACGAGCCCATTACAAAGCCGGCCGACCGGTCTACTAAGGCCTTGGTGAAGATTTTCCTGAGCCCTGATAGCGGTGAGAAGTACTTTTTGATAAGAGAGTCACTCAGCGACGCAGAGAGAAATGATATGGCCTCATTTGTATGCCACAATGCTGATATCTTTGCATGGACCCAGGCCGAGATGACGGAGATAAGTGCCGAGGTGATGACTCATCGGCTTCATGTGAATCTCTCATTCACACTCGTTAGGCAAAAAGCCCGGAGAACAATGTCTTATCACGCGAAGGCTGTGGATGAAGAGGTGGATAAGTTGTTGAGGGCAGGTTCTATCAAGGAGGTACAGTTCCCCCAGTGGCTATCAATACCGTGTGCGCTAAGAAAAAAGAAGGAAAATGGAGAGTTTGTGTAGATTTCACGGACCTGAACAAAGCTTGCCCCAAGGATGAGTACCCCTTGCCCAAGGTTGATCAGCTGGTAGATACCACAGTCGGCCACAGGCGCATCACCTTTATGGATGCTCAGGCTGGATATCACCAGATTTTCTTGCATGAATCAGATCAGGAGAAAATGACGTTCATCATGCCCCGGGGAATCTACTGTTACACGGTAATGCCTTTTGGTTGAAGAATGCTGGGGCAACTTACCAACATTTGATGAACAAAATTTTCAAAGACCAGCTCGGCGAAACGATGAAGGTGTACATTGATGACATGTTGGTCAAAAGCAAAGAGGGGGCCGACCATCTCTATGATCTCGGGACAACATTCGCCATCCTCCGGAAGTATGGCCTAAAACTAAACCCCTCGAAATGCGCCTTTGGAGTGAGCTTAGAAAAGTTTTTGGGGTATTTGGTTACTCATCGGGAATCGAGGCGAACTCCAAGCAAATACAAGCAATCCAGAATGTTCGGGCGCCTAGGACCATTAAGGATGTTCAGAAATTGGTCGGGATGTTGGCAGCCCTTAACAGATTTATTTTCAAGTCGTCCGATAAGTGCAAATCATTTTTTGCCAAGTTGAGGGGGGCAGCTAAGGGGGTTTGGTATGAGGAGTGCGGTCGAGCTCTTGAAGGGATCAAGGAGTACTTGAAACATCCTCTGACTTTATCTGTTCCAGCGACAAGGGAGGTGCTTAGCCTTTACTTGTCCGTATCTCGAGACGCCGTGAGTGGAGCATTGGTCAGGGATACTGAAGGGGCCCAAAGACCCGTGTATTTCATAAGCAAAACCTTGCTTGACGCCGAGACAAGGTACTCTCCAATGGAGAAATCGGTCTTCGCATTGGTAATCTTGGCGAGGAAACTTCGACACTACTTCCAGGCTCACGCCATAGACGTCCTTACAGATCAACCTCTCAAGCCGATCTTTCACTGAGCCGATATGTCCGGGAGGGTTGCCAAATAGGTTGTAGAGCTTGGAGAGTTTAAAATCAGGTACAAACCTCGAACGTCAATAAAAGGACAAGTTCTGGCGGACTTTGTTGCCGAGTTCTCTGCGTTCGAGCCCCCACCAATGTCACAGTATCTAACAGGGGACGTTTGGGATCTTCATGTTGATGGATCCTCGAACGCAAGGGGGTAGGGATAGGTATTGTACTAGTCAACTCAGAAGGGTTCATCATTGAAAGGGTAATCAGATTAAAATTCAAGGCGTCCAATAACGAAGTCAAGTATGAAGCGTTGCTAGCAGGACTGGATGTCGCATGCTTGATTGGGGTTAGACATATTCGGATCTTTTGCGATTCTCAACTGGTTGTGAACCAGGTAAATGGGGACTTCGAGGTCCGAGATAGTAGAATGATGGTATATAATGAGAAGGCAAAATCCAAGATGGAAAAGTTAAAAAAAGTGAAAATTTCTCAGATTCCTAGAGATCATAATACCCACGTTGACGCACTAGCATGTCTGGCTTCGACTTTGGCCTCGGAGGTAACACGGCGCATACTTATTGAGACCCGGGAAAGTCCAAGCATAGACTAAGCAAAGGCCGAACAAGTGTTGCCAACTGTAATGCAAACACCGTCGGGATGGATGAAGCCTACCATTGCATACTTAACGGACGGAGTGCTTCCGAAAGACGTCAGAGAGGCCAGGAAGATTAAGCTCAAAACCCCTAGATTCTGGATGTCAGATGATCAACAATTATATAGAAAATCGTTCTCGAAACCACTATTTCTTTGTGTCCCCGAAGACAAAGTGGAACCTCTATTGTACGAAATCCATGAAAGGGTGTGCAGAAGCCACACAGGCAGAAGGTCTCTCTCGCACCGAGCAATGACGCAAGGGTACTAGTGGCCATACATGCAGAAAGACGCGAAGAGTTATTTGCGGAAGTGCAACAAATGTCAGAAGTTTGCCCCCATTATTCGACAACCTGCTAGAGATTTGAACTTGCTGACAAGCCCTTGGCCGTTCTCACAGTGGGGGATGGATATTGTCGGACCTCTCCCGAGATCCCCATTAGGCAAGAAATTCTTGCTGATGACAACCGATTACTTCACTAAATGGATCAAAGTTGAGTCCTTAAGCCGTATTCGGGATGTGGAGGCGAAGAAGTTCGTGTGAGAAAACGTCATCACCCGATTTGGAATCCCCAGGGCTATTATTTCTGACAATGGGACTCAATTCAACAGTGGCCCATTTAGAGAATTCTGGTCGGAGTACGGAAATATGTAATTACTATTCTACGCCAGCCTATCCCCAATGTAATGGACAGGCTAAAGTGTCCAACAAAACCGTGCTGGCGGGAATCAAGAAGAGACTTGAGGCGGCAAAAGGAAGGTGGACCGAGGAATTACTTAACGTATTATGGGCATACAGGACCACGTCGAGGACCTCGACGGGAGAAACTCCATACGCCTTGACATATGGGGTCAAGGCTGTCATCCCCTTAGAGGTAGGACTCCCAAGAATACAGAGCCGAGCCTTCGAATTGGGAAACAATAATCAAACTCTTGCTAGGGATCTTGATTTAGCCGAAGAAAGGAAGTCATCGGCATTCATCAGGCTGGCGAGGTACCAAGGGGAATTGTCACGGCAGCACCGGAAGAAGGTTCGAATGAGAGATTTCCAAGTCAGAGATTTGGTACTACAAAAAGTGGTGGGCAATACGCGCGAGCCTACTGAGGGAAAACTAGGTCCCAATTAGGAGGACCCTTATAAGGTGATCTCTGTGGGGGGCACAGGCGTGTCTCGATTGCAAAATATGAACGGTGACGATGTAATCCGGCCATCGAATGTATCGAATTTAAAAAAATACTACTACTAAATCAGGTTTCAGTCTTCATGGTTGCATTAACACGAGCCAAGCGCTCGGTCGTTAGGGGTAGGGCTCCGAGGGGTGTAAGACTCCACCCTTGGAGCAACGCCTTCAAATTATTAACACGAGTCAAGCACTCGGTCGTTAGGGGTACAGCCTCGAGGGGTGTAAGACTCCACCCTTGGAGCAACACCTTCAAAATTTTAACATGAGTCAGGCGCTCAGTCGTTAGGGGTGTAAGACTCTACCCTTGGAGCAACGCTTTCAAAATATTAACACAAGTCAAGCGCTCGGTCGTTAGGGATACGGCCCCAAGGGGTATAAGACTCCATCTTAAAGCAACGCCTTCAAAATATTAACACAAGTTAGGCACTCGGTCATTAGGGGTACGACCTCGAGGGGTGTAAGACTTCACTCTTGGATTAACGCCTTCAAATTATTAACATGAGTCAGGCGCTCGGTCGTTAGGGGTACGGCCCCGAGAAGTGTAAGACTCCACCCTTGGAGCAACGCCTTCAAAATACTAACACGAGTCAGGCGCTCGGTCGTTAGGAGTACGACCCCGATGGGTGTAAGACTCCACCCTTAGAGCAACGCCTTCAAATTACTAACACGAGTTAGGTGCTCGGTCGTTAGGGATACGGCCCCGAGGGGTGTAAGAGTCCACCCCATATATATACTCGGTCCCGAGGGGTCCAAAGACCCAACAGCAAGTTCGACGCGTTTACTTTTATGAATTTGACGTGAAGCCTTGCTACTTCAGAAGGTCCTTATTGATGTAACATCAAGGCCATTTCCTTGAAACATGATTGACGTAGGAAATCATTGTAAATCAAAAAAGGGCTTTGCGTCCCCAAGCATACAAACAGTAACTAAATTCTGTACAAAGAATAGCTACGACACAAATACGGAACATAGAAGTGACTAAGGCCGCCAGCTGCTAAGGCCCTCGGCTCATTCCTCTCCGGCTCCTCCCTCGCGAGGCCTCCATGCCACCTTTTTAGCTCGTCTCTAACCCCTAATATCTCATCTAACTCGGTATCATGCACCCCAGTAATGATAGGGGACGGAGGAGGGGGCAGATCATCTGTTGGCTTGACAGGTGGCAAAGACGGAAGGGCAAGAGAAGGCTGGTCAAAATCGTCGCTGAGTGTGATGGGTTCGTTTCCACCTTCAGCCCCTACCGGCCCTTCTTCCTCCACGTAGCCACCTAGGTCAAATCGGACTTGTTCGTCCAGGGCTTCGTCATCGGCCTCTCTTCGAAAGCTGTGCATGGCGAATAAGTCCGAGTCTACCTCGATGTAGCAAGCGTGAAGGGCGGCATCCCAACCTTCTTTGAAAGCCTTCTTCTTGGTTTCCTCGAAAACAGGGACCATTTGGTCTTGAGTGGCCAGCCACATCCTTTGACATTCCGATTGCAGCCTTTTCTGCTCCCCCGCTTTCTCTACTATCAAGGAGTCCACTTTGGCAGTAAGAACGTTAATTACAGACTCGGACTCTTACAGCTTGGCTTCGGAGGAGGACACTCGCAGCTCGTACTCCTTGGCCTTCTTTATCATCGCAACTTCACCCGTCTTGGTCTTTTCCAGCTTAGCATGAATGGCGTCTTGGTGGTGGATGAGCTTGGCGATGTGCTTGGTTTGGTCATCGAGGGTCCTCTCGACCTCAAGGATATGGTCGTCCTTAGAAGCTACGGCTCACTCTGCATTCTCCGCCTCTTGTTTATATTTCTAAAAATGTTCAATTATAGCCCTCACTTGTTGGCTGACCTGAAAAAGGAGGAATATTAGGGAACGATCAAAAGGGTACGAGGAATACTCAGGAAAGTGTTAAACTTACCACCAGGTTGTTTTGGATAGTGCTCATCAGAAGCCGATTGTCCGAGTAACCTTTGTACACGGCCATATCGGCATCAAATTGAAGCGTCCCCGCAACAACAAACGCCACTTCGAGGGATTAGAGGATGGAGTCGGCTTCCAGAACAGGACGATCGCTTCTGGTCTCGGCCCGAGTAACCCACTCTCCTGAAACAGACGGGCCCAGGGCTGGGGTATCATGCAGCCACTTCACACAGCGCTCCTCAGATTGTTCGGTGTTCGGGGCACGCCTGTCCCTCAGCCAGTCTCCCGGAGCGGGGACTTGTTGAGATTGGGGCCTTTGCCTGGTCGACATGGCCGGGTCCCTAGATTATTGCGTACGCGGCGGGGACGGGGTGGTTGCCTCAGAGGAGAATTAGACGGGGGGATGATGGGGTCAGTGTTGGAAGGCCCAACCAACCCGACGAGCCTGACTCTTCTTGTCGCAGCAGTGGCCTCCATTGTAGCAGCAGTGACTGGTGGCAGATTAAATATTTTAGGCGCAAGGGGCTCGGGAGCGTGATGATCAGATTCTTCTTCGGAATCTCCATCGGATTCTTCCTCTTCCAACGAGGAATGGTTATCCCAAATAAAAGGGTTGAAAGGAAGTGAGATCTGAGAGAATCGACTGTAAGTCGGTGTGTAGCCGAGGAGAGTATGCACCGTTGGCTCAACTAGGTCCGAGAACCAAACCCTTAGCAGGTCAACAAACCGGATTTGGGACCTCAACGATTGAGTAGCGTCTCAGCGATATCCTTCTGCAAAAGTAAAGTAAAATCTCGAACCCAAGAATAGCAAAATCAAGAAGTTGGAAAGAAAACACACCTTTACCACTCGGCACTTTGGGACAGTACAATCCATCATACTCGGGCCCGGTCCCTTTCTCCCAACTTTCGTCGAGTGTGATCAGATCGTGTACATACCCCTTGTCCAAATCGGGCATGTAGGTTACTAGATACATTGAGGCGTCTCGAGCCTGGAGGTAATATTGCCCCCCGACGACTAGCCTCAGGTCGTAGCAGAATAAAATTTCATCTACTCTTAAGTTAGTCCCTAGTCAAGCGTTTAAGGCGACTACGCCATCACAATCCTAAAGAAGTTAACCCCACAATGAAGGGGAAGAGCTTCAGTTGCATCAACACTCCCAGCAACAAGGGATGGAGGGGGAAGGTGAACCTTCCCTCCATGATGGCCTTCGTCCAGAAAGACATTATGTTCACATTTCCCATATCCCTCCTATGGTGAGTGGGGTCGAAGGGGAAAACAAAGACAGGCTCATGAATGTGGTACCTAACCCTAAAAGATTGGATATTCTCATCTGTCACTTGGGTTCCCCTCATCTTGTGGGTAGTCCTAGCCCTAGCAGACGTCTCCCCCTGGTTCTACTTGTTCTAGTCATTGGTGGGCGTTAAAAGGACGAAATTTAGAGGAAATAAAGAGAGAAAAAGTTCAAGTGGAAGTACTTACAGGAAGGTGGTCTTCAAAGAGAGAGCTCAAAGGACAAAGGAAACTTGGAGGAGAACAAAGGAGCACTCGGGGTCTGATTGCTGAAGAGAGGTTGAGGATGCAAAAGCTCTGAGAAGGTATGAAAATCTCATATTTATATTGCCTCACAGGGAGCGGGAATTGAAAAGTTGGGTCATAATTAGGGCATTGAAAAGGGCGGGACCAGACGTGCAAGTAACCGTTGTTATTAATAAAGTGTGATGATGGAGCCCCCAATACCTTTACGCCACTTGTCTTACACTGCGAAAAAGATGGCGGCTGGGGGACAGTTGATGGGACTCTAGGTGGCTCTACAGCCCCCAAGTTGACACATGGAATAATGAAGTCGTTGGGATATCCAAAGGGTGCCGAGGAGGTAAGCCGATGTATGGTGAAACGGAGCAGCCGATTACAACAGCTGGCATCGTATTTAATGCGATGTGACCCCTCATTCATGGCGGAATGAGTGATAGTGAAAATGCAAATAAATGCGCGCCTGCCAGCACCTACCCTCTGGAAGTCTAAGCCTACTGTCATGATGGCTAAGCATTAATGGCTGATGCGCCGAGACAACGAGTTCGGCTCTCCCGAGGAACTGTTCCCACTCGAGTATTCAATGCTCAGTTGATGTCGGATGCCGATCTGAGGGATTTGGGTACTCGGGGAGTGGCATAAATGCTTGGCATTTGGCCGAGCATTTACCCCATTTTCTTAGCATTCAATAGGAGGAGACATGAGTAAAAAACACACATTGCACGAGGAATGGTGTGTCAGATGTAAGATGTCCAGATGGGACTGGAGATCTTTGACAAAGGTATGCAAACTTGAATCAGAATAATAGTCCATTGAGCAAAACCCTTTCGACCTTATACTGACTCAATCTTCGGAGGGGATTAGTCGAGCGACCCCCTTTTTTCTGACCTTGTTGTTTCAAGTTCGCCAGCTTGAAGATCGCTGTCTCATACTATTGCAGGAATTATCCCGTGCAGACGTATTTGTCAATTTATTGTTGTTTGGTTTGGAGTAAATATTTATTATTTGATGATTTTATTAATCATTATTATTGATTTAAACATGAATTTCAATATTTTTTGAAAGTTATTATTAATTTAATAATTATAATTAATTAAGTTAATATTTGAGGTACAAATAACAATTTTTTTTATTACTATTCAACATAAAAGTTTACAATGAGAAATAACCAAAAGCATGAAAAACTTTCGGGAATTAGAAATGACCAAAATCGCGTGACTTCCTTGTTTTGAGAGGTAAAGTCTTCGTTCAAAATGGGTTAGGCGGATAATGATGGAAATTTTTTTGATCATTTAATATGTCGGCCCTACATTATGCGTAGATTATGTGTACGAGTAATAATCGAATCGAGTTTTATAAGTTTGAACTCGAATTTTTTGAGCTCATTTATTTGAATGAGCCTAAAAAATTAGTTAAATTCAGTTTGTTTATAAAATAAATCGAGTTCGAGCACGAACCAAGTCTAAGTAATTCAATTATTTTACATATTTAAACTCGTTTTCTAAACGAGTCTAAAAAGTTGTTTAAGATCAACTCATTTAAAACACAATCGAGTCTTATCCGAACCGAACCCGAATATTTTGTCTTGATTAACACCCCTAATTATGTGAGAGTCAATTTTATCAAAATTTTGAATTTTATTTTGAACATGATTAAAATATAAAATAAAAGAGTAATGCTACGTGAATTTAAAATAATGACTAAATTTTTTGACTTGATCAATTATTATCATTAATTTAATTGTGGGTTTTAATATTGATTAAGATTCACTACCTATTGAATGATTGTAATTAATCAAGTCAATAATTTAAGTAAAAATAATATTTCTAAAATAAAAAATCGGAATTTAGGAGTTATTTTCCGAAAACAATAATGAATTCGACTCAGTTCTTGTCCTCCTAATGGAAATACAGGTGTAATGGGTAAAAGTGTACAAAAGAGTTAAAATTAGATATGATGAGATGGAAACTTCATGCATTGCACTGATCGCCTCTATTATATGAATTGCACAGTGTCTCCAGTATAGCCCTGAATTGATTCATCAAACATTAAAAATTTAGTATTAATTTGACAGTTGTAATAAAATTATATTATTAAATTAATAATTTATATTAAATTTTTAGCTCTAGATAACATTATTCATACATAAACATAGGTACCAAATCGTGGAAGAGCAAACCAAGGAATTATCCTTTTTTTTGGTCCCCATGTCCTCCTGACCCCCCAAAAGAGTCAAGTTAAAAATCGGTTCAAATGAAGCTAGAAGCAAACAGAGTTGTCAAAGGCGTGTCAAACTCACATAAGTGAAGAACCTCAATTACCCCTTCAAGAATAGGAAGCAATAATACTCACATAAGTGAAGAACCTCGATTACCCCTTCAAGAATAGAAAGCAATAATAGAGCACTCAAACGAAGTATCAATTCTATCAGATAGCAACTCCCCCGTCTCTAGCAATAAGGTTTGTTTGGATTTTGAGACCCATTTTAAGAGATAGGGCACTCGTTACTTGTCAGCTCCGTGCTAACTTAGGAAAAAGATATTTTACCAAATTACTATCTCTTTTTTAATTTGATTATATACTTATATTTTTTCACGTGCTTAATCTCTTAATATTTTTTTTACAACTATAGATTTAAAGTCAATCAGGTATCACCGCATGTCAAACTGTGGCAAGCTAGATACATAAAGAAGATTCAACAGATTTCTTTCAAATGAAAACTAGATAGACGTCCCATATCATGGTATTTGAATTTCCACTAATTCAGTTCAAAAGAAACTAACCACAAATTTATAGAAAATAAACTTAAGAAAGTCAAAGTGATTGATTTCGCTCATCATGCTAAGATACTTTTCTTGCAATCTCTGATTTCTTATTGAATGTGTGGGACAACTTTTTCAGTATCACATTTTGAGCATGATCAGAAAGAACTTTTCATTTAGAAGGGAATGAAAAAGGGATCGGATCGATAAATCATATCTCTTTAAATTAAAAAAAATTGTTTATGGCTCAACTCTCTTAAACACGATCCCCGACATATGTATTCGGGTGAGATTAGCATATTGGATATGATATACGTGTGTATAATTTCAAAGCAGTAGCCTGGCATGGCCAAACATTGTATAGATGTTATATTTCTAAATTTGGTTGAGGAAATATGGGTATGATGAATTTTCTTTCTTTTGAATTTAGATATGAAATCTCCTTCTCAACCAAAGCAAATAACTTCCTCCACAAGAAAACTGTAAAGCAAAAGCAAAACATTACTACTCTTGAGAAATTGTCCACCCGACTATCATCATCCACCAACCACTTCACTAACAAAATTTGCCCTAAATGGGTTTAACTTAAAAAAAAAAAAACTAAATGATCAAAAATGAAAAAGTCCACTAGTTCTTCATTGCACTTTTTTTTTTTGGTTACAAGGTATTTAATTAGGTTTGCATCGACTCCTTTCTCGATATCCCATTTGAATATGGAACTTCTTTTTTTAGCAATAAATGCAATAGTGTGACCTTTTTCATACGTTACAAATGAAATATAGTTTAACAAAATCATGGTTGTCGCACCTGGAAAACATAAGGTCATAAATTACAAGAAAGATACGTATCAACGATTATATCAAACCTCAATTCTATCCCCGGCCCACGATCAATGTTAATATCTGAAGTGAATGGATGCACTAATACACGTTTTCTAGGCACTTTTCTTTGTGTTTTTTTTTTTTTGGGGGGGGGGGGCATAAATAGAGTAAATATTTTTTTTGGGGGGTCTTGAAATAAATAAACAAAAGATGGGGGTGCTCAAATTTGTAGGCAAAACGAGTGGTGCTAAGTGATTGCTTTAATGTGGAATGTTTGAATAATCGACATGTGATGCAATAAGTAGACAATTAGCCGTAACATAACAAACCCAGCAAACCATGCAAAAGCCATTCACATCGTTAAGTGTTTGGAAGTGGGTTGTGAGTAGGTAGCCTTCTAGAAGAACTTCACGTACAAAGCCCACCACAAACCTTCTAAAGTCCCAAGTCATTGCTCACCAACTCCAAATTTGAATTTACTTATATATTATAAATAACAGACTGTTGAAGCTCTTTAATGGCTGTCCATGGAGGTTATCGGATGACCTAATAACTATCGTCTTTATTGTTGAATTTTAAGATTATAAATTCAAACTTTATCGCCCCTTAAAATCGTTCATGACCTAAAAAAAATGGTGGTCTGTATTGTTTCCTCCGTTGGGCATATTTCTTTTTTGTTCAAGTGTTGAATGGTTTGGTATTTGTGCATAGACATGGGCAGAGCCAATGGATTATGGGCAAAGAAATGATAAGAAACAAGTGGAGTTTTCCATCTGTTGACATTTAAACAAAAGTAATGCTATATTGACTCAATTATGAAACCAAAAAATAGTTCACATCATGTGGCAACTGACATTAACGTAAGTAAAATTTTAATTTTAAATGAATAAAATAGAAATTAAAATCGTCGTTACTGCAATCTCACGTCATTTATTCCATATTGTTTATCTTATGTTTTGGTCAGTTTAAGATTATCCTTTAAAAAAATGGGTAGGGTGTCACTAATGAGGCCAATCTGAATTCTAACCAATTTTACTCATTTTTACCATTTGACCTGACTTAATGAGAATGTTTTTCTTACACCTTTGACCGAACCAACTCAAAAAAATGTTCACCAACTTTCTAGTCCTTTTTTTGTTCAATAGTCAAGGATGTCCGAGCCAGTTTAAACAATCTCAATTAGTCATTTTTTTTGATCCGACTAAAGAGAAACCATTCACAGCAAAACTAGGGAATAAATTCGTTACAGCCTAACTTCAAATAGTTGCCAAAATTCGAAGTTAGAACATCTAAATTTACAATTCTTTCATATTACCATTTGAACTATTCCTTGAATTTTTTGTCCCCTCTTCTACACATTGGGAGTGCTATGCTTGTAGGTAGCACATGCAAACGTATGCATAATTTCTGTGTAATTAAGAAGAATAGTAATCTGGTTTTTTAGATAATAAAAAAGTATCCTCATCAAGGTTGTGTTGGTTTGAGTCCTCAAGTGTATAATTCAGAACCCTTTGTATATTATAACCCAATTTTTTTATATGTAATGTGAAAAAATTTGGGGGTCAACTTGGACGATCAACCCTTTAAGTTTCCTAAAATTGTATAATATTCAGGAATTTGCTAAGTAACTTTTATATTTCTATATGGACGATGGAAGACCAATGAAGCAAAAGACCAAAAACGGGTCTAAGTAATGTAATACTGATCTGAAGGTGCTTCTGATCTCACCACGTTTATTTACAATATAAATTTTATACACCATGTCCACGTTAGATGATTTGACCCCTATTTTAATATCTCTCTTTTTTTCAGTCTTGCATTACCCTTTAATTTAGAGTTTGCAGCTCTCCCAATTTTCTGTTTTTTCTTTCCGATAACTGGTTCAAATTGTTGTCTCTACACTTAATTTCTGGATCCGTCCCAGTGCAACACAATTTTTTTTTTTTTTTTTGGAGTTCAATAGTAAAAGGTGTTTGAGTCAGTTTACACGCATCTCGATTAACCCCTCTTCAATTCGGTCAAAGGTAGATCATTCATATTGGGATTAAGGTATTTACGAGTGATAAATTTTTTATCACTTAACCTTAAGAGGTTGGCAAAATTCAAATTCAAGACATTTGAATTTACTACTCATTTTTATTACTACGCGAGCTGTTGGTTAGCAGATCACAATTTTGCAAAAGCTGTGCAAGTGATGGACATGGATTAGCTAGGTGTCGTTGACCCAAACCATTGAAAACATACCCCTAGTTAGATGTATGTAGACCAAGCAAAAGACCATCACCTCTTACTAAGTAATTAAAAACGAATACGAAAGGTTGCTAAAAAGTTCACAGAAGAAGAAGCAAGTCATTGTCTCACCAGATACAGTGCGAATTTTCACCTACGGGGGTTGGTGGGGTTAAACTGTAATTGACTTATACAAGTTGTTTCTTTGACAGTTCCACTTGGTCTTTGCTACGTAACATGACCACATTCTAGTCCCTTTTCTCTAACAAAAAGCATTTTTTAGCTGGTAAATCAAATTCTCAGTAGGTGTGGACTTTTGAACCAGGACTTGATGGCTGATTGCCGCCGCTGCTTAATTAGGTCATGAAAATTATTTCAAAGTTCCATTATGATGTCGAAAAAGTACTTTTTGATATTAGGCGAGTTTGGAACTGAAAAATTACAGTTTAAAAAAATTTGGAAAAAAGTTAGACTTAAAGAGTTCACCAAAACCATTTGGAATGTCCTTTATAAAGTTAAAAAAGTTCGTTTGGAGTGATTTTTTATTTTTTTTAATTTTTTTGTATCAAAATAAAAAAAACTAATTACATGTATAAATTATATATAATAGTTCCCAAAATATGAATTTTATTTTATTTTTTATAAAATTACTAATAATATTTTATGAATATACCGAGGCAGCCCAAGGTAAAGCATGGTCCTAGACAAAATTTTCATACGAGGCCGTATTGATATTTTGTCTATTAATATATTTTATTTATAACTATTATAATTTTGTTATGTTTAAAAAATTATTTTTTAATTTTTAAAAAACTTAAAATATTGATCAAGTTTTTATAGTCAAGTTTTGACAATAATTTTTTTTATAGATAATATTATTAATTCATTCACTCTTAGTTGATTGTAAATAAAATTTTAACAAGTAATTTAATAATAGAATATGCGAGCATAGAATAATTTTAACATAATAAAGAATCATTCTTTACCCATGAATAATGTGCATGCATGAAGTACAAAACTTTAATAACATAGACAATTTAAGTAAAAATTATTAGAACTGAAAATTTATATTAAGATAAAAAAAGAACTAATTTTATAGATTTTCATCACAAGAAATAATGAATATAAATTTTCTATGTGAGTGAGTGAAATACAACTATGAACACACCCAAAATATTTAGAAAATTTTAAATCAAAACTCACACGAAGGTGTAATTTTGGACCCAAAAAATTAGATATTCATTTGAACTATTAAAATTTGAGCCCTAAAAATTTGAATCATATCTAAAATACAAAAAATAAAAATAAAAATGACTATTATATTAAAGTGATAAAATTTATGGAGGCCTCTAAAATTTGGGCTTAACCAACTAGAAAGTAATTTTGGACTTAATAAAATTAGATACTGATCTGAACTAATAAAATTTGGGATCTAAAATTTTAATCATATCTAAAATAAAAAATAAAAAATTAGGCCTACTATACTAAAAGGATAAATATTGTAGGGACCCTCTAAAATTTGGGGCCCTAAGCAAACAACTTAGTTGCCTAAGGGTTGGACTAACCTGTGAATATAATAAATGAAAAAGTTATGTAGAACCTGTAACAAACTCTAAAAAGCCGAAAGCAAGGTTCATAAAATCAATTTCATAAATCAGTCTAAATAAACTTTTTGGGTTCAAAAACCTACTACATAAACTAATAAAAAAATCAAGATCCAAACAAACTTACCTTATTTTACTAGAAAAACCCTTAAAAATTATAATTTTTATTGTATCTATAATATAAAGTAAGGCGACTTTAACAAATAAATCCAACGACCTAAAATTCATTCATCCAACTGTCATTAATAACCTTTCATTTCCCCCCAAATTCATCTCTTTTTCACTCATTATTTTTCAAAATCAAACCTACCAACCTCAGTCACTTCATCTGTTAGAGATGCAGCCTCCCCCTACATCTCTTCTTTTTTTTTCCCAGACCTCTCTCAAGTCATGTCTTTGCTTCATTGTTGTTTCTTCTTTTTTTTTTTCCACTGTCAGTCCTCTCTCTCTCTCTGTGTCTTACGCCCCAGCAACACCACCAACGTCTCCATTCCTTTGGCAATCCATCCTAGTGTCTCCCTAGATATCCTATCTCTCTCTCTCACTAATCTCATGCCCTAAGCTGTGGATAGCTAACTAACAACCAGTGAACTCTCACCAAATACTCCAGCGACCATCGATCAGCGAACCTCCAGCCCTACCAGTCCCCCTATGCCATCAAGATATGTCTATTCCATTCCATCAAGTTTACCAAGTTTCAAGTTGGAGCTAAAGGTCGGGCTCCATCATTTTGTTGAGGAATATAGTCCCGAAAGATGGCCTCTATAATGGGACAAGACTTATGATTGTCAAGTGCGCATCGCCGGTTATTGAGACTAGAATTCTAATTGATGACAAATCTGAAAATTTGTGTTTCGTCCCGCATATATCATTATCACCGTCATCAAAAGATTTATTATTTCAAATGACTAGACGCCAATTCCCAATATACTTAACATATGCTATGACAATCAACAAGTCGTAGGGCCATTTAGTCAAGTTTGTTAGTGTAGATCTACGCTCGTCTGTATTTTGCCATGGTCACCTACATGTGGCCATGTCTAGATGCACGTCGGCCGATCGCATTAGTGTCCTTCTCCCTCCCGATAGATTAGCTACCACCACAAATATCATATATTCAAAGGTGTTGTTGCACTCGGTGTAAATATTGTTACCTTTTTTATGTATTGCAACTTACGTCAAGTGTAGGCCTAGCTTCTTTCACACATGTATGATGATAAATTTCAATGATTATATGTTTTTTTTTTGAATTCGTGAGCATCTCTGTTTGATCCGTTGAATGAGCGTAGACTTCTTTGTTTGGATACTAATAAGGTGTTTTAATGATATATTATTCTTTTAAACTTTATGCTTTTACCTTGTTCTTATTCCTGCATGTTTAACATTAAATAGATTGTTGTTCAACCCAGCACATGGGAGCTTGATGTTGATACACACACTTTCGTATGCATAATGCGCCAGTTGTTTCCGCGGGTCCATTGTGTTCATGTCCCACAACAGATTTGATTATCATGTAGTTTGTTGAAGTCGCCCTGTTTAGTAGCTCTACTAGGGGCAAAAAGGTTTGGGTGTCTTTGCCAAACCTAAAAACAAGCATTCATATCATTTCTAATTGGTTTTTAGAATAGTTGGAGTCATGTTTTGTTAGTGTCTTAGCTTGCTAGAAAACATATTTTTGATGTTATATAAATGTGCTTTGGTTTACTCTAGCTGCCATATGTTTTGTACAAGGCTTTTGTCCTTTATATTATAGGTTACAACTAAATCATCGGACAATGTGAAACATGAGCAAATTAAGATTGTCACAAGGCCAAGGCCTGGTAAAGAATCCTTAAATGAAACCAATGAGATTAAATGTTGTCCTGTGACAAACATGGAAGAGAGGAAGGAAGAGTACGACAGGGCACGAGCTCGATTTTTTAGTAGTCCGAGTAGTAGTCTTGAGTTGGTACACACAACGTCTTGAACCCCTTTAGAGGGGAAGAATATGTGTGTCAATGGAGATGATAGTGAAGCTTCAGGTAAAAACCTTAGCAGCAGGGATAGTGATACTCCTTTTGGAGTAGCTATTTTTAGAGACAGTCATAAGAATCTCATTGACCCAGATTATGACCAAATCCACTACAAGAAAAGGGTTTTTTTGCACCAGCAATTTGTCGATGGCAACATGATCGTTTGAGTCGGCAAATTGAGGGTGGCAAATAATAGGCGATGCAAAAGATTTTGCATTGGCAATTAACTGTCACAAAAGCTTTTGCATTGGGAAAACCCGATGCAAATGCTCTGTCGCAAAAAAATCTTAGATACAACCTTTTTGTTTGCAACAACAATTTTTCGTCGCAAAAAACCCTATTTGCAACGGTTAAAATCTGCCGCAAAGATACTATTAGCCACAGTAGGGGACCGTCGCAGCAAACACATTTACAACGGTTTTAATCCGTCGCAAAATATATTATTAGTCATAGTGAGGGATAGTCTCAACAAACCCATTTATGATGGTTTTTAACCGTCACAAAAAATATTATTTGCCATGGCAAAAGGCTGACGCAAAAAAAAATGATATTACTCTTTTGACGTTATTTGCGTCAGCAACTTGTTTTCATAAATAATTTTATTTTTAAAACCTAATTCTCTTTTCACATGTTTCTTTAGACCTGTTTACATATCCAATACATTACTCATAACATCATTTGATTAAAATAATAAGACACATCTCTCAAAACAAAAACATCTAAATTTAAAAATAAAAATATATTTAACTTAAGTAAATAGCATCCGAAATTTTAAAAACAAAATATTCCAAACTACGTAATAAAAGTGTTAATGCATAATAAAAAAATTTAGTCTCTCAATGCACTATTTGCTCTGTAATCATGCACAATGTGTACTCTTTACTCATGCGTCATCTACTCTCTGCGTTATCTACTCATTTCATAGCACTTGCAAAAGATATAAGTTGTGTTATTATTGTCAATAATATGTTTGGTTGTTAATTATATACATATTAATTAAGATAAAACATACATCACTAGACGGACAAGTAACACTTTTTTCTACTGCCCGTCCAACAGTAATTACACCAGAAAAATGTCTTATCAAATAAGTATTAGGCATTATTATTTCCTTAACATATACGTTCGAAAAATCATGTCTCAATGGTACTCTCTCTACTTCTTTCGATGGGTCTCCACTAAGAATGATCCTCTTCGCCATTACTTGCCTTGGTAAATGAGAACTAAGGAGGTCTACTTTTGTATGAACCTACAACCACAAGTGTTAACAACTTTTAGAAGCCAAAACAAATACAATTGAAAAAAAAATTACAATTATAAATCTATGTATCACACATTGTCATACACTATGTTTACCACACATATGCACTAATATGGATATGAGGTTTTCAACATAGCTCTTTCAAAATATCTTGATAGAAGACAATGTACAACACATATATACCATGACATTGATGCAAACAATGTACAACACTGCCAACAATGTTATATTTTTTTTTTCTTTTTGATAGGAAATAGAAGTATTGACAACAACATGCTCCCTAAATCAGCAGAATATCTATGCAGGTATAAAAGTAATTCGTCAACAAGGTAGAACCCATCACCTATGCCTTTCTTTTTTCCTTTTTTACCCTTTTCTCCTCTAACTCTTTTCTAGTTTTCACCAATTAAAGGTGAATATATGACAACACAACTGATTGGGCACTATTATGCCAGGCTAATAGCATGTCAAAAGTGTCCTCATTGTTTCATTGGGATGTGGGTGAAACACTGGGTAAGATCTTATGCATTCGGTGGTAGTGTTTTACAAAACAACCTAAAGTCCAACCCCTAAAATCTTATGAATATCTATGGAGCTATTTTTATTATGGCATAAGCCAAAGCAGTTTGATTGCCTATGACTTTACCATCTATCAAAATACAATCAAATACTTTACACCACACACAGAGTCTACTTCAAAAGAAAGCTCGGTGTTAGAAGGCAGGCTATCCTCTAAAATGAGATCTACCTAATGGCTAAGGAGCATTTTGTTCGAAAAAATAATGGCCAATGAGCATATTAGGATAACAGTTCCAATGATGCCAAAGATTAGTTTCTTTTTATACGTCAAAATGAATAGCTCCAAATTTGTAAAATTGCTGTGGATGAACAAACTTCTGCACAATGATCGAAAACATCTAACAACTTTATGAAGAAACATCAAATACTCTTTTTTTCACTCTATGCACATATGTAATGAAAAGCAAGTTGGAGAAAATTACCACGAACCACCTCAGTAAAGGCAGTTAAAAAGATTCCAACAGCATAATACAAATACTAAATCAACCTGACAATACCAATCTCCACCAAGGTCTAATGCAAACTATCCTCAATATGTAAAATTCATGTTTAAATCAACAAATAAAAGACATGATAGTTTGGAACAGATCCAAATACTGAAACAGGAGCGCAACCGGCTAAAATTTAAAAAATCTCCTTAAATTGGGACAAATATATACTCACAAATATATCCAACAAAAGTCCTTATAAAATTTGGACCATACATAATCTCATGATTGATATGAAATAGTAGATACTTGCATGCTATCAAATCACACAACCACCACTCATATAAGATCAAGTTATGTCAACCCAATCATAAATGGGTACAAACCTAGATAGAAAATCAATAAAAAAGATGGGAGAGATAGAGAACAATTAAATATGAGAACAATTATATAACCCAGATAGAGCAATCAATAAAAAAGATGAAGAAAACATGCCCGGAAGATGAGGGGCGACTGGAATCTACTACAATACAGAAAGTAATTGCCCACAATGGAAGATTGATGTCGTGACTCTAGTAAACAGTGGTGGCAACAACAATTTGGAGACCTAGGGTTTACTCAATTTTTAACATAGAGAAAGAGGGAGAGAGGAGAATCGATATGCTAAAGAAAGAATTGATCATGAGCGTGGGAGACGTGTGACTACAAGGGAGAGAGAGAGGTGTGAATTGTCAACTGTGAAGGGAAAAAAAATAGGTTTTTATTCTTTCATCAAATATATTACTAAATTTATCGAGAAAAAAATTATATAACTAAAATAATAGACCCAGCCCACAAAATACTATCATTTTAATAATAGATCCACAAAAAGATGCTATTTTATATAGACTAATTATCACAACAAGTCCTTAATGTAACACAAGCAAAAATATTTGCTACAGGAAAAACTCCTATCGCAAAAAATAAAATTTTATTGTATTTGTTGCCACAACAATGGCTTACCATTGCAAATAAATCATTTTAAACAATGGCATTAGGAACAGTCACAAAAAAATTAATTTTGCCACAGTAAATATACCGTCACAAAAAATAAAAAAGTGATGCAAAAATTCAAAATTCTTGTAGTGAGAGTTGTGAAAGGTAAGATATCGGTCTTGTTCTTTGCACTGGGATTTAAAGTTATTTAGTTGCTAGATGCTATGCAATGTGGAAAACTTGTTTTAGTAGTTATATTTGTGGTGCCAAGAATTGGATTTTCAAATATTGGGATTGTAAAGTTATATTTTAATTAAATGCATGTTAATTGTATGAAATTTTATAATAGACGCGATTTGGCAAATGACCCGTATGTTGAAATGCTACATATACATACTATGTGCTCTTTCTCTCCTACATCACGCCAAATTCGATAGGAGCTCGATTATTTGATCGTAAGTCATTCTATACACACCTCCATATCTTTTACTAGATAAATTGGTAATTTGTTTCAATCTCTCTAAATTCTTACTTATATCAATCTAAATCCTCCCCCACCACTACATACAAATGTGTGAGCTCATTAGTTTTTTAGACAATTCAGGGTAATGGAATTGATGATAATAATTATGTTGAATCCAACTAATGAGAAAAGTAAGAGGTCTCATGTTTCAAATTTACAAATGTTTTATTTTGCCTGACATATTTCGATAATTTTTATATTTCAAATATTTTCAAGTATACATAGAAGGATATGAAGATAAAGTTGAAGTTGTTTCTCTATTTGTGCATGTGTGTATTTTTTATGTTTCGTCTTTTGTACATTTAACTAATTATACATCGTTATGATAATTTTGTGTATGAAATGATGGTTGTGTTGGTGGTTGAGTATGTATTAATGATTGTTATGTATGATTGTAAGTTTTGTAGACAAGTTTAGAATTTTTTGGACTTCTATTTGTAAAGAAAATTCTGCCAAAAATTCTTGAAATTAGTAGGGACTAGTTTGATATTTTGGTAGTTGGATATGTGTTGATGATTGTGTATGTATTGATTATTGTGGTGATTTTGGGTATGAAATGATGATTATTTTGGTGGTTGGGTATCTATTTATGATTATGGTGATATGATGTATTATAATGATTGTAACGTTAGATTGTTAGTTTTGTAGACAGATTTAAATTTTTTTGGACTTCTATTTTAAAACAAAATTTTGCCGAAATTTTTTAAAATTGGCAAGGACTAGGCTGATGTTTTGGTAGTTGAATATGTGTTGATTATTGTATATGTATTGATTATTGTAGTGGTATAGTGAATTATGATGATTGTTATGTATGATTGTAAGTTCTGTAAACAGGTTTAAATTTTTACGGGTTCCTATTTTTAGAGAAAATTTTGCTGAAATTTTCGGATAATAGTATAAACTATTTTGATTTCAAATTGATATGTTGTTTTAGGTTACAAAAAAGTCTTTCGGTAATGTAATATTTTTCGAGTTTTAATTTAATTTTTGGTTATGCCGTGCCTTCAGGCACGGGCAATTACTAATTATTATATATTGACAGATAGTTATCGATCATTCAATTCAAAATTTAATGACCAATATTAACAATATTAAGGTCCTCAAGTCTATATGATAGTTACCTTACTTTACATAGCGTGGGGAAGACCAAAGAGACAGTGCCGTGCCCTGTAAGTAAACTGTTCCAATCAGTTGATGGCATCTATATGAAAGAGAATTCCGGAGTTGTTGTTTACCTGTTTTCTCCAAAACTGGTTTTTCGATTGAAATTTGTAACCATGACAAACATTTCAACTCAATTGAATCCCACGACTTCCTTGTTCTTGTTGATTTTCTCTAATGGAAAACGCCAAAAAAACAATGGAATTAGTGGGTATTTTAACCAGCAGCCTTTTATTTATTTTTTAAATTTAATTGATGACAACCATTTGAAATATCATGATTTTAGGGAGCTGTAGCTTTATATCCATAGGCAGAACATGCAACAAATCATATAGTATATTGAACGATTGCCAGGTATCAATCATGAATATAGAAAACTCCCAAGAAACAGAAAATTCCATTATGACCACCGCGCAATCATCAATATCATATCAATCATAAATTTTAATTTTAATAATTATTAATTAGTAATTAAAAATAGTAAAAGTAAAAAAAAATTAAAAAAATTACAATGCATCATATTTTTTTTGAATAAAAAATAAATATACAGTAAAAAAATAATTTTTTTAATATCGGGACTATTTTTTAATATTTTTTTGAGAATTGGGAAAAATTCTATGGTCTGCCTTCAAAAGTACACCATCTGGAGTAGGTGAATGATCTGCTCTATATATTAATTAATATAAATGAAAAAAAAATATATGGCCACAGGCATTATTTTCTGCTTCAGGGAATTATTAATATTTGAAAACCAAAAGAAAATAAATAAAAGGAAAATACATAAAATAGGAGACTTGTGGTTGGTTGCTGCTTTGCCTCATAATTATTGATGGCAGACAACACTTGTGGCTTATCACAAATTATGAGTCGGCGCACTAATACATTATCTATATTCTAATATTTATATACATCACCTTTACTATATATATATTTTTATTTTGGCCCGTAATAATTTTTTTGTTCTAAAAGAAGTATTACCAAACGCTAACGAATATCACGGAGGTTTCAGGTGCGATTTATTATCACACTTCCTAAAGGGTAGTCATATTTATTTGGGAGAATTATACTTAAATTTGGTGAGGTTTATTACTTAATTACTCAAATTCCCTAACATTTGAAATATTTCATATAAATTCTCTAAAATTTATACGCGCGAAATATTTAGACCCTTGTTATAAATGTATCCATTAATAAATTATATTCAGATCTCCTGAAATTTGTAAACATACTACTTAGATCCTTTAAATTTAAAATATTATATTTAGACCAAAAATATTTCAATTAAAGATAAAATATCAAATATTTTAATTTTTACAATTAAAATTTATGTTCTACTGTATCATTTATTGAAATAAAATCACAAATAAAAATTTAATTTTTTCTTAAAAAATTGTAATTAGTATATAATTATATTGTCTATTAAAATTTAATTTGGTCGTTTACCAAACCACCACTCCAATTAAAGATAAAAGATACTGTATCTATTACAGTTTGACCACTTGTTTAATTTTTTTGTTTTATTCTAATAGATAGTATAATTATATATTAACTATAATTTTTTTTAAAAAAAATAGATTTTTATTTTTGATTTTATCTCAATAAATGACATAATAGAACATGAATTTTATATGTAAAATTTATATTCTATTATGAGAGGCTTAGACCTCTTATTTGATTTTTTAGTTTTATTCTAATAAATATTATAATTGTATACTAGTTACGATATTTTTAGAAAAAATTAAAATTTTAATTTTATTTCAATAAATTATACAATAAAATATGAATTTGGGTTGAAAAATTAAAATATTTGATATTTTATCTTTGATTAGAGTATTTTTTTGTCTAAGTATAATATTTTACACTTAAGGAGTCTAAATAGTATATACCTACAAATTTCATAAAGATCTAAGTGTAATTTATTAATGGATATATTTATAGTAGGTGTCTAAGTGTTATGCGCGTATAAATCTCAGGGGATTTGTGTGTAATATTTCAAATGTTAGAGGGTCTGAGTGATTAAATGACAAACCTCAAAAAATCTCAATGTATTTCTCTTTAAGAGTGTAGTTGTGATGATTTTTTAAAAGTGTTTCTCATAAACACTTAAAAAGAAATCTAGTGTTTAGAAATGTCTCATCACCTCCACCATCACTATTATCATTTCCCTCGCCACTGTCGCTCCATAATCACCTCTGTCACAATCATCACCATCACTGTCGACACCCCACCATCACCATCACCACCCCCACCATAACCACCACCACCTCTGTTGTCATCACCCTACCACTTTCACGTCTACTCAACCCCTATCATCATCACCACTACCCTCATTGTCGCCACCCCCACCACAACCTTTACCATAATAACCACTATCACCACCATTGCCACATTCACCACCACCCCCACCCCCACCGCTATCACCGTACCACTTTTTCTACCATAACCATCACCACCACCATCGCCACCACCATTGCCACTACTCACAACCACAACCACCATCGTCGTCAACCACTATCAATTGTTACAGTTGTCGCACCACTACCACCACCAATCACCATTATCATAATCTTATTTTTATATTTATTATCACTATCACCATTATTGCACTACCACAACCTACCACCGTCGTTGCCCAACAATAATCGTGGCCCATCACCATCGCTGTCACCTATGGCTATCACTATCACTATCGTCACCCAAAATTTACCATCACCATCATCATTGCCACTTTCGGCTGCCAATACCACAACTGTTGTCGTCACCCAGCACAGCCATCACTGTCTCCCAGCACTACCACTACCGCCCATCACCACTACCATCACTCACCCCTATTGCAACTAATGGTTAAATTCTTTTTTTTTCTTTTATATTTGTGATTTGATTTTGGGTGTGAATACAAATATGTTTATAATTAATAATTTTTTTTATTACTCTATAAATATATATCGGAGGTTTCTAGTAATAGTTTTAATTTAAGAACCCATGAACTCTTTTTTTTATTTTCTTTTTTTATATCATCCAATGGCTTAATTTTTACAAATTGTTGGAAAAAAAAATAAATAATGTGTGATTCGTTGAGAATTAATGGAACTGGAGGGAAGGGAGATTCTATTTTGATGAGGAAAGTTAGCTCAGTTCGGTGAGCTCAGAATGTGAAAAGGGGAATGAGGGAGGCAGTCCACAAAAGGTCCAGTGTATTATATTGCTAACCATACCTGGACCTGCCCATTGAAGAAAATGACTACCGTGTAAAGCTAGAATGGGCCTGGATTAGGCTGTTCACACAAGGCCCATTTGACCAGCCCATGAAAGAAGTGACTACCGCTCAGGAGTATCTTTTTGTAAGCCCAGTACAGGCCCAGGCGCAACCACTTTTGTTGATGAAATGGTCTGAACGAGCCAGGCCCCATTACTGAGCTTCATTTTCTGTTTCAGACGCAAGCCCATGTGAAGTTCAACACAGGGTCCAGGAACTAGACATTATATGGGCCGAAAGGAAATTTTTGGGCTGGAAGTTCTTATTTCTTGATTCTTTTTCCAGTTCTTGATTCAAATGTGTGCTGTTTGCTTGTTTGTCTCCGTGTGTGTGTGTGTGTAAGAGAGAGAGAGAGCTTGATAGGATTCAAGTAAAGCCCTGACTCTTTTTTTTTTGAGAAGGTAAATAATTATTAAATCTAAAAACGATATATAATAAAGCTCAAAACATGTCAAGAGAGCGGAGAATTCATGAGAGTTGAACGAGACTTCTAGTAGCTATAGAACATTATCAGGTATCCTTGAGAAGAAAACAGATAATACGTTAATCCTAATAATTCTTGTACTTCTTGTCATTATTTCACAACTTTTGCTAATCCAAAAGAGCCCAACAAACAAACCCAGACAACCAAATAAATCCATTCTATTCAACGTTGGGTACTTTAAAATGTTCAATTTCATGTGTTGGACTTGTCAAACCATTTTGAACTGGTTTCTAGGAAGTATTCACAACAAAAAACTGTTTTTTCTTACTCTACCTAAAAAGTTGGTGTGGGTGGAGGGTATAATGCATTTGATTGTTTGACCAGATTATGACTACCAAAAATTATCCCAAGCGATTTAACGTCGAAAGAATAAAATGAATTTATTCGAGTGATTAATGAACTATTCATCCCAAAAGGGTCTAAAGTCGTATCAACGCTTCCATCAGCAAATGTGCACGTGGTTGATACATCTTCTTAGTGTTCTTTCTTCTAAATTTGGTAAGGGAATAATATTTTGAGGTCATCTGTGATTAAATTTAGTTAAACATAAGCCTGCGTGTCCATTCATGATTCATGCTTTGATCATGGAAAGCCAACTTTAAGACGTAGTTCCTTAGATAATTTTGTCGGCTTTAGGGGTTTTGATTGACTAAATATGGCAAGATCTTGATAGGAATCTACCCATTTCTAGAGGAAGATTTTGTTGTGATTTTTCAAAAGCATTCCAAGAACAATGATGTGAAATCTCTATCTTCCCCATCAAAGCCTTCTTTTACTAAACATTGAATTATTGAAGAGTGGGCAAACACCAATTCTAATAACCAATATGAGCTTGGGGAGTGTCAAATTAAAAAGGAATGGACAACTTGAATATTCATGAATTTTTCAGCCTTTTTCATTGACTGTTGCACAGTACTGTAATGGATTAAAAGCAACACACAAAAAGAAAGAGAGAGAAGGAGTGAGGGGTTGGATGAAACCAGTTTTGGCCGGTGCTTTTACTTTCCAGCATACTTCAAGTGATACATTAGTAAAAGTTACTTCTTCATGTCTTTTGCCCTTTTTTTCCTGTGCTCCGATTTGCCTATTCAGATCTTATTCAAACTTACTTGTGTAATAAAAAATTTTAGTATGCATAATCACAGACAAACCCCAAGATTTAGATAAAGCAAAGCTCTTACCTACTCTTTCTGTTTCAATTACAAAAGTTTTTTTGCGATTTTTCTTTAAATTTCATCAAGTAATGTTGGAATGCAATTTTGTTTCGAGATGATCAATGATGCATGCATGTTCACGACTTATGTAACTTCTAATTACGAACAAAGATTGTGTTCTTATAAACAAAAAATAAATGACAGCTCTCTTACCGAAATTAAACTTGAGATTCGAGATAAAACCGCTTAACATTTATTCATTTGAGTTACTCTGATAGGTTATCTATTGATTATCTTTTCTCTTCTCAAATGTTAATCAACGAAAAATCATGAATCTAAAAAATTTCCAAAAAAATGAACTATTTTTAGACAAACTTATCGAGCTATTTAATGCTAACCCTTATTGTAATTACAGTAGTATGGTAATTAATGTCCCCTTTGTATGAATAATATACTCAAAATTGACACATTCATAGATCCTACTGTTCATTGCTTGCTTAATTTGGTTGTTAACCCGCCCACCGAATATATTTTCTGAGGTCCCTATGCCTCTCTCTCTCTTCTTCTTGTCTCTCTCTAGACCACAGAGAAAGAGTCGTATTGAAAGAGCATATGACTCAAGACTCGTGGTCTGAATATTTATTAAGGAATTCAATTAAATTGTGCGGACATTGAATGGGTTCCATTCCTTAGCACCACATATCACCTGAAATATCTCTTTAAAAACAAAAATTTTCAAAGATCTTTCCAGTGGGAGCCTGAGAAGTCATATATTATTTAATTGAGTTCGCATAGTATGGGTTCGTATTATTTGTCAATCATGTTTATTATATATATATATATATGTGTGTGTGTGTGATGGGTCTAATGGGTCTATCTTTTTATTATTCAAATTCTCTAATATTAAATTAGAACCCGTTAATACGTGCTGATTTCACATCGAACTCACAAGTCTCTCTCTAGAATTGCTTGACCCATATGAAATCATTGTACAACAATAATATTAACTCCTAATACAAGGGTCCATATGCTCCACAAGACCAACGGCGTGGACTGTGAGACCTCACAAAAGAAGTCAAATGGAAAACACAGTCCTCTCATCAACATGTAATAAGAGCAGCCCCGTGGTAAGATTTTTATGGCACTTCCCAGTTTTTGCATCTCTTCTTTTGTGACTTTATGTCTTTATACAACGTTGTACGTACACACATTCAAATGAGACTACCACAGACATCTTCAACATTTGTGCTATAATTAAACGGGTCTACTCTAACTATTTGATCAACCCTGACTCTCTTTTTTGATTGGAAGCTCTATTTTACACCTTTCACGTAACAAAATGGGTGTTTAAGTAGGATGACAATTTTTGATAAAATACGAAAACACAATATGAAATTAGTAAATTAAAGTTGATCATTTCTAAACACGAACTTATATATGACATAACTCTCGTTAACACTTAGCACTTAATTAAAAAAAAAAAAAAAAAAAGTTAGGTTCTTCCTCTATTCATAAATAAATTTATTTATTATTTATTTTTATTTTTTTGTCTATTTTGACTCTATTTTTAATTTAAAAATATAATTTATAAAAATATTAAGTTAAAAACTTTTAAAATGAAATTATATACGTATATAAAAAGGCTCGTCCAGTAAATGACAAGTTAGATTGCTAATAGTCCATCCCTATACGAAGCCCGTCACATCCCACCCGATAACTCGTTCAAGTAAGGACTTGGGTTTACCATACTCTCCTCGACCTGGAAAAATTCACGGGCCTAACTTGGCCCATGAACACGACACGAACACACGACCAAACCCAACGTGATTATCACCCTAATGCCGTTCATTTCAAGGAACCTGGAAGAATTATGGTCAGTTTTTATCCCTAGTTTTGTTTGTGAAATAATGAACAGTACTGTGGGCAGCTCTCTTGGACTTCGCCTTGTTTCCAGATATATGGCCTTTTGTTCGTCTGTTTTGCCTTTGATCTATTCGCCATAAGAACGTAAACTTATGTTCTGTTTGATATGATGAAAAAACATAAAAATATAAAGTTAGAGGGATAAATAAAATATTATGTTTAGTAAGAAAAAAAAAAGGATAAAAAAGTTTATGAATTAACTTTCCTTCTAACTCACCAAAATCAATTCTTCCAAAATAGGAAAAAAAGTGGATGAAAAATTAATTATTTGTATTAAGATATATTATATTTGTCTATATATTATATATACATTAATTTTATATAAAAATACCAAGATAAAATATGTATATATATAGGGTTGAAAATTTTCGATTCAAGACGATGACATGGCTCGAACTCGACACGAAATTTATGACACGAACTTGATTATAACTCGACATGAACTTGAAAATGATCTGACATTCGAATAAGAAATATAAAAAACTTATAATTTTATGACTCAACATAAATCTGACACGACACGACTCGATTATCACCCTTAATATTAGACAAAAAAAAATTAAAAAAATTAGTCATTTTTATTTTTCATCCATCCAACCACACATAAAGAAAAGAAAGTATATCATTCCTATTTTCTATTCTCGAAAGATAGAAAGTGTATCCCTCCTACTTTTTATTATTTCTATCAAACAGAACACTATGTTTTATTTGGTACGATGGAAAAATGGTAGGATGAAAAGTTAGAGGGATAAATAAAAAATCATGTTTGAAAAAAAAAAAATAGGAAGGATGAAAAAGTAGATGGATTAACTTTCCTTCCAAGTCACCAAAATCAATTCCTCCAAAATCGGAAAGAAAATGGATAAAAAGTTAATTGTTTGTGTTGAGATTTATCTTATTTATCTATATATCTTTTAATATATACATATATTATGTATACATTAATTTCATATAAAAATACGATGATAACATATGTATTTATATATTTTAAAAATAAAATAAAAAATAAACAATAAAAAAATAAAATTAAAAATTTAAATTAAAAAACAATATTTTTTCCATTTTAACTTGAGGTAAAAACTTTCGACTCAACACGATGACACGACTCGAATTTGACATAAATATTATGACACGAACTTAAAAATGACCTGATATGCAAACAAGAAATATAAAAGACTCATAATCAGTTCAATTGATCAAACTCAAAATAAACAGGTCAATTCGCAACTCAATATGACACAATTAGTTAAATGAGTTAAATTAAGTGCGACTAATATTCAACATAAATCCGTAATGACTCAATACGAATTTAACACGACACGACTCGATTGTTATCCCTAATCTTAACTAACACAAAAAATAAAAATAAAAATTTAGTCATTTTTATATTCCATTTATTCAACCAAACACAAAAAAAAAATGTATTTTTTCTACTTTTCATTTTTTCTATCAAACAGGATATTAAGTATCAAAGTTTTCCCAAAAAAATTAAACCATAAGAAGGACAAGGGAAATGGAATCTCGACCACATCGATGTAAGTGCGCACACACTTATTTGAAAGAACAATAATAATTGTCGTATAGAATTGAAGAGTAATCCAAATATGAAATAAGACCTCTAGAAGATTAGCCATGTCCAGTTAGGTATGGTTGTCTCTTTTTAGAATTTAGGTAGGCATGCATAAAATTCTCAGTCTCAGCCCCGAGCAACGACTACATTATTGATGTTATATATATATCACTCTCGGAGCTTTATAGGGTTTAGGGCGGGCACAGCGTCGTAAAATTCAGGACCTAATGATATTCTAATTGTTACATGAATTGAACGGGAGGATTGCATTCGAATATATGTTCTGTATGTTATTATTAGTATTTAATTTAATGAATTTTTACTCTAATGGTACTCTTTCTCTTGTAAAAATTTTGTTTTATTGAGGTTAAGGGTTCAAATCTCTTTTCTCCTTCACCTCCAAAAAATAAAAAGAGAAATAAGAAAATGAGCAATTGCTAGTCAATTTTCTTTCATTTTCCCTCAATTTTTTTAAAAAAAAATATGTATGTCTATATTTATATATTTTAAAAGTTCTACAAATACGTTTTTTATTTGTGCCCACTCTAAAACTTTGTTACTTTAATTAATTAGTCGTTTTTATTATATTAAGGTGTTCTATAGGTGATCTTTATATTCCTATTTATGAATTTTTAATTTTTTTTTGTTAATTTAAAAGTAAAAATATTTATAATTGACCTTCAATTTGCTTTTATTTTTTTGCTGGAACTTGTCTTTAATTTTTTTTTGAAAATTGATTGTAGTGTTTATTACATGTCAATTGCAATTTAAAATTTTTACTATGTTTGGTTCTTAAATTTTAGTTTAGTGGCTTTACTATTATAATATCTTAGTGATAATATTTGAAAAAATGTTTAAGAAATAAATATAATAGATGGTCAATCGATAACCGGTAGTTTTTTAATTATACAACAACAATTAACTTCACATTTTTACAATGTTGATACTTGGTCATTTTTATATACATACATAATATACATTATTTTTTGCCCTTATTGAACGAACTTCATTTATTAAATAGGATATGATAAAAACAAATGTATCATTTTATTGTAATTGGTTAAGGGAAAAAAAAATTATAGTATATAATTAAAGTGCTCACCCTAATAAAAATTCTCGACTTTGCCCCTGCATATATGATACGTGTCGCATATGTTTGTTTTTATGGTTGTTGTCGTGTTTAGAAGTTATGCCAATTATGTTGAATTAAATTTTACTCAATCTATATATATTTGGCCCATCCATAATCGTGCATAAAATAAATTAATAAGATCGAATTCATATCAAATATAATTATGATTAGTTGGTTCGCAATCATATACTTATTAGGGTTGTGAGTCATGTCAATCCATTTAAATAAAATGAGTTTTGCAAATCATTTTATTTGTCACAATATTTTGAAAAATGTGTAACTCATACTATAAATTTTTATTTTTTTTTGGTTCAATAATTAGGTGTTCGAATTAATTTATTTGGCGATGAACGACATGCCATGTTGTGATCAGAAAAATCAGAAGGAACAAATCCGTCTTGACAACGACGGTGTTCAAACCCATATGTTTTATGTTGCGATTGACTAGTCGCATTAAGAGTTTTTCCAGTGTCACCCTTACGGCAATCAAGTTATAACTTTTTTCTTAGCCCTATATAAATATCTCATTACTACGATGACTTGCTGTACTTTCAAAAAGATTGCACAGAGAGAGAGAGAGATATGCTTCTCTTCTTGAAATCTTTATCAAGAACAGTCCATGAAGTCCATGATGAGCAGGAGTACAAGAGCGAGAGTGACAGCCCAAGCATATCACTGACGGTATGGAGAAAATCTCTCCTTTTTAGCTGTCACGGTTTCACGGTGATCGGCTCCGGTGGAAATCTAGTCTTCAGAGTTGATAATTACACCGGACGGTCAAATGATGTCACTCTCATGGATGGTTCAGGGAAACCCATCCTTACAGTATGCCGTCGCAAGGTAATATTGCCTTGCCCATGAGTCATGTCCTTTTAGTCGTGTTTAACCGAATTTATGTCGTGTCTAAATTAATTGAGTTTGCTCCTTGATTTTTCTCATCAATTTGATGAACAGAAGCTAAGGCTGGTAGATAACTGGCTTGTCTATGAAGGAGAAGTTGGAGACGACACTGGTACAAAGTCATCAAAGAAGCCAATATGCTGTGTGAGGAAACACATTAATATCCTACAACCCAATCTCAATGTACTCGCATATGTTTATCATGGGCCATCAGAAAAGAGATATGCCTACGTGATTGAAGGATCATATGCACATCGATCATGCAAGTTGTTGGATGAATCAAGGAGGGTGATGGCGGAGATCAAGAAGAAAGAAGCCATGATCGGCGGCGTTACTTTCGGGTTAGAGGTGTTTCTTTTGATCGTACAACCAGGATTCGATCTTGGGTTTGCCATGGGGATTGTTTTGCTACTTGATCAAATGTTTACATGAGTTTATAATATCAAGTCTTTTTTTCATTTTTCCTCATGGTGATGTTCACTAGGCCAACGTTGGTGTTGGTGTTGCTGAGCTGTGTCTGTGTCTTAACGTAACAAAACTTTGTTAGCAAAAAAGTTAATGAGGAGACAAAATCAATTTTCGTAATTCCTAAAGTGAGCTTTTTAATGATTAAAAAACCGTTGCAGCCCATATTAAAACGCAAATTTTATATTCCAAATACATGTGCACCACCACGTATATCACTTTGTCGGTCCCCAAAAATTAGTTTTTTCCTTCAATGTGTGGTACATATATATTTGAGATACAAAATTTGAGTTTTGATTTAAGCAACATAACATTTCTCATAAGCAAAAGGTTGTTGCTAAGAAATCTTAGCTTGTGAGAGATATCGAAGAGACGTAACACATCTCAAGCATAAACTAGTTGCTTTAGCTTGGAAAACTCTTGTTTAACAGGAAGACAACTCAAAATACAAAAAAAAAAACTTTGTTTTAACATGATCGCCAACCTCGATCTTTAAACGTATTGTATAAATTGAAAAAATCATGGACAAATTCCTGAATCACCAGAAAGAATGTGGAGAAAAGTTTCCACCTAATTTAATCGCAATATGTTGTTTACCAGGAAAGGGAAAAAAGATTAATTAATTTGGTTCAGTGGTTAATATTTCAAAGTTTGTTAAGTATGAGAGCCTTTAAAGAGATGTTTTTTGTTGATTCAATGAGCTTAATTTAAAAATAATTGCACACATCTTGAATTTACATCACGAGTGAGTCTAATGAACATATACTCAAAACGTTTGGTTATAAAAAAAAATTCTTATCACATTTGATTTTAGATCCGTTTTTCACATCAGCTTCAAATATACTCTCAATAAACTGAGGGGTAGGCAGGTTGAACCAGATGGATGCCAGAACACACCTCTGTGTGTGTGTGTGTGTGAGAGAGAGAGAGAGAGAGAGAGAGAGTTTTTTCTACTCAATGATATTCACAAGGCAAATAATTCCCTGGTGTGCTTCGACACCCATTTTACAAATATCCTTACAACATGAGAAACCTGTTCCCCCTAACCTGATATGAACCCTAAAAACAATTCCTTGTCCTACTTGTAACACAAATATGTACATACATAGATAACTACGAATTTTCGCATAATCTCAATGGCAATTAAATGAACGTACAAGAAGTCCGTTTTCGCAACCATATTGATCAACAATCCAGCTTGCTGCCTGGCCTACTATTCCAATGTGTGGGCATCAATTTCCTCAGTTTCTGCTGGCTGTTATTACCAGCCGTGTCCAAGACTCTTGTCGATGGTGGCATCGTATATGGTTTCTTTACAATGTTGGAATTAGAATGTTTTGTTTCTCCAATTGTGTCCTTGAGCGATTTGCTGGGAGATGTTCTACTTGATCTGGGAGTAGACCAATTTATTGGCCTTTTCTTTGCAGTATTGGTATGACCAAATTCATCACTCTTCTCATTCCCAGAGAGCCTAGGCTTCTTTGACGGAAGGACACCATCTGCAATTTGGACCAGTTTGTCAAGTCCCATTGTAGATTTTGGTACTGCAAATATTTTTTCAGATTTGTCATTTGATCTCGACGTGCAAGCTTTCATGACCTTTTGGGAAGGTTTCTTCTGCCAATTCATCACTCCATGTGGATTTTGCTTCGAGGAACGGGCTGCAATCTCACACAGAGTCTGAGCAGCAGCTACTAGACTTGGAGAATGCCTAGCTGTCACCGTCAATAATTAAGAGATGATAAGGAGAAAAGCACCTGGACAGGTTTAATTTGATGAAACCTTCAAACCAAAAACATAATTCTTAGTCTTACGGAATAGTGATAGTGATGGATCTCAATCTTAATTCTTATGTTGATGTGTGAGCTACTACATATACTCAGCTAATCAAACATGACGTAAATGAGGTAGCATGAACACACTGAATAATACAACTAAACGGAGGGAGAAACTTCCGATGCAGTTTAAACTAAGCTGGCCAGGTGTTAGTTTTACCAACCCAAAATTACTCTCTCTCTTGTTTTTCCAGATAAGTGTAGAGTTTGTTTTTGACAATAGTCATATGGTATCTATCAAAGTTGCCAGCCACTGCATCTTTTCAACAAATGATAATGGTCATTCCTCTGTTCACATAGTTCTGATTTTAATTTCTTGTATGTCCAATTCTCTTCTGTTTTGCATCTCCATGGCTTGAATGTGCAGTGCACAAAGACATGGAGGGAGTCGGAGTAAGTAAAAACGAGGATGCAACAAGGATACATCTAAATACTACAAGTATACACAAGCGAACACATGTGTACCCACATTGTTTCTGATTGTAAGTACATAAAAGCAAGGCTAACAATCTAAATATAAATGGTTTTAGTACCATGACCTAGATTAAGCCCCCTTGAGATGAAGATCAAAAGAATATAAGCATATAGGTGAAAGATATAAATTTTGAAGGATAGTTCCTTCTCATGGAAATAGCCACTAAAGAATTTACCTGAAGGAGCCAGGGAAGTTGCGCATGTTGCAGAAGATGATAGACCCCTTTCACAGGAGATCAAGCTATTGGATTGGGCATTTTCTACTTCTGAAGCTCCAGCTGTCAGACCTCTTGAAGGAACTAGACTCTGATTGTAAGTGATTGATTCCAAGTTTGCAACGAAACCAGGCTTGTCCCCAATATAATTAAGAGTGTTCCTTACTTTCACCCATCTACCTTGGCATGTGCTCCGACTTGATGATAATTTTCCAGCATCTGAATAAGATTTACAATGGCTGCCAGCAGTATGCGACCAAGGAAAAGGTGGCAAGCCAGTTCGGTGAGACACAGTCTTGCCTGTGCGTGGATCTGTATTATTCCTTGAAGATAAAACAGGCTTTGCTGCGTCCAGGAGCAAAGAGTCCAAATCCTTGGGTGGAGGAAGTTCAAGGCGCTCCAAAATCTCTTTAGGTGAATACAACTGAAAATTGAGCATATTGGAATGGGAATTCGGATTGATACAAGAATCCTGATCCTTTAATAACAAGATAAGAGAAAACAGAAGAATTAATAAATGTATAAAAGAGACGACCGTTGCATTCCTGATCAAATATTGGGTTATCCTTCTGCAAAACCTAAAGAAGGTTGAATGCCATGGCATCAAATTAGATGGTGAATGTTGGGGGGTTGTGTGAGTGTGTGTGTGTTGGGGGGCGTGGGGGAAGTAAAAGCTACACATGCCAGATAGTCCCTTGGTACAAGGTTTTTTTGACTTCCTACCCTGCTATTTCCATGTAACTTTAAAGTTCACATGGATTTACAAAGCAGGGATCGGGGAGAAGAAAGTAGTATACTCAACACCACTGCAGGGGTTAAAGCAATTCCAATATTTCCAAATATCAAAGTCAAGTCAAGTCAAGTGAGAGAGAGAGAGAGAGAGAGAGACAAGAGAGAGAAATTTGATTGGAGTGAGGAATGATTTGATTCCAATCATTATGCCAGCATCTTAGATGACAATAACTAAATACCATTATATGCCTCTGTAGATCCTCCCTCAACAATCTAACATTCTGCATTTTAGATTCCTCTTCATACTAACCTTGTTACATGAGGACAGATCTGTAGCATTGGTATCTCCTTTATCACCATCAGTTCTGCTTGCTAAAGAAGAACCAGAGCTCATTAGACAAGCAGAAGAAACCTTCCGGCTGTAACTATTTTCCTCCTCCACACAATTCTGGGGCTGCCCAGGCTTTCGTAGTTGAAGAACAGAGCAAGCCTTTGTGACTGAATGCAGTAAATTTTCAGTTAAATTGGCTGCTTTCTTTCCCTTCTCTTTCACAAAACTAGGACACTTGTAAGTGCCATCAAGGAGCTCATTCAACGACAAATCACCTAAATGCTTTGTGACATCAAAAATATCGGATTTCGAACCATATACCCCTGAAAACAGTATATTTTACAAGTCAAGAATTTTAGAAACGTATGGCAAACTGATATACAATCAAGCTAGAGGAAATAAGGAATATAGGGTGTGCAAAATGACCTCATATCCTTGTAATGCAAAGACCCCACAGTTTTGGACATGCAACAATAAGGAAAGTTTCCAATGTATAATTGTACGTAGAGATTAATCTTAATAGCACACAAGAGATTGCCCCGTATTGTTTTTCTTAAATCAGAAACCTACAAATTACACACTATTGCTAAACTAATACATCCTGACTGTATTTCACACAAAGCTATTTGATGCTAGATATTTCAAACAGGAATCACGACCTCAGAAACGGCTCAAAGCATAAATAACTGGCAACTCGGTCCTGTTCTTGTCCTTTCTTTGGTAAAACTGGTAACTCAGTTCCATGATATTATGTGACACTTAAGAACATGGAGTTTGCATAACAGGCAGTGAACTAAACCTGCTACGGAATTACTGAGCAGAGGCCTGAACAAAAAAAATTTACCATGTACGGGCAAAAATATGATAAGTAGATACATAATATCGAGTGTGATTCGACAATCAAAATTCATACAATGACAAAGCGGCCTGTGATTGAATGATAGATGGAGCGATGCCCGATATCACAAAAATGTTATCAGTCAAGGTAAGTGCACACTATGTTCATAGAGCACCAATGAGGTGATAAATATCAACAATGTGGCAGAAACCCAATAACATAAAGCTACATAGGAATAACAACTCAACAAGTGGAACCTAAACTTTAAATATCACATGTGGCTTTACTGGTAGGGCCTTATCCAATTATCAGTAATAAGATTGTTTCCTAAGATCAGAGGTAACAGACATTTTTTAAGGGTAACTAATAAATGGCAGTCAGGGAAAATTATTGTATATTTAATATTTATGGACACATAATGAAACAATTAAATGCTTTCATCCTTTTTCATTTCCTCTCCCTGTCTCTATCCATTTTTTATTTGGCACATTCATCCTAGAACGACCCAATGGGCAAAAGTGTTGAAATTTTGAACATGAAGTAACGCAATAATGGTTTTGACTATATGTTCTCTTCTTGTCAGTTTGGAGGCAAAAACTAGCAAATTTCATCATTAAGTTGTGAGGTGTTCATGGAAAGATATCGCCTAACAAGGGGCAGAACAGATGAGTCATGTTCATAGAGGAAGAGTATGTGCACTAACATGCCACGACTTAAGCACTGATCTAATCAGATAGCCTTCGGACTTATATACATACTTAGCAATGCACCACGTGCGTTAGTGAAAATTTTTGTAACATCCTTTTGAATAACTTGACTACTAAAGCATTCTTTGTATGACTCAAAATTTCAATAGCAACATAGCTGAATTTTTATGCATGTTATGTATGAGTCGATGCTCCTATCCATGATAATTTATAATTCTACAAAAACAAATTGTGGCCAGTCATATATTTTTTAAGTTTGAGACTAATAGTATACAGTAGTGTGCATGTGTGAAATCATACATATCCATATAAATGTATATGTCATAGGAATAGATTGGTTCAACTCTACAAATTAATTTATTGTAGACGATCTACCTTGTTTTATTCTATATCACAGTTGTATTTCATCTACAAGTAAGATTAACTTGTTAATAAGACAAGGGGAATTGTAGGCCGGCCAACAAAAGATACATCCATGCGTTAAATCTAATTACATCTCAATACAATGCTTTGACACATAGGGTGAAAAAATAAACTTCACATCAATCTTTCTTCAATTATCACATGAAAACGTGCAAATATTTGATCGGCTCAATGTGCACATTCGGACAAAATCAAAAAATTCCAACCAGCCACCCAAGATTTGATATATTACCCTTTTTTTCTTAGAAAGTATAACCTAATAGCTTCACCAAACATTTGCACTCATAAATCAATTATTTCTTTGCCATCCAAGATTAATACAATGTATTTCCAATCCTGTGAACTATTAGAACCACACATATGTAGACTTTTTTTCCTTTTTCCTTTTTAATCCGAACTAACGAATAACATATGTAGACTAGCAAAATTACTTCTAACCAATTAAAAACTATTCAAAAAACAATATTTTATATAGGTTACATTACAGTAAACATTCCTCAAGCCAAGGGCAGAGCCATCTTATGCCCAAGGGGCACATACCCACCCTCACAATTTTTTTTTTGTAAGATTATTTATATATATTTTAACTTTTTTTTGATTTTTTAAATTATACCTACCCTATTTTTTAGTCAATCCTATTTTTTAGCATGATATATCTATGAATTTACTTGTAATTTTGACATTTATTCTAGTAATTATCATAGACATTATAGAGAATATATTTGATTACGTAATTGAATGAATTATAAATAGCTAAGTGATAGTAAAATTGTGGATATAAAGAATAATAAAATTAATACAAGACTTTCAACGCATGAAAATTCATCAAAATCAATTCTAAATGGTTTTAATTAGCCTTTTGTTTCGTAAAAGAATATAATTATTCTCCTTTTTTTTTTGTCATTTGTATCTAGTATGCTTACGAATTTTAGTTTTTTGAGTTTAATGAAGTTTTAAGTATTAAATAGGACGTAATTAAATATAAATGCATTATCATATTTTTATCAATTGCAAAAAAAATTAAAATTGTTAAAATATTCAATGTCCAACCAAAAACAATTTCTGGCTCAGCCCTTGCCTAAAGCAATACATATTTTTTCATAACAAAATCTTCACATTCAAAACGAATTGAATTTGTCTCTGACCCCATTTTCTTTGAACAATTAGTCTCTCATACAAGTCACATATATTTAAATTATGAAAATAGTGAAGCATGGACACCAGTATCATGCAAGCTATCTCGACCTTCATTCTTTTTCCTCAAAAAATTCTTTTCCTTTTGCGTCCAAAGAAGCCAACATAGAATCATCAAAACTAAATGAAAAACTCTAAATCATACTTCATTTTTTTTTTTGAACAATAAATCATACTTCATAAAAACTATAAACATACATAAGGAGTTTTGAGCTTACTATAAAATCAATAAAAGTTATATCGTATCAGGGGAAATGCTTTGAGGTATCCTTAAAGAAACTATGGAATTTGGAAATCCAAAATTTCGAACAAAGAAGGTGAGCTTTGTTTTTGTTATTGTTTTGCCCAGATTCTGATATTAATTGAGGGATTTATAAGGAGAGATAGAGAGAGAAAAGTAAAGAGGAAGTGCATTAATGCTATGAAGATGGAAGATTTTGATTGTTACAATACTAAAAAATTATGCCATTATGAATGGCTTGATATAGTTCATGTAGCCATTTTTTTAATAATGGAAGTAATTATTCTCCTACATGTAAAAGTGTTGTGACGTATTGAACACTTAAGAGGATCGATAGACCAGTGGAAAGAATAAATGTACAGAATAATGAGCATACACAATATAATTGTCTATAAAAAAAGAGAATTAAAAGTCTTTGTGTGTGTAAAGAGATAGAGGAGGGCGTCTGTTATGGGATACTAAGGGTCCTAATGGATGAGGGCTAATTTAGAGAAATTATATATTTAGTTAACTTTTATGTGGTTAAATTGTATGTATTTAATTTGAAATTAAATATTAGAAAAAATATGAAACCGGTTAACTTTCCTAAGAAGCCGGTTTCATTACACTTGTAATTAAATATTTATTCTTAGAATAGAAATGGTTTAAGAGTTAAAGTAGAAAATAGGATATGATTGTCTTTATATAATTGTTTGAAGGTAAAAAAGAAAAATAAAAGTTTTTCTTTGTAAGTTAATTTTATTAGAAAAATCTTGAAGCCGGTTAACTTTCCTCATATATGACAAGATATGATATAAGCCAGTTTACTATTGGTAACCATTTATTCATTACACTTGTAATTAAATATTTATTCTTAGAATAGGAATGGTCCAAGAGTTAAAGCAGAAAATAGGATACGATTGTCTTTATATAATTGTTTGAGGATAAAAGAGGAAAATAAAAGTTTTTTGTACTTTTAAAATTAGTATAGATGTATATAAGCCCCTGGGGAAAGTCTTATTGTGCACAACCAATATTCAATACTTTGTAGAACAGGCATGTTTGGTTCTAGAAGCAAAAAGGTAAATGAAGAAAAGCTAAAGAAATTAAATGTACTCCACATACCACAGTAACACTAACATCAACATACACATTAACGAAAGCTGTGTTTAACAAGGTTCCTCTGACTACATGCCAATCTTAAATTCAAATACATGATTAACAACTTAGTTGAAACCACAATTACACAGCTGAATAGCAGCAAATGAAACCACCTCACAAAAACCAGAATGAAAATCAATGAATGACAAGTATTAAAATAAACTACTACACTAATATTGACATACCAAGATTGTTGTTTCCTCCAGCAGTAGAGCTGAAGCTTGCCAAGCCATTCTTTAGCAAGAAAGAATCATATTTACCCTTAATAACTTTACCGTTTCTTTTATCCCCTCGCTTGGCATTTGAGTTACTCTTCTGCTTCCCCATATGAGTTTTCTCTAGAAAGAGTAAAAATGGGAATTGAAATATCAGCACCACAGTACACTGTTTTTATCCCTTTGAGGGGGAAAAATAAATGCACAAGTGAAATATAGATACAAGGGAGGAAACTTTCAAGAGCCATAAACCAAGATGTGTCGGTAAAACTAGTTGCATTTCCAATTTTTATCCATGGTCATTACCTCAAACAAACAGCAAAAGGCAGAAGCATAAAACAAACATAAGAAAACGTATATTTCTCCTCACCACCCTGATTCATTTGAGCACTACTGTTCCATTCTAAAAGCTTAATGTAGCAGCTTGACCATGATTTACGTGCTTAAGATCTCATCTAATAAAAAATGACAGAAAACTAAACCAACAATGAAGAAGCTCCTCTCTAGCTCAATTTTAATAGATAATCCATAGCTATACTACTTCTAAAAGTCCATAGGCATGAAAAACTTTTGTTCTCCTATTTTAACTTTAATTAACTCTTTAAAGACAATTTCCTCTGTATATATTGAAAACTTGAGAAAGATGGGATCATTTCTTGTCCACCTAATGAATCTTTAAAGGGCAATAGATTAAAATTTTAACAGATGAATAATGACCACATTAAAATAAATTTTTTACATTCCCCTCAATTTGTATTTATATCTATATCTATATCTATACTAATCTGTGTCTATATCTATACTAATAATCTATCTATACTAATCTAAAATGCCAACTATTTTTCAAAACTTTTGATTTTCTTTTTTACCCCTTTACAATGCAGTTAGGTCATTTTAATCCTCTCCAAACACATTCTGACCGGCAGCAATTTTAAAACTGTTTTTTTTTTTTTAATCTTTTAACAATAAGATTAATTTAATGGTTCATTACATTTAATCAATAATAATTGCAATTTTTATTGAGTATGCTTGCTCTTCCAATTTAACTAGACATTTGTGCTAATAAAGTCAGCCTTGATTTTTGGCTACCTGTTGCGTACTCCGTTAATCTTTATTTGTTTATCTTGCTAAGAAATTGAAAAGTACACAAAAGCAACTCTAAAGCCGAACTACCAGAAGGCACTAAAGCAACTCTAAAGCCACACAACCTCATTTACTACTTGTAGATAATGCTTGAAATTCCTCAACTTCTAGACTTCCTTGAATTCATTTTTCATCAATTAGCAATTTCAATTGGAAGAATTTTTGGTCCTCCACATTCAACCTTTCTTCATATATAGACGATAAACAAAGCAAGGCAAGGTCTGGGTTCCCTCTTATGGTTCACTACATACACCTCTCCCCCACCTCTACTTTACCGGGCATTGTTTTCTTGTTTTGGTTTTTATTACGGCAATTAGATTAAATTTGCTTGTTTTTTCTGATATGCACTAACAGATTGATCAATGATGAATTTGCATTACACTACTTTAACTGTTGTAACTTGGATTGAATAAAATTTCTAACTTGATCCTGAAATGTTGTTTGCTTTAATTTTTTAAATTACCGACGCTAATTGCGACAGTTGTTTGATTTGTTGCAAAAATATTACATTTAAAATGGTAATTTTCAGGAGTCAGGGTGCTATATTTTAAGATAGTTGTGCGTATTAATAGTTGGAGTTTATAATTAATCTATTTGTTAGCTGTAATTTGAATACAAGTGAGAGCTGAAACTATGAGTTTTGTAATAAAATCCATGTTTTGCGTATGTATTGTGAAGAGTTTCCACTCAAATTTGGAAGAGATCCATTGTATCTCTTAGATGTAGTTATACATGAATGAATAATAGTTGGTGTATATTAGATCTCAAATATTCAATGTTGATCAAAATAGAAAGATTAAAGTTTTAGGAAAACATAGTATTTATTGATTCATGTCTTTTGATTTAAACTATTAAATTTGGCGCATTCGAGCTCTAGTATTTGTTCCTAGAAGATTAGAAAACTCAATTCATAAGGATAGAATTGTGATGCATGAGGGAAGGTGGAGACCCTTGAAAATGAGCAATAAAAAAATAAAATTACAAAATGAACCAACAATATAAAGAATAAACACCAGTCTGTAAAGGTACTCTCCTTGGCTGGTGGCCCCGATAGACAATAGGAACGGAGATGCCAAGTTTGCACCCACTATTGGTTGTGTGGAGAAGTATTAAACTTCAGTGATCACAAGCTATCTCATCTAATGCTTTGCAACTACAATATAAAATTTAGTTGGGTTTTCCTTGAATTGGTACTGAAGTCTAAATAGTCATGCATGGAGTTATGTCCGTTACACTTCATTTGTTGCATGGTCAATGATTGACTCATTTATGAGAGTTGTGTAGACAAGAATTTTGGAGGCTCTATTTTCTTTTTTGCGGTGTTTGCTGTCCTCCTTTGGTTTTTCTTACTATGATTTCTCTTTCCTACTTTTTCTTATTCTCATACTCCGCATTTTTTTTATAAGAAGAAGTCAACTTGACGAAATTTTCTGAACACTTCAAGAAATTAATTTCAGACAACCCAATGTGAGGTGTCTCAAACGAATCAGGATAAGATAAATAGACCACTAAATTGCATCCAAGATTTACAAATATTAGGTGTGAGAGGTCGGCAAGCATGCACCATGCCATTCGATGGCAACTAATAAATGAATGATTAAAACCCCGTCTGTTATGTGTTAGAGATAATTCCGTACAGCCATGTCATGTACTTTAAACTGATATTATCTTAGTTCAACATGAAAATAAGATTTTATCCAAAACAGCTAACAGAACACATGATGTGCATACAAATTTTGTCAAGTAGGACAAATTTTGCGCAAAGTTTCAATTTGGATTGACTCTACTGAAGAACTTAATCTTGAGACAGGACATTACTATTGAAACTATGCAAGTCATATGTTATAGAAACAAATATCTCATAGCTTTTTCCCATTCCGAAAACCATAGGACCATAAACAATGTTCTCAACACAAATAATTGATTGTTTGAAGCAAAAAAGAAGCAAATACTTTAAGACCAGAATATAGAGGCTAAGCAACTCTAGGGTAGGCACTCTCTCATCTTTCGTATCCATGCTTCCAAACCCATTTTCCAAACTTGTGTCTCAAACATTTTTCATTGTTGGTGTGCTTAATTAGCCTTGGGAACATTAATTATCAAAAGAAAACAAAGGAAAAACGAAAAAAGAAAACTAGTTGTTTTTTAATTCACATTTTCCAGACTTTGAAGTGATAACGAGAATCACCATGGTTACTGTCAAGCAAATTGCAATGCATTACAATGATGAAATATAGAATGATGGATTTGCACACAATACTCTATTCAATGATAGTTTAGGCAATATTACTTAGAATTTCTGTTATAATGTGATTCTTCAATGATTAAACATCAAGATTTACTACAAACGTGAATTTCAGCAAACGTGATCCAAGACTTCAACTTACATATCTCATACTTGAAATAGTTCACGGGTATAGTAACTAATGTTAAGCAATGTCCAGTTACAAAAGCTTTTATTTAACAATTTGACCATAACACATGTACTTACCAAAAAAAAAAAATTTCATTCCGTTAGGTTTTACACGAAATCTTAACAAATTTTCTTGAGAAATCTAACTATAATGTTTCCTCTTCATTATGGCCAACTACCCAACAACCACCCCCCCCCCCCCCAACAACCCCCTCCCAAATACCAAAAAAATTGAAATAAACGAAAAGTACATGGAAAACATTTCGTTTCCAAAAATGACTTCCATACGATCATGTGAAACAGACACTGAGAAACCATAAAAGTTCGCAAGAAACAACTCTGTCACATAGCCAGATGATTTTCATGCGGTCACAGCAACAACAATTCTATACAATTAAATTGGAAAATATATCAGTGCATGCATGACTAAATCGGAAGCGCATCTTCATAGCGAAATTCACGAAAGGAAAGTGAAACATCAAAAGATCAACCAGTTCATCAAACGAAGTATGGTGCAAAAAAGTAAGCAAGACAGCATAAATTCATGAAGTACAGAAACATAGGGTGAGCAAAACCCAAAAAAGTCACCTCTTTGACTGCGAAAGGAGCTGCCTGCTTCAGTTGAAGGAGTAACGAGCATTGAAACGCGGTCCGATTCCCGAATCTCTATTTCCCCCATTTTAACCCCAACGCCACCACAACCCTCCGATCCCATGAGCTTGGACACAGTAACGGCAGCCGGAAGAGGCAACTCCACCGCATCCATTAAAATCGAAACCACCGCCACCACCACCGACAAAAAACAAGAACATCACATACACTAAAAACCATTTTCTACCAAAAACACTCGCATCACACACGCAATTAAATGAAGAATGAGTCGGACAGAACCATTTTGGGACTCTTATTTCGCTTATTCAGAGCTGAAACGACGGAAGAACCAGGGATTAGGGGGTGGATTGAGTAGAAATGGGAGAGAAATTAGAGATTTTGGCTGTGGAGAGCATGTTGCGGCTGGTGGACGAGAGAGTCTAGGGCACGAAAATAAGAGGTGAGAATGAGAAGTATTTATAGTTTTCGGGAAAAGAAGAATAGTAGGTTGCAGTGGTTCGTCGGTGTGGAATATTCCGGTGAAATTGTCGTTATTCCACACGGGTTTTGTTTGGCACGTTGACCCCCTCCGGGGATGACGTGGCGTTATCCATAACAATTGATTCAAAATGGTAAGGGAGTGTTCTGGTACAGTTTTGTTTATACGGTTCCACTGAGTTAAGCACTGATGTGTGTCACGTGGGAGAGGGTAAATTACATGCACTTCCCTATAATTTTTTAATTATCTATTTAACCCCTAAATTATAATATTTATATTAATCAAACCCTTAAAGCGTGCTTTGACCTTTCCTCGTTAAATTTAACGGAATTCACATGTCCAAAGAAAAGAAGAGTACAGCACACGAGAAGTTCTGGTTCTTTCTAATCGAAATAATTACAAGCGAATCCAAGTGAGTTGACTTGGGGAGCACGTGCAAACCGCATGCTCTCCATAATCAGCAGATAGGGTTTGGCAAACTTTAGGGCTTCTTTTACATGATGCAATTATAGTCAGGTCCCCCCAACCCCACCACTGTGATACTTCTCTCCAACTCCCTCTCAATATTCAGAGAGAGAGAGAGACGAGGCAAGAGAGAGAAAGGCAGCGGGAATTGGCGGCCACTCATCCAAAAGCACTAATTGACCAAAACAAAGAAAAATCGCCGTCACTCTCCACCGGAATCATAGCAATGTCATCTCTACATCTAACGGTAGAGAGAGAAAGTGAAAGCTAGGTTTCAACGTTACTTTGTTATTCTGTTTATTGGTATATATCGCTTTTTATAAAAGCTATTCGCTGTTAGATTGATCATACCGTCTTTCTGAGGTGTTAGAGATAGAGGAGGTGTGTGTGTGTGTGTGAATGTGTAGAGAGAGAAGCTAGGGTTTTGAATTTGTATAGTGGGGCTATGGATGAGGCTGTGCTTGATGATATTATACAGCGGCTTCTTGACGCGAAGAACGGTCGGGTGCAGAAGCAGGTGAATCTCACAGAGGCCGAGATTCGACAGCTTTGTATGGCTTCAAAGGAGATTTTTCTCAGCCAACCTAATCTTCTTGAGCTCGAAGCTCCTATCAAGATTTGTGGTAATGAAATATAAGCATTTTGAGTTGTCATTAAATTATTTTATGCTAGTTTTTGTCCAATGTATTCACTATTTGGATCCTGGCGGTTTTCAATTTTTAAGATTATTGCTAAGTTTGAAAACCTTGGCACTTTGCTGGGGTAATTTTGCGTTGTCGTATTAATTGCAGTTTTTTTCATTATATAACCGAGAAAAGTATATTACTGGTGTCCAACAATATCATGATCTCATCTTGTGCATTTTTGTTTCTGATAATATGTAAAGCGACAGATTCCGTCTATTGTGACTGCTACTGTTTCAGTTAAGCCGGCCTCGGAATTTTTACTTTATTTTTACCGTGCGAAAGGAAATTATCTGTTTTTGTTTTGTGTGACGTTGCTGGAAAACTGGCTTTTAAATCTCTGCTATACAAAAGTTAGGTCTTTTTGTAAACTGCCTGTGGATTGACTTATATGCTTAAACGTATCTGGATGGATTCCAAATTGATTAAAAGGGAAAAACCAGAACAATTCTTTGTGTGAAAAGGTGAAAGGTCATCCAACAAGGCCTAGTTGAACTTTCATTAAATCATAGATGTACATGGATATCTGAATAGGGTTTCATAATGAAAAAAGGATAGGTACTTGGTCATTTTAATGTGTTTGGTTTCTATGAAATGAGTTTTGTAGCCTTTTCTAATCCACTTCCTTCCGTCTTAATTTGGACTGTCTGTTAAACCTATGCTTTTGTCTCATTTTGGGCTTTCAATCAGAAAGTAGATTATGATTTGCCTTTGGTGAGGACCATGAGGTTTGGACACAAATGGACCAATCGTAAAAGACCAATATCTTGTCTAAGGATGCTTAACCGCTGCGCCGATCATTCCCCACTCCCGCGGGGGATTGGAGTTGTTGTTGGGGGGAACACCACGAGGTGGTTAATTTATCCAGGGCGGATGCCTCCTACAGGGTAATGGACGTGTGCGAAAATAGGGTTAATTTAATATGCCATTTAAGGTTTATATTAAATGGTCGTACCAAATGCATTATAACTATATGCTTATTTAGAATGGGCATTTACGCACTGTCAACTAAGAAGGTTTAATAATTTCTAACAAAAAGATTCAAGAAAATAATGGGGGCTTGGCCTATTCATGCCCAGCCCTAAGCATCTCCGAGAGTGGGTCATCCTCAGTATGGCCATCAGGGTTTTGCCCTGTTGCCTCGCTTGAATTAAGAGTTTCCGTGCATCATCTGACTGGTATTTTGCAAACTTATTCTTGTTCAAGGTATTCAGATGCGATATCAGCTGCATGGATGTGATCTTTGTCAGAAGTTGGCTGCATGAGAATGCTGCCTATTGGAGCCCCGCGAGCTGCTGAATGCATTAGCAATGTTGATGAAATCTGACCTTTACTCAATATATCATGGCTATGTTCTGCTGCTTTTGATTTGGTACATATTAAGTGGTTTGGAAGTTTAGTTTAACTGCCACAAGTTTGGATGCTTTGTATTGGTGGACAGGTAACTCAAATTGTTCTTAAAGAGGCAATTTTGAAAGAGGGTTCCTTAGTTGATGGCAATTGATTTCTTCTTGATCTATTGTGATTGTTAACAGCACAAGAGTTTGCTTGCCAGCATAATTAAACTTTGCTAATATGTTTCTGTGGTATTGGCATGATCCCAACTAGCTCTGTTCCAGAGGGTTTAGTTTTTGTTTGACAACTGGTTTTCCAATGGTAGCGAGCTTGAACAACACCCAAATTCTATACTCACATACATGCATGGAAGATTCCCTTGGATTATGGAGTTTCGTTTGGCTTCTTTAGGCTTGTGAATGAACCAGTTGACAAGGCTGTAGCCACAATCAACAAAGCTGAGCATCCATTATTTCTGGTTGAGAGAACTTCTGGACGGGCAGCTTTGTATGTTCGACAGCCAAGTTGTTACCACCTATTGTATGTGCACTTGCGTGATGTGTGTGTGGTTTGCCTTTTATTTTTGTCATTCAATATTCTGGTTACTTCAGGTTCATATGACACAGTGGAGTTGGATATTTATACGTGTTGATTTTTGGATTTAATCTTTCTTTTGGATTCTTTCCATGCTAATTTCATATCATTACAGATTTGTTTATAAAACTGCCTTTCCCAGCTGAATCAACTGTGCTTGCTTTCTTGCAAGCACTGTATGCATGGCTTACTCTGTTGCTGTCACCTATCACAACTCTTGTTTTACATGTAATTCCATCTCGTTGAACCAATCAATTTATTATCATTTTTGTTGCTGTGCAGGAGATATTCATGGTCAGTATTCTGATCTTCTGCGCTTGTTTGAGTATGGTGGATATCCACCAGATGCAAATTATTTGTTTTTGGGGGACTATGTTGACCGTGGTAAGCAGAGCATAGAAACAATATGCCTTCTGTTGGCATATAAGATAAAATACAAGGAGAACTTTTTTCTTCTGAGGGGCAACCATGAATGTGCTTCTATCAACCGTATCTATGGGTTTTTTGATGAGTGCAAGAGGAGGTACAATGTTCGTGTTTGGAAGACATTCACAGATTGTTTTAATTGCCTACCTGTTGCTGCTCTTATTGATGAGAAGATCCTTTGCATGCACGGGGGATTGTCCCCTGACTTGAAAAACTTGGATCAGATCAGGAATATAGCTCGTCCAGTTGATGTGCCAGATCAGGGTCTTCTCTGTGACCTGCTATGGGCTGATCCTGATAAAGATACTGAAGGATGGGGAGAGAATGACAGGGGTGTGTCATGGACGTTTGGAGCCGACAAGGTCGCTGAATTCCTCCAGAGGCATGACCTTGATCTCATCTGCCGAGCTCACCAGGTAAGCAAGCATAAATAGCCCCAACCTGTTAGTAAAATCCTACAACTTGCGCTAGCATGTGGAGGTTTATATATGCTGTCTTGATGCATGTTTTCAGCTGTTCACCTAATGCCTCAAGTGATTATATGCTTTAATTCCATGTGCTCATATGGCATACTTGCTATTGACATGAAAAGGTTCAATGAACATTGTGGGTGGTTAATGTAATGATATTTGTACTTAAAAGTTCCTTGGGCATGCTTCTCAAATTCTTATATTATTGAAGTTCTATGCCCGACGTATATTGTATTTAGTGTTAGTTGAATTTCATGGCACACATTCTCATGGGCAATACCATGTGTTTGTGTGTGATATTAGGTTATATAAACTGTCGTGGTGGCCTATTGGCTTAAGAGTGAGTTATTGGTTGCTATGCGAATTGCATGTGATTCTCATGATTATGTACCACAATTCTGTCATGGCGTCTATAACGATTCTGGCTTCGTTTGTGATGCCTAAAGATTTGCAAGTTTTGCAATTCGGATTTCCTTTTCTGTTTATAAGTTGTGCTGGCTTAGGAAGTCTATTTTCGTAAAAGTAATCTGAATTCTGACATAGTAAACTTGTGTCAAAATTTAATTTTAACAATCTCTAGATTTGCTTTTTAATTGTTTTTTTTTTTCAGTTTGATTTTTGATTTGTTTTTAGGTCATGATAAAAGTGGGCTCTTTTGTTGGGTATAAGATTTGAGTATAGAATATCTTTCAACATCATGTGTGTATGCACGTATATGATTTGCTTATTTTATTATTTATTTATCTGTTGTGGTTTTTCACCCACGTGCCGGGGGGGGGTGGGGGGGTGATCCATAGGTTGGACTGTTGGTGTTATGGACTCTGATATTGATGTTTCCATATTCATCTTTGTTACTCATCAGGTTGTGGAAGATGGGTATGAATTCTTTGCAAAGCGGCAGCTGGTCACCATATTCTCAGCTCCAAATTACTGTGGAGAGTTTGATAATGCCGGTGCGATGATGAGTGTGGATGATACATTGACATGCTCCTTTCAAATTCTAAAGGCATCGGAGAAAAAAGGGAAGATGGGATTTGGCAGCAACATGTTGAGACCAGGAACACCACCTCATAAGGTAAAAATTGATTAATCAAGATAAAAGGATGAGGCACATAAGCATTAGTTAGAATAAAACAAGAACCGCAAAGATATTAACTTTTTTTTTTGAACTGAGCAAAGATCTCAACTTCAGTTTGTGAAATAATTAACTGTGACAAATGTCACATCAGTTCCTAAATGTTCTCTTCAGCATGCCATTGTAACTTGTGATTTACCATGTGAAGAATTTAAGGTTAGTCCTTTTGTGGTTTATCCTTGGAGATCTGCCAGGGAGACATTAGTTCTTGATGCATATGCTTAACCAATGTGTATAGAAATCAAGGATATACATATACTATTGACAGGCATATGGAAATGAACGTTTAATTCATTCCATGGTCTAGGTAGTTTCTGTAGGTCAATTTTGGGCAAGGAGTGTTGGGGAGACAGAGGTTCCGTTGGTTAGACAGTGGAGGGATTGTATTTGAAAAATATGAGGGTTACATGATGGAAGTTTATTTATCAACCTTGACTCACCAGGCTACACATAAAACGTGATTAGTATAGTATAGGTTATGTTTCCTCCCAATTTTCTCAGCAAGACAAAGCTAATTACAGTTGATACATTCAACATCATTGAAAGAGCTGTGACCCAAGATTTTTTTCCCTTCCTTAATTTCATATAAGTTTGGACTCTGAATTGTATTTTTGCTATCCTCTTCAGGGTGCAAAGGGTTGAATTATCTGCACCAGGGATGATACTATGAGCAGAGGAGAATTGCAGATGGACTTCGTGTCTGAACTGCTGTCTGTTGAATCATTTTGCATCTTGGGAATTTGTTAGCACCAAGCAATGAAGTTTTAAATCTATCTTCTTTGGCCCCAAATGGGTATGTGAGGGTTAACTTACTGCAATGCTCATAACACACGAGCTGGAGTTGTGTGTTATCCGTGCAATGCAGGTTTTTAATTGTGTAAAATGGAAATGAACTTTACATTGTACTGAATTATCGATGTGCGCTGTTTTTTCTTATGGCAAATACTTAATTCTGTTTGCATCACCGGGGCGGAGTTCTTCAGTGCTAATATGTCATCATTTAAGATTGTTAACTTATCCTTTTTCTTTTCAAATGATCCTTTGATTGATTGATGGCACATGACAATATTGCAAAAACTTGAGATTTTTACTGCCTCACATTCAGTAGGTGGAGTGGCACTTCATATTTGACATTAGTGCGCTACGATTAATTGGTTGTGGGTCTTGGTGCCGTGGTTAAATTGTTTGACTTAGGTGTTATGAGTTCAAGTTGCGCCCTAGGCCTTATAGGGACTGGAGATTTGTGTATTGGAATGTGTTATGATTTGATGTTTCGTAGTCTTTCGGGATGAGAAAGACATGAAACACCATTGGTTTGTATGTTGTACCTCTCGTGACTCTCATCTGAGAAATTCTATAGCTAGAGATGATGTTTGTGGAATTTCATCGACAACTTGTCAGCATCAAAGCATTGGCCAAATTTTAGTTGCTTGATTATGCCATATACCTTGCAGTACAAGGCAAGTATAGGGTGTGAACTGAACAAGAAGCAAGAACTTTCCCATCTTTAGGTGTGGTCGGGTGGTGTGAATGAGCTTATCCTATCCTTAGGTGTGGTGGGCTGTTCAAGCATTATTGATTGCAACCCTTTGTAGCACTGCCAAAACTAAATCTTCTAGTCTAAGTGGTATGATTGATACGCGGAGCTCACAATCTTAACTCATTATTTTTTAATTTGTTTATTCCGGTCATAAATAAATAGGTTGGGTATTTATATTAATTAATACAGATTTTAAATAGTTTAGGTAATATGATTCATTTTAATTAAACAGGTTAATATGGATTATAAATAGGTATTCATTGAGTTGAATATTTATCTTTTTATTAAATAATACAAGTAATAAAATTAAATAAATATATTAATATACTAAAAAAATACACATATACTATTATACCAAAAAATATACACATATATACTAATACATTAAAACATACACCCACTAGTATACCACTCATGACATGCGGGTTGACCGATGACCCACAGGTCGCATCATAATGCATGGGTCGACCCACACCATGGCCCAATGGGGTGACCCATGCCCCATGACCCACGGACCAATCCATAGCCTGCAATCGACCCAACCCATTATGTGTGTATTTTTTTTTATTAAATGTATTTTAGTTTTTGTGTTAGTCTATGTGTGTATAATTTTTTATGTATTAGTGTATATTTTAGTGTATTAATGTGTATATTTTTAGTGTGCCTGTTTGTATATATTTTGGTGTATTATTGTATTAGTGTGTGTGTCTGTCTGTTGTATTTTTGTGTACTATTAATGTGTGAATATTGGTGTACTAATGTGTATTAAAAATTTTAATTATTCTATGGGTTAATAGATTTAACTCAACTTATTATGACCCATTTGTGCGTGCAAGATCCTGCACAATATAAAAAACGAGAACAGATCTCACCCTTGGTGAACTCGAGTGAGCCAGTTGAGTGACCAACCACGCTACTTGGAACAGCCTGCGAGGTCCGGTGGTAACCTGGAACGGCAACGGGAGACCCTGGGGGAGCGGAAGAACGATCCAGTAAGGCTGAAAAAGGTTCCTGGAACAAAGAAGAACAAATTAGAAGGGCGCCGGAGTGTTTTTCGGCGTATCCCCTCCGACGATCTAGTCAGTCTTTGAGAAAGAGAGAGGAAGGAGAAAACACTGAGTGTGTATTGTAGTAAAGAGTTTTTTGTTGCATACCCGTCTTGCCTTTTGCAAAGAGTATTTATACCTCAAAAGCTCATGATTGCTGTCAGTGTAGTCAGTAGGTTATCATTAGGTACAGACAGTGTGCGCACTGATTCTGACGAGGAATGTCTTCTTTTCTTAACTGCTCGGAGTCCCGAGCAATCAATGGATGCCGACGGTACAATGTACTCCTCTCGGGGAGGATGCAATAAATGCTCTGTATTAGGAGCATTTATTGTCTTTCATTTCCGAGCCTTACCGCATTGAATGCGGTCTCGTCAAGGGAATGGTGTAATTAATCGTTTGCTTTCCCAAGTCGCGTGTCAGCAACGGCATGCAGTTTCTCTGTCTTCGATGTGATATCATATGCTACGCGTCCATCCCCCATTGGCTGTAGCCCCTGCATTCCAGTACGTTCTGACACTAATTGTGTAAGACGAGGTCATGATGAATAGTCTAGACTAGCCTAGGCTAATGACCTGTACGTCAATAGCTTATCCTGGAGTAGAGGAAGCGTCCAGAACGGGGTACCTCTCGGCACCGAGGAAAGGCCATCTCGGAACCGAGGGAGGTATACCGACCGAGGTACCATATCAGACCGAGACTACGTGTTGGTTGTAACTCGTACTGAATGCCATGATCCTATATGACGAGTACTTCGGGGGCGAGGACCTTTGTGCGCCGATGGTGCTTGATCTTAGTAACAGTGTTTTGGTAAATACCGAGGACACGTGTCTTCATTATGGAGTATTTCAGAAAAGTCCAATCACCATTTATTACGTGAGTACAAAATATATTAGATTTATTTTAACCCAATTCAATTTAACTCAATCTATAACCAACCAAATCCACCTATTTCCAATCTCTACTGAAATGATTCGTGAATTCCAGACGTATTTGATCCAAGTGAATTTATCAAATTAGTTGAACAAATGGGTCCACAGAAATTGACTATTGTCAATACATCAATTTAAATTAAAAAAAATTTAACAAAATAACACACCTGCCTCCGACAACTGTTGGTTCATTACGGTGGGTGTGGAGTGGGTGGGGATAGAGTATTGTGAGGAACATAATCAATTACCAAGACATTTTGTAAACATATTTATAAATTTATAAAATTTTAAACTTATTTATCTAATTACGATATTTTTTACAAAGTGGAGTTATTGATTCTATTTTTGTAAAATGTTCCAGCAAGCACAAACAATCTCCAAATTATATGAAGTCCATCACAGATTAAACTTGAAAGTGGGGTTGTTAACCCCACTTTTTATAAAATGTCACAGTTTAGTAAATAAATTTCAAAGTGATATGATTGGTAGATATTTCACGAATTACATTTTTTCTTAATTTTTTATGATAAATTACTTAATATGAATTTATGTGAGATCTATTAATTATAAATGAACGGTTACTTATACATGATAGATAAACTTTCTTTAAAGAAAATTAAATAAAAATATAATAGAAGTTATTTTAATAAAATAAAAAGGACTTTATATTTCACTAACACAACAACAAAATCAGTAATTTTTCAAGGTAAGTGAAAAACATTAATGTTAATAAAAAGATCTATCAAAAGAAGAAGGTAATGATGTAAGTATCAAAAAAAGTCTATCAAATCAATATAAATTGTTAGACGAGTGAATTCAATCAAAAAAAATTAATAAATTCTAGTAATTCAATTATCCCCTTTATTTAGTAAAAATTTTCATTAATCACAGCATTACTCAAAAGAAATGAGAAATGAATAAAAAGGAAGAAAGCCACATCAAAATGGTATGGTAAGCTGATGCCACGTAAGCTTTTAAATTTATAGGACCACAAACCCGTTTAACACGTCATTTCCCGTTCACTAATTTTTTATTTTAAAGCGCCGACTAAAGATCTCGGATTAATATTTTGAATAAATTATATAAATAGCCCTTAAATTATAATTTTTTTTTATCAATTAAGTCTCTGAACTATTTTTAGTGTTAATTGAACCCCTAAAGTTCTTCGAAGAGTTTATTAATCTGCTTCGTTTGATGGATATAAAAAAATTTTAGGTTTAAATTTTCGGTTGATGGATATAAGGAGTTTTTTATCTAGCAGATTTTGAACAAATAATTTAAAATACTTTTAATCTATTATTCATGCGATGAGCATGTGAGATATTCTGTCAAAAAAATTAATCATTATTAGTAAAAAGACTTAGTTTCTAAAATTTTAAAGTTTAAGAATTTAATTAGCATAAAAATTAGTTAAAAAATTTAATTATTAAAATATTTGAGATCAAAAATTCAATTGATACGAAAGTTAATTTAGGAAGGGTCAGGACTACTTATTTATGCCGTTTACTCTAATATTTTTCATCTTTGGAAGCCTGTTGTACTGGGAGACGGAAGAGAGAGAGAGAGAGAGGGACGGAAAAGAGAGAGAAACTGTGTAAATGGCCGGAATGACGGTGACTCCGGCGCCAATGGCCGTTACGGACATGGGTAATGGAGGCAATAATGCTGTAACGGCATCGTATGTGAACTCGTTTCGCATATCTGCTGTAGCGGACCGCTTAGCGATGCACGTCCGCGCTACGCCAAAAAGCAACGCTTTTGAGTTCTTCAATCTCTGTCTCTCCCTTGCCAGGTACTTTATACTTCAGATTTTCTACTCCATATCCGTAATACGATTACTTAAATTCCCCTGGCTGAATTTGACCCGTTTTAATTTTACGGTTTCGTTTGATTTCTTTACATGTTTTTACGGGTCTTTGTTTATAGAAGCTTATGTATAGTTATTATCTGAGTGATTTTGTTTATGTAACTGCTTAGGTCTAGTTTCGATTTCTTATGTTGTTAATGTTGGTGAGGAAATTGTTGAGAGTGTGTTGTATAGAGTTGTCATTGTCAAAATTGAATCTGGTTTGGGACTTATAGGTTGCTTGTATACAGAATGCCATACACACACACACACGCATATTAGGTTTAAGTAGGGGTGGGACTTGGTTCGCGTGATCCTGGGACAAGCTACTATAAGATTTTGAATCACCGACTATAAGATTTTACAATTGGGACAAGCTTGGGTAATGTGGAATAAATAGTTGTACACCGATATAGTATACTTAAAATTGAATGATATTTAACAATTTAAATGTTGATCACAAATTTATCTATGGCACATGTACAAAACTCACATTCCTAATTAGACTTAACTTCCACCCACGACTCACAAATTCCTCTATCCCACCTGTATAAAAATCAGATCTGTATTCAGACTTAACTTCCACCCATGTTTCTATCTATTGTTAATTGATTCCGCATCACGTGCCACGGAAGCTTGTGTGAAGAATGCAATAAAGAACACTTTGAAGAGTAAACCAGTTTCCTGTTCAGGCTTTTATTTGCTTTCTTGTATAAAAATTGGAATATTTTTCTATTTTTACTTTTATGATACGGTTCATGCTGCAAACCTGCTGTCATTATTGTTAATTAACTTTCTTTCCATTATTATTGGTTCTTCATTATCTTGCAGGGGTAATATATAATGTTGCCGTTGTCCCTGTTTCTTTTATGTTTTACCCCATGTTATTGTGATCCTGGAGGAGCATAACTTGAAGCAATCTTTATTGTTTTCATGCTCATACTCAACACAGCTGACTAGACCTATTTTGCAAAAAAAACAGGGGGATTGACTATTCTGTTGCAAACCAGGAGGTTCCAGGTGGAGTTCAATATTTACCTAGATTGTTGAAACAGGTGACTTCTATTATACGATATGGTTGTCAAGTTTAACGTTCTCCTCAGCTATGGTTGTTGGATCTCTCAAAAGAATCCTATAATTTGGACATCATAGCCATGTTCAGATTTTTATTCAAAACGCACGTGAAAAAATTTAGATTATAAAATTTTTATTAGATTGTAATTATAAATTGTGTTTTAGTATTTCCATGTTGTTGCATACCAAAAAAAAAAAAGACTTAACTTTTTAATTGTTTTAATTGGATTTATAAATTATCTAACTTTTAGCAATGACAAAAGTATTTGACATGAGATGGTTCAAACATATAAAATCGGACATTATTGTCGTATTTCTTAAAGTATAAAGGAATTGAAAATGAACAATGTTATTTTGGACTAAATTTATTGACCTAATTCATTATAGTTCTTAGATTGACAGTGAGTTCCATTAAACATTAAAATTTGATATTAATCTAATAGTTACAATAAAACTAAATTATCTGGTTAGCAGATTAAGTCAAATTTTTAGATAGAAATAGCATTATCTATATATGAAACATACGTAGTACAAAATTAATATGAGAAGTTCTTACTTGAATATGAAAACACGGAAAAAAATCATGTACATTGAACACTAACTAAAAAGGAGAAAAAATCATGTACGTTTACATAGTTGTGCCAAATTGGAGAAATGAGACAAAGTCTCCTCGGAGTGAGAGAGAGATAGGAGAAAGAAAGAGATATACCTGCGATTGGAGAAATCTGGCGTCGTTTCTATCGTCGTCGCCAAATCTACTCATTGTAGCCATCGCTAGAGAGAGAGAGAAATAGACGTGAGATGTAGAGAGCATCAGGTTTTTAGGAAGCCAGAAGCCATAGTCGTGAGATGTTGAGAAAGCAATAATCTAGATTTCTGCATGATCGATTTAGCAATTACCGTGTGGAATGGAATGAGAAATACCATGGTAAATTTGGTAATGCCAAATCCCATGATTTGTGGTATTAGATATTCCCTTAGAAAAGGAATGGATTTTAAATCCTCTAACCAAACATTAGAATGGGCATTACCATGGAATGCCCATTCCATTCCTAACCCCTAATACCACATACCAAACATTGTGTTTAGGCTTTTTAGAGACCTTCCTTTTCTGAGCCTATAGTGGTGGTTTTTGCTTAATCTGGCATGTGAAGGACACACCTGAGTTATTCAAACAAAAACCCCCAAAATATATATTAAAAACAAACATATTACATGTATCTGTAGAGACAAAAAGTGACCATGGGTGAAGAATCATTGGGATGGTTTGATTTGGAGAAAGAAGAATAGTGAGAAAGAGCCATGGCCTTTTCTTGATCCTTGCCAGCATTAGTTTGGGTGGTCTCACATTGATGCTTTATAATGATTTTCTCATTAACCCTCTTAGTTTCCATTGTTGTCTCGGGTTCTCTCTCTTCTTTTTGTGAAAAATTTCGGACATATATATGCTATCACGACGTGCGGTGAAGTTGGATTAATAGAATTCCACTCCACATCAAATAATAAATCTATATAATAAATTAGGACGGATTTTGAATTCCAGACTTACGACAACACCTCAATGGTTGAGATTGCTTTAATCCTCGTCCATCTTCATTCTAAGGGAATTCCAGACTTACGACAGCACCTCAATGGTTGAGATTGCTTTAATCCTCGTCCATCTTCATTCTAAGGCTCAAATTTCATCTAAAAAAAAATTCCCCTAAAATTCAATCGTCCTCCACTTGAAACCCATCCCCTCACGTCACCTCCAGCCCTTTGCAATATCTGCCCATCCCCCTTCTCTCAGTCACACATGCATGCATCACACACACACATCACATAGCAAACACATAAACCATATTTTAATTTGATTAAATTAGATTAATTTGATGAAATTTAATTTAATTTTTTTATTCTTTGAAATTGTATTTTAATTTAGATAAATTGTTGATAATTAAAATTTTTGGGTATTAATGATATTTTTGGAAATCAAACATAACCCAAATTTCAATAGGGCATAATTTTTATTAAAAAATTATTTACAAAACTCTTATGAACAGAGACCGAGGTTGTGGGTGGGTGGGTAGTTCAAGCAAAGGGGTGATTGTGTGTGTGTTTACCGGTAGTTCGGTGGTGGTGTGGGGATAACGGGAAAGATTATAGAAATTGAGAGGTAGAAACTGACACTGCGTGTGATGGAGGAGAGAGCTAAGATATAGAGAGAATTAGGAAATCCTATGAATTTGAAGAGGTGTTCTTTAATTGATACTGTTTCAGCTTTCAATGACTTGGGAGTTACGAAACTCCAAGAAGCCTTCTTTAATTGACAATGTTTCAAGAATTTTTCGAATTGAATGAAAAAAAGAGGAATGTTTTAGCATGTCATAGAAATAAAGTCTATCTAGCTATACTTCTAATAAAGGAGTTCAAAATATTTTGGAAGTCCAGTAGGTATGAAAGATAGAAAAATATGTAGGTATAATTGACTTATGATAATAATTAGGGATAAAATAGGAAATCTACGAAACTCCAAGAAGTCTTTTTTAATTGACAATGTTTCAAGGATTTCTCGAATTGAATGGAAAAAGCAAAATGTTTTGGCGGGTCATAGAGATAAAGTCTATCTAGCTATACTTCTAATATGAGTTCAAAATATTTTGGAAGTTCAGTAGGGTATGAAAAATAGAAAAATATGTAGGCATAATTGACTTTATGATAATAATTAGGGATAAAATAGGAAATCAAAAGTTTTTCAGATCTTGACATTTATAAGTAGTATATATAGACGTTTGCCCTTGTGTGTGCCATCGTGAAGTAGAAATCACTTGGCATTAATATATGCTAGAGTTTTATGGTTCGTTATAAACATGCCTTATTTTTCCTTCCTCCATATTGCCACTTATTCTTGTTGTGTCCTCATCTTGAAATAGCAATCACTTGGTATTAATATAAGCTAAACCACTAAAGGTCTACAGTTCATTATTAGCATGCCTTATTTTTTCTCTCAAAATTTCCTTTTATTCATGTTATGTCCTCATTTTAAAGACCAACAGTTTTTAGATAAAATATATTTAAGGCTCACGTTCATATCACGGGGCATAGGTAAACCTGCATTTTTCTTGTGATACTTTCCATTTTGCCATGTATTCTACATCCAGAATGCTCTATAGAAGCATATATTTTTAGTCATTCATCTCCTCTACTTCTGGGGCAATGCTATTAATTTTCCCTTCCAAAGGGAAATCTAACTGGGGCATGGGTAAACCTGCATTTTTCTTGTGATTCTTTCCATTTTGTCATGTATTCTACATCCAGAATGCTCTATAGAAGCAAATTTTCTTAGTCATTCATCTCCTCTACTTCTGGGGCAATGCTATTAATTTTCCCTTCCAAAGGAAAATCTAACTGGGGCATGGGTAAACCTGCATTTGTCTTATAAAACTTTCTCCATTTCATGTATTCCACATCCAGAATGCTCTGTAGAAGCAATTCACCTAGTCACTCATCTCCTCTAATTCTAGGCCAGTTTTCCCTTCCTAAATAAAACTATGTAAGTTGTATCTTTGTTGGCACATGGCACTTTCTAGTTTTATAATTATGAACTAAATAGACATTCCTCCACTTTCAGTTGTAATGTTGGAAGTTAAGACGGAAAAGAGATTTGCCCATTTAGGCATTTCAGATTGCATGGGAAAAATGATTGGACAGCTTGAAGTTTTTTTAGTAGACCAATTTTATTGAAAGCAAATGGTTCTAGAACTTTCTTGGAGCATGTGGTTACAAAATAAACTCAAATGACACAACTTGATTAATAGGAAGATAGTCCCAGCAGCCTGTAATCTTCACTGACGTAATTTTAAACCAACTTGCAAGATGGCGCTGAGCCGCCCTCGAGAAATTCAAATTTTCCCTTTTCTTTTTCACAGGTTCCACATCAACCAGTAACTTTTAACTGCCTCTATTTTTGCAATTGTTGACCACTGTTACTCATGGTCAATCAAAGGTTAGCAAGGGCCTCATCTTGTTTTGGATTGATGCCTACTTCAAACTTCTCACAAATGCATGCTTCCTTATTTTGTGGTTCGTTGTGTTGTCACTCATGTCTTTTAATGCCTCATTTGACACCTCTTACTTTTCTGAACATATTGTTTATTAGATTCCCAACATTCATATCATGGGGCATAGCTAGTGCTGTATCTGTTAAATTTCCCAGTCACTAAAATCTTGGAGCACTCGTTGGCTTTTATTCTGTGGCTATGTGCTCAATTTCCAATTTTCATGAATGATTGTTTTCAACATAGCAAGAATCTCACTTTTGGTTATCTCATGGCCTCTTTTTTCTTGCTGCTATGAGAACATTGGTTGTATATATCTACGCTTCATTGTATTTTGTCTCCCCTGTACCATTCTAGCCCTTGAATTCTATTTAATGCAGCTTTTGTCTATTCTTGGACGATATTGTGTTTCATATGGTATTTTCTAGGGTTTCATGCTTGGATATTTTGTGGAATACTAACTGTCAGATCTTTGCTTCTACCCGACATCTGTATGCGCTTATGTCTGTTACAGTGATTACCTGAAGGTGTCCATCATTTCTTTCCATCTTGTTATGCTTTAATAGGTGTGCCAAAGTAAAAACGATTCCCTCCTGCAAGCAGCAATCATGGTGCTGATGATCTCTGTGAAGGTATAATTTTAATACACATTTTTTTTATGGAGATCAAGTACTGAATGTTGTTTGCCACTCATCATAATGTGTATGCAATCGATGGCTACGGCTTAAAGGAGCTGGATATATGATAAAGTTGTATAGCAGTTCTTCACTCCTCATTTGTGAGTCCGATTGTTGTGGTTGTGTTTCCAAGTCTAAGGGGTAGCCTTCTAAATTGATGCATTGATGTCAGTGTGAAGAAAGAGTGTGATTTGGTCTACAGAATAATCAATAATGATGTTTCTGTTCTGTTTTGGAGAGACCAGCTTTGGGGCTTGTGTGATGCACTACTGAACAAATATCAGAAACTGCTTGTGATGTCTCGCAATCTTGGTTCTTTATTTGGCTAGACATAGATTTCTTTGTGTCTTGTCATATCTGATTCTGATAGCAAACTCCAGTCTTATTCCCATTGATATCCAAAGAAATGATTTTTCAGTTCATTTTTGTTTTTTTTTCTTAGTTCTGGATAAATTTAATGGCTTGCAATTTGGTGTCAAGGATATTCATTTACTTGTTGGTTGCACATTATGTCGACACAAAGTTGCCAAAAATCGTTCACCCCAACAACCCACTATCTAGGGGCAATGACCCCAAACAGGGCTCGCGACATAGATCGCCAAGACTTCCGACTCCATATTGTAATTGTAACTTTAATCCAAAATGGATTCGTTGGAACTCTCATCACAAATATGAAATAAATAGTAATTGGTTATGTGTGTATGGAAATATAATTGAATATAATCTCAGATAATAAGAAAACAATCACAAATATTAAATAAAAGTAGTTGACTATGTGTGTAATTATATAAAATTTCATACAACAGTTAAATTGATCCGGACAAGAGTTCCAAAGCAAATTGGTAACCAAATTAACGTATCAGTTAAGTGTACTCCCATTGCACTGTGTATCCAAAAAAGTGTCATATTGTGTTTCTGTACCTGAACTACAGACCAAATCACCCCCCCCCCCCACAATGCAGTTAACATTATGCCAACTTCACCTATTTTAAAATTTCAATTTCTTTCTAAAGGTAGGCCGGAAGTCTCAACTCTCAATATTTTATAGCATGAGGTTTATGTGCCTACTGAGCCTTTTTCCTCATTCCTCTTTTTAAATTAACATTTTCCCTGATGTCTTGGTTTAATTGTGTTCCCTTTGGCGATTGCATATGTACTCTGTGAATTGCTCTTCCACTCTAAATGTCTCTTTAAATGTGTTATCAATATTTTTTGTATTTTCCTCTTTTTATTGAATGTTTTATGCTGCACTTTTCTTTGCATAGAATGCTTGTCAGAATGGATGGTTTTTGGATGAAGATTCCAAAGAACTTCTTAGTCTTGCTAACGAGGTTTGTAAATAGTTTCCTGTAATTACTTATAATTGATTTGCAATTTTTTTCTAGTTTGTGGCTTCATATTGTGTTGATTTTCTTAATTGCTTTCGGTCTGCATAGTTAGATAGGGAGCAGCTTCTGCAGTGGAAATGATATTAACACCGAAGCAAGCAGTTCTCTCTCTGCTATATCAACTATTATGTCAAGGTAGAAACTTTTCAATCTTTTCTTAATTGGTTTGGAATATTCTCATTTGTAGTTACAGCTATTCTTAGATTGTCCGGTATTGATTCTGTTAAAATTTTGAATTCTGTAAGTACATGTGTATTAATCATGTTGGACTTGCACTGAGGGGGAAAAAGTGATATGCTTGTTATTTTTGGGCATAGGGTAAACAAGAAAGGGACATGATGGGGCCTAGGTGTCCTAGCCCATTATAGGTGATACACTTATTACAAGAATTATATCAAGGGCTATTCTTACTGGTTATTCATTACTTGATCATAGTGATTTTGTAGGTGCTGACAATTGGTTTGCATCTTCTTGTCTCTTTGAACCTCATTTAGGCAGAGTTCGATGGCAATGCTGCATGTGTACCAACTATTGACTGTCTTGGTCTTTTACTCGATTACTCCATTGTTTTAAGCTTTTAGCAAAGTCGGTCCAAGGGCAATATGCATGTTGCATGCCACTACTGATATGAATGCTTGGCTCTGTGGCTGAGAAGTAATTCGAAAAATGTGTATCTCTTTTTTCTTTTTTTTCCCCCTTTGATAGTTGGGTTGTGGCCCATATGATGCCAGACACCTTTTGTTGTCTAAAACTAACATGGTAGATGTAATTGGTTGCTGGTGCTTTAAAGAAGTGTAGCCTACACTACAACTGTTGCACAGATTTATTCCACCTGCTTAGATTGTCAGATTCACCTTCAAGTTCTTTCAATCAAATATATTAAAATTGTTTGGGTTGATATATGCTCACGATTTCGTTGTTATGATGAATTAGGCTATTCTTATTTTTTTTCCCAACCATTTTAGTCCCCCCCCCCCCTTCCTTTCCCTCTTCCCCTTGTGAAATACTTTTGCATAAGTTCCAGCGTGTGTGTTTTGCTGTCATGTGTGAGCCTAAGCTGCACCCCTGCGAATTGCAGGGTAAAACTAGTATGTCACTGTTGTGTTCATCTTTGTTGTTGTTTTTTGTTAGTTTGGTCGCCTCGTTTATTTTTAAATGATTGCAAAGTATATTATGCTAATGTTATGCTACCTGGAACTGTTACTGTTGTGCTTATTTTTGCCTGTTGGGCCTGTGCTTTCTCATGTTTGTTTTTGCAATATTTTCTCAATTAGTTGGGTGGGGGTTTTTGTCAAGAATTGTGATTGAATTGTTTCAGTGACCATGATGGAAAGATTGGTTCTTACTCAAATCATGTGTTACAGTTTACCGAGTTTCCTTTGTGTATGTTATGTTTGAGCACGTTTTTGATGTGGCTGAGTGTTGAATCACTGGTCAGTATTAATAACCTTAGTAATTGAATTGTACTTTGAAGATTCTGTGTGTGTGTGTGTAGATTCTATCCACAAATGAAAATGGGTCAGATACTTGCTTTTCTTGAAGTCAAGGTGCGCATTGCCTTTTATCTCTTTGTCATCTTTCCATTTACTTTAAAGCACTTGAAGGACTTAATCTGTTGTTTTTACTATTGTAGCCTGGGTACGGCACGTATCTGGTTGACTTTCATATTTCAAAGGATGTGAAACCTTCTCCAGAAGATAAAATAGTAAGCATCTCTCAAACCAACTAAATTTCACAAATTGTCTTGCATGAGTATGCACAAAATATATTGTGTCGAACAAAATATTCATTATGTTTTGTATTTTTTCAATCTGATAAACTCCGGATTTATAGCATAAATTTTGATGCAGTGATAGTTGTCTTTTTTGCTGTTGAAGTGCATGTGATGCTTTATTAATATCTATTAAGAATAAGGTTATAAACCAGTGGTCATTCCGTGTGAAGATTGTTGGGAGGGGTTGATTTGGTACCAATAATTCCAGTATCACTCTCCCTTCAGACAGAAAATCAGAAGGGGATTCAAAGGGGTGGATATGGTGGTAGGTACTTGCATGTGCATGGGCTCCCACACATTTTGTGCATGGGTTGTGCTTGTGGGTGCTAGTCCCAAAAAAAAAAATCTGTCAAAAAAGGAAAAATTGTCAGGTTATAAATCCTCCATTGTCAATGCAGTTTTCAACTAGAGGCAGTTCATAGATTTCAGCAATATGTTACTTGTTCGGTTCGAATATCTGCCATCAACCATTTCCTCTCTGTTTTTTCTTCTTGGGCATGTTATGTGTATTGTCCTCTTATTAGTCAGTATAATGAGGGTGCATTAAGGCTATAGCCCAGACTATTGCTGTGACTTAATACTAATTGGAATCTTACCGTTTTGTTCTATAATTGTTTCATCATTCTACATTTACTTCTTTCATTTTGTAGATGCAAAAGCTAGAAAACATGAACATAAAGTTGGAAATATCAAGATTGATGATTTTATTATTTAATTTTCATTTTTCCTGCAGAGGCTATTTGTCGCTCAAACAGATAATATGGATACGTCTTCGTGTGTTATAAGTCCACCACAAGTAAGGTATGAATCTGTTCCCCCTTTTCTTTTTTGACTGAATGGTTTTATACTGAATTTATTCTGAATAGCTGTTCTTTTGTCTTTACATTCTATAGCTTTCTGTTGAATGGGAAGGGAGTGGAGAGAAGGACTAATGTTTTCATGGTTTGTGTGGATGTTATTTTGAAAGAGTTGGTATATATTTTCTATAATGTATGATGTAACTTCTAGCACGTGGTGATTTATTAGTGTCTTATTTTTCCTATCAGGACACAGGACCGCAGATTCCGACAGTTGTGATGCATATGCTGAAATATGGAACAAATCTTCTTCAAGCTGTGGGACAGTTTAACGGTATAAGTGTATAACATACATAGGTTTCCATGTCTAGTATTTGGTTTCAATGTTGGAAATTCAGCAGCCGCTTGACACAATCTGTGACTCACTTTGAAGGAAATTATATAATTATGGTTGCTTATATGAGTTTGGTCTCAACTCATGACTGTTCTGCCCTACCGGATTATATGCAGCCTGCCATTGCTGCGCTGGATTCAGGTATGTCCACAAAAAAAAAAAAAAAAAAACGAAAAAGAGAAACTGATTTTTTTGTTTATTCTATATTTTTTTGTTCTCATACAAATTCTCTGCATTCATATATTTTGTAGATTCTGAGATAATAGAGGGGCCATCTCGCATATCACTAAACTGTCCCATAAGGTATGTTACCATGTTTGTTACTCAGTATACTTTTTTTTCCGTGTCTTGCTAAACAACTATTGCTCTCTAGTTGTATATATCTTATTGTGAATCCTGATTTTCAGCTGAATTATATTGTTGGCTCCCTACTAATTTATTTGTATTGTTAATCTTAAACAGCTTCAGGCGCATTGTAACTCCTGTGAAAGGATGTTCATGCAAACATCTTCAGGTGAATACTCCACCCTGTACCATCGTAGACTGAATAGTTATGAATCCTGTCTGAGATACTGGAATGGTATCTCTTTGGCAGCTTATATGTTATCCTAATCAGTGGAGGTGGAAACATCTACATGTTGGTCCCTAATCTGAAGACTTTTGTAATAGTATGAAGACTTTTGTGATGTGATTAGGTTCAGATAATCCTTTCTCTTTCATTAGTAGAAACCCAAATATGGAGGTAGGAAAGATCGAAGATCAAGTGATACTCAAGAGTGAACACATTAGGTATTTGGGATTAATTATCCATAGGGAGGGAGAGATTGGAGATTGGAGATGATGTTAATCATAGAATTAAAGTAGGATGGACTAAATGGAAGAGTGCATCTGGTGTATTATTTGATCGACGTATACACCATAGGTTAAAAGCTAAGTTTTATAAGACATTCATTGGACCAGCAATTCTTTATGGGATGAAATGTTGGGCTGTTAAAAAACAGCACGTGCAGAAATGAGAATGTTAAGATGATGTGTGATAAAACGAGAAAGGATAGAATTAAAAATGAGTATATTAAAAAACTGTCCAAGTAGCACCAATAGGAGATAAATTAAAAGGGAATTGACTTAGGTGGTTTGGACATATTTACAGAAGACCTAGTAAAGTATTGTCGAGGAAGAGTGATTTGATACATAGAGATGGTAATGTGAGAGGCAGAGGTAGACCTTAAATAATTGTGAACGAAATAGTTAAAAAAAGTTATCATAGAGTATTGTCTAATGGAACATACGACTCTTGATAGAGCGCAATGACGAAACAGGGTTCGTGTAGCTGAAGTTTTGGCTTCGTTGAGTTGAGTCAACGTCCCCAGTTATGCATATAATCATTATTGATCAGATATGTTGTATCACCTGTTGAGCTGCATTGTAGATGTTGGATATTTGCATTGCTTGAAGTTTTGGTGATTGAAAGTGAGGAATACTATAACAATGGAAAATTTTACCAATTCGTGACTGCATTGAAACTGCGGTGATTTGAAATGTCTTTTGTACCCCCATAAAAGCTTAAAAATCTGAACAAATTCTTGAAATATCTAAAAAAAATTCAAGACAGCCTTGATCTGAGATTCCTCCCCCCCCAACCCCCTTTTTTTTTTTTTCCTTTTCTCCCAAAACAACTTTCTTGCCCCATCCTTATTTTTTTTACCTTTTCTGTTTACATTATTTTTTTTTTTTTTGGTTTCTGTAAAAGTTCACTCTTTTTTTTGTGTTTTTTTTTCCTTTTCATTTTTTAGTGTTTTGATTTTGACAACTATGTGGACATAAACTCGAGACGACCATCCTGGCGCTGCCCGCATTGCAATCAGTTTGTATGTTTCACCGACATCTGTGTTGATCAAAATATGGTCAAGGCAAGTACTTATTGTATTTGTAATTTCCTTTTCCTTTTGAAGTTCTCTTTTCTTTTCTTTTTTTGAGCATTGATTTTTTCTTCAGGTTTTGAAAGAGGTGGGAGAGAATGTTGCTGATGTGATCATCTCTGCAGATGGATCGTGGAAGGCTGTCACAGAAACTGAGGATCCTAGGGATCAGCCACATGATAAGACCCCCAGTTGCAAGCAAGATAGGCCTGCACATCAAGAATCAACTATCTTCCTAAATACTCCTCCTGATATTTTGGATCTCACCAAGGGAAATGATGCGATGGATGCAGTTGGAACTTGTGGAACTGAAGACAGAAAACCTTTCCCTGCTAATTGTCCAAGTAAATCTCATACTGAGAGCCTGACAATCAATCCAAACACCAATCATATGAATGAGGTTAATCAGATCAGTTCTCATGCAGAGGATGACTTTTGGTCAGGAGTTTTTTTGTCCACATATGGATCGGGAACATCCACTGCTAGGTCAGATGTGCAAATTACTGGTCGTGTTTCTGAGCCTGCTCCCACCAATTATATGCTGTCTCCCGTATTAACTGATGCTGTTTCTCCTGCTCTTAATCATGAACTGGAGGCTTTTCATGGAAATGCTCTCCTTGCAACACCTGTACAGAACCAAATTTCTGTTCCCAATAATATGCAACTACAACAGTCGCAATTCGGGAATTCAGTTATCAGCAACGAATATGGAAGGGTCCCATCAATACCCAGGCATGTAAGCAGAACACCAATTGCAGTTCAGGCTCTTCCAGCCCAGACTTCAACACCTGTAACCCAACAAAGAGGAAGAAATATTTTGAACATCTTGCCCCACATTGGGCCTTCTGCTGCTTCTGTGAGTTCTCCTGCTGTGCCATCAATTGGAGATAGTTTTAATACAGCATCCAGTAATGTGGAAAGGCAGCAACAATTTTCTAGGTCTCATTTGAATTCACTTCAATTGCCACACGCGGCCTCATCTTTGTTGCAGCCGTATTCGGGAACACAGGTAAAATTATATTGAGATTGTCCTTCACCGCTTGTTTTGTCATAGCCATGTATGTTGCTGTCAATACTTTGATAAATTGCTGAACGCAAGTTGACTTGCTTGGAAAGATTATTCTCCCTTCACATTGCATTGGGCTTTAACTATAGATGCATAGGTTTCCTCGTTCTATTTCCTATTGTTATTTTTGACTATATTTTTACCTTTAGCATTGGGATCATCAAAATCGCTCATTCGTGCCTGGTCAACCAGCTCAACAGATTGGTGGTCGTCCAGCTTCAAGTCAACTCCCAGGTGCTTACAGAATTTCCTCAGCACTTCCAACCGTACTCCAAAACTCAAATCAGCAGCTACCTTTGAACATCAGGGTGCCCCATGCCATGAGCCAGTCTCCAAGTCTGGTGCGGTCGTCTGCACATCTCCCACGGACTCAAATTCATCAAGGAGTAGCACCAACTGGAATTGGTCAGACAACTGGTCTAAGTGATAGCCAACATACCCGGTTGCTAGTTGGTGCTCAGCGACCTGCCCAGATGACTAGAAATTCACCATCTATGCCAGCTCCTGCTCAAACATCTAGAACATCATCTTTTTCAGTAAGTGCTGATGGGTTTCGATCATCCCTGGGAGAGCAGCGAGGGAATACAGGGCCAGTGCAACCAGTCACAGGAGCAGATGGTTCGGTTGATTTGGAAGCAGAACAGAATTGGCGCCCTACAGGTAGGATGCGTGGAAGCCTATCTGGGCAGGCTTATTCTGCTGCTTTAAGCCAATACATTATTCAGCCAACCCAGCCCGTTCAAGCTGCTAGACCATCATCAACTATGCCTGTGTTACCATCTGGTGTTCCATCCCAGTTGCATACCCTTGTGGCAAATAGCAGGAATGCCAATGCGCCTCCAGCAGTAAATCATTCATCGACAGAGCCTGCTAGTATGTCTGGAAGCTCAGGTGTTCTACCCCCGCAGTCTTTAGGGATGCATTAATGGTGGAGGATTTCATCTGGGGAACCTTTATATAGCTGGCATGACTAATTTTGGTTGACAGGGTCATTTGTACAGTTACCAAATTTCATCTGGAGGGATGTTTATTCATGGTTGATGGGTGTTCTAATTTAGTTAGTCCTTTGTTTTTAAATCTCGTTTATTTCTCCTATTGACATTGGAGGTCATGATTGTTGGTAGTTAATTTGGGAAATTTTTGAGGGTTTGGAGAGCCTATATGTTTTTATACATACCATGAAGTTTCGAATACACCTAGTTGGCGGCATGAAACATTTAGGGATTGGCATTTATAATGGGTGCAATTTCCTCCCAGTTTGTAGCTGCCCTATATGTTTTTATACATACCTTGAAGTTTCGAATACACCTAGTTGGCTGCATGAAACATTTAGGGATTGGCATTTATAATGGGTGCAATTTCCTCCTCCCAGTTCGTGGGGCCTTGCATTCAATTTTCACTAAATAGCTGCCCTATCTTCCTCCTTGTAAGTTGAGAATGATAGTTGTGAAAGCATTTGTACCTTTTAGAGCATCTCTAACAACAAAAATTATTTTAACTACTTAAAAAATAAAATTTTCTATTTACCTAATTTTTTTAATACACAATTCAACAAATTTTTTATATCTTTAATTACTTATTTTAAATATTATTTATCATTTCTTTTGTATTATTTTTTTGGGGAATAGTGAAAGGGAGGAAGAGAGAATGGAAGAAATGAGAGGAAGAGAGAGAAAATATTATAAAAAAATTTTAAAAACAGTTTTTTATTTTCTAAACTCTAAAAACAAAGATGTTGTTTGTTAGTTTTTATGTTCTTCAATTTTTTGAAAATTTTGGGAATTGAGATGTAATTTTAAATAACAACATTTTGTTGTTTTTGGAGTTTTTTGAAGTAAAATGAAAACACAGAAAACAGAGCATTTCCAAATTACTGAGATCTCCTCTTTGAGCCTTTTTAGCAACAAAAAACACTATCTAATATAAAACTTTTTTTTTAGCAATGCTATATGAACTTAAAAAATATACTTGATAATTTCAACACTGTGGATCCCAGCATTCATTGAGACCCACTACATATTCAATGGTTGAAATTATCAAGTCTAATTTTTAAGTCCCATCTAATATTACTCTTTTTTTTTTTGCCTATCTCTCTTCGACCTTCTCTCTCTTAGACTTTCTCTCCACTTCAACGACGAAACCAGATGCACGCAGCATCTTCTCCGACAAAATGGATTTCTCTAGCAATTGAAGATCTTGTTCTCCGTTGATTGAAGGCTCTCCGATGACTGCGATCTTCAGATTAAGGGTTTTTTTTTTTTTGAGGTTTGAGTATTTTTTCAGATCTGAGTTTATTTTTTTTAAATCTGAGTCTTCTCCGGTAAAAGGGTTCTTATCCGACAAATGGGTTTGGATTTGTGTCCGTCTCCTCCGTTGTGTTCGTCTTCTCTATCGTGCTCAAATTTGTGTGTATGGGTGTGTGTGTGTGTGCATGTGTGAGTGTGGGTTTTGTGAAGATAGAGAGAGGGGAAAGAAAGATAGAGATAGAAAATTGTGGATTATTGTTCAAACAAATTTAATAATTTTTTGTTTTTTAATACTATTTTCAAAAATATATAATCAAACAGGTTTTACAATTTAAAATTTTTTAAAAATATTTTCTTAAAATTTTTTTCAAAAAATATTTTCGAATACTGTTTTTTGAGATGCAAACCAAACATGTCCAACATTTTTTAATTTAGCTACTCATTTTTTCAATACACACTCCAACATATTTTCTATATTTTTAACTACTCATTTTAAATATTATTTCTCATTCCTTTTGTATTATTTTTTTTAAAAATAGTGAAAGGGAGGAAGAGAGAGAATGAAATAAATGAGAGGAAGAGAGAGAAAATATTATAAACATTTTTTATATATCGCTACAGTGATATTGTAATAAAATGTTATTTTAGATGTTTTGAAAATAATCTGTTGAAATGAAAATTTTGAACTAAATGACAAACTCTTAGGGGAATAATGTACCCCTAAGTAGAATGTTATATGCACCAAATTTTATATACCAAATGATGTGGCAACATCATATTCATTGGATATGTAATGGATGCCAGTGGGACTCACCAATCTACCAACCCACATAATTTGGTGGACATAGCATTACACCTAAGGGATCAGGGGCGAAGCTACACTTACCTTTGTCAATTTTTTTGTTCAAACATTTTTTTTTATATAAATTTTAATATATTCTAAATTTGCCCCGCAAAAACTTATATACGTCTTAATTTACTTAATAATTTTTAACATTAAGATTAAATTTCTTTACTTGATTATTGATTATTTAATTGAATCTCTCCACATGTGTTCAAGAAATTTTGAAGCTTTTCGTTTTCTCTTCTATATGATGCCCCCTTACTCTCATCTTTGTAAATTTTGACACATTGAATAATAATATTATTATGTAATATTTTTTTAATATAAAAATTAGTCAATAAGATGGAAAAGATAAGGTATACGTTGCTCCTTTATGATTTGAACCTCAAGGATTCAAGCCGCAAAAAAAAAAAAATACTCTCTCACATGCAGGATAAAAATACATATATCTTACTCTAGACCTTATCACACATTGAGCCACCTCATTTAATTTATTATTATTTCAAAATTTTGAATTTTACTTTTGTTAAAAAAGTGTTACTAACATAATTGAAAGGCCTAATTTGATAATACAATGCATTGTTGGTTGAATTAGCATAGGGTATCAACATTAAATGTATTTTATTTGTTAATCCAACGGTAATAAAGCATTAGCTTTTCCAATTTAGTACATATATTATTGTTGTTGCTAAACCACTATCCCAAATTTCAGGCTCCGCCCCGGTAAGGGATGACTCTAAAATTTGTGAAAAAATCTAAGAGACGAAAAGTGCTCTTATGAATATTTAATGGGGGAATCCCCCCACCCCTCCCGGCGGGTGATCCATCACTATATGCACAACTGGTATCACACGTACACTTGCAAACGACATCTCTTTCTTGCTAAGTGTGGTTACATGGATGGGGAAGATTGAGATCAACAATCGCGGAGAGATTGTCGGTGATTAATATTATTAGAATTTATACTCTATAAACACTTTATTTAAGGTATGACACTATATTCATGAACTCAAGTCACCAAAATTTGTCCCACATAATGTGTATAAGGTACGTATACAAAACCGTCTGTGTACAAAAGATTGTTAATGATCAAGAAATAAAATTTTGGCAGAGTTACTTTTCAATACATGTACCAAATAAAGTGGACCATGTTTGTTTTCCATATTTAACTTAAAAGGTTTGGTTAAAAATTGGAATTTTTTGCCAAACCTTCCATCACATCCTATGAAATGATTAGATATTCTTCCTCCCATAATTCCCTTTGCTTGTTCAAATTGCTTTCCAATAAAATTATATATTGTCCAGAATACCCTCATTTATAAGTTAAAACTATTGACCATTAGGAAGAAAATCTATAAGTATTTAAGTGGAATTCGGTTTTGTTATGAGGACATGAATATAAACATGGAAGCGTTAGGATGGGAATTTATGTACCTAATGACGCTAAGGAATGGGTTGTAGTTGTAGATCGTACTCAATGGCTTTGTAAAATCCTGTCATGACTTTCCAACTTTTTCAGTTCTCACGCGATCTCCATTCCACACCTTACACATCCTCATTCATATCTCTTTGAGGGAAAAAAACTTAGGTATGGAATTCGGTATTACACCCAAAAAAAACATTATAACTTAACTTCCGGTGCAATTTCAAAAAAAATTACTGTTTGAAGTCTTTCCGAATCACGGAAACAATCTCATCGTAGTAAGCATGTTCTAGAAGTTAAAGAAACCCGAGTAAGATGAAACCAAGGGCATTTATAGTAAGATATAGCTCTATAAATACCAACTAGATTGAGCAAAGTTCTTGCAGTTAATGAGTTAGGAACCATGGCCCGTGGTGGAATGATCTGGGTTGTTGTATTTTGGTGCAGCTTGGCTTGTCCCAGTGCAGTACTAGCCGTTGAAGATGATGGGCTGTGCTCCTCAGCTTATGACTACAAAGATGCACTCAGCAAAGCAATCTTGTTCTTCGAAGGACAACGCGCTGGGAAACTGCCAGCAAGCCAGCGAGTGAAGTGGAGGGGAGACTCTGCACTCTCTGATGGCAAGCCTGATAATGTATGATCTTCATAACCAATTCTATGATATTATGTTCTTGAAATGTGTATAATATATATCTCCGCCTGTGTCATGTTTGGAAATTGTGTTTTCCACGGTCGCTCTCAAGGCCGAATAAAAGGAGGACTAGCTGGTAGTCATCATAAGATCCCATGTGTATGGTAGTTGGGGCATGATTTTGTTGACTGGCACTGTCGAGTAGGACTGATGATAATTGGGTTGAGCAATTCGGACTTGATTCGGATAAGGTTTAACTCAAACTTAGCTTGTGTTTTAAATGAACTGGTGTTAGATAATTTTTTAAGTTTATTTAAAAAAAAGAATTGGATAGAGTCGACCCAATTATTAGACATATTGTCAAGCTGAACTTATGGTGCAATATATATTATATGTCATTTGAGAGAAAGTATGAATTTTTTTTTTTTTGGCTGGGCAACAAAAGTAGATAGTATGGAACAAACACACATGCAAACACATTTGAAACACAACATAGATGGACAAGGTCATGATAAATAGTGTAAAATCGCTTACTACTTACCCCATCCAGATCTCGCTATAGGCACGAGGCGACTTTTTTATCACATACATATATTTTTGGATCTTTACAATTTTGCAGTTTCTGTTTTGCATGATCATTACTTTGATAAGAAACAACACAACAATTCAAAATGTGGGAATAAGTAATTAATCAAAAGCATATAAACTTTAAGTCATATGGTTTTGGCAGGTAAACTTAACCGGAGGATACTATGATGCTGGTGACAATGTCAAGTTTGGTTGGCCAATGGCTTTTAGTGTCAGCTTATTGAGTTGGACTGCGGTTGAGTTCCAGAAAGAGATATCTTCAATCAACCAGCTCACTTTCCTTCGCAGTGCAATCCGATGGGGCACTAATTTCTTCCTGAGAGCTCACAGTTCATCAACAACATTCTACACTCAGGTCCACAATTCCTTGGATCCTAGCAGATTCTGCTATGCTTAACTCAAAATCATTCCATTTGCATAATAACCCTAAGGGATTTGTCTGAAATACTGAACAAAATAGATTGAATACGCGATGATCAAAGGGATATTACAACCCAACAAATCAGATTTCAATCAAGGATAAGCAGAATCAGTTCTATAAACCAGCTAGAACCCTTTTTAATCTTCATCAATGGTCGATTTCCAAACTAAAAACCTCTATAGTTTACTTAGCCAAAATGTGCACTAGTATTTAAATAGTCAATCAGGATAAAAAACTTATCGCAATAATTGGCAATCAATTGTTTTCACTAGTTCTACAGAAGAGCCATGAGCTATATATGAGACCATATGTACCTAATGAAGCTATATAAAGCAAAGTATATATTATCATTTCAATCTGTCATGCTTATGGATCATCAGATGTTTTAATCTCATGTCAATTTACTAGATAGGTAGGAGATGCAAACGCAGATCACCAGTGTTGGGAACGCCCAGAAGACATGGACACTCCTCGAACACTCTACAAGATCACTTCAACTTCACCAGGCTCCGAGGTAGCAGCTGATACTGCTGCTGCTCTTGCTGCTGCATCAGTTGTGTTTAAAGAGGTCGATTCCAACTATTCTGCGAAGCTATTACGCAATTCCAAATTGGTAATAATTTGTAGTATTATTTAAGACAGTAAATTCATGCCCTCCAAGTTCCTATTAGAGTTCATCCGACTCAATATAAATTTTTTTCAGCTGTTTCAATTAGCCGACAAGTATAGAGGATCTTACCAGGCTTCGTGCCCTTTCTACTGCTCTTACTCTGGATATCAGGTAAAAACTCAAAACACTTCAGAACCGGGATTCCATCTAAATACCTAAAAAATACATGGGCTTGATCGCAAGCAAGAATTAAAATTTCATTTCAGTTTCAGTGGAACAGCAGCGAATCAAATATTATATCTTGAAATTCATGTGTTTCAGAGTGTTTTGTTTTTGGATGTTTCGAAACCAAAATTCTAATTTTTTTTGTTTCCAAAACATTTTTGTTTCTGAGATGAATAAAACTACTCACCACAACAAAATTTTAATCACTGGTCTCAAGTCTTCTTGTCATGTGCGCTGACGTTACTGAATTCTTGGTAAGGATGAGCTGCTGTGGGCTGCTGCTTGGCTATACAAGGCAAGTGGAGAAACCAGCTACTTAAACTATGTCTCAAGCAATGAAGGATGGAGTCAGGCTGTGACAGAGTTCAGTTGGGACAACAAATATGCTGGAGCTCAGACACTACTAGCAAAGGTACCCAACTACTAAATCATTGTCACATTGTTCTTTTCCAAAGCAAGGACAAAAGGAGATTCCTGACTGAGGCTCTTTCTCAGGAATTTTTTGCTGGGAAGACAAACTTGGGGAAGTTTAAGAGTGATGCTGACTCATTTGTGTGTGCATTTATGCCTGGGAGTAGTTCCTTGCAAATCCAAACGACTCCTGGTAAACATCTGCCGTTTTAACATTTAATGAAGCTTTTAAATCCTTTTAAAGTTAAAAAAGGGAGGCCGAATGCACCTGACAGCAAGATCGGTAAGATGTATGTAATTTTGCCTCTGCATGTGGAAAAATTATTTTCACATCAAGGGTTCAAGTCACAGAAATCACCTCTCCGTGTTTCTTGTAGTAGTGGGAGTCTCGTACACTTTATTGCCTTATGAGAACTCAAAGGCTTCATAAGTTGCAGATTGTTTTTTTCTTTTTTGCAATTATAAGCTATTGAGGAAAAAGGAAAAAAAAATACTTTAGTTCACTGATTTCTCTGCAGGTGGGCTCCTGTACACTAGAGACAGCAGTAATTTACAGTATGTTACAAGTGCATCCATGGTACTTCTAGTTTACTCCAACATACTAAATGCAGCAAATGTTGGGGGAGTCCAATGTGGTTCTGTGAATTTCTCAGCCGCCAAAATCAAAGCCTTCGCAAAATCACAGGTTTGTAGGCTTGTAGCTCGTTACAAATTTAACCAGAAGAAGAAACAAAGTGCATGATTGAGCCATGAGAGAATCGATTGCTTTATATGAGCAGGAATCTTATGTAGTTTTGAACTAAACTGAACCCATTAATAATTCTGCTAAATTAATTGTCAAAAGTCCATATATTTAACAAAATAATATGTCAAAGTCACTTTTATCCTTTTTTATGGACTATGTTTTTTTATTTATTTCCCTCCAGATTAAATAAATCTACATCCCTCTCTTCCTTTTCTATGCATCGAGTACATTTTTCTGTCTGCATAAAATTTTTAGGACTTAAAAAAAAACAACTTTTTTTTTCTTTTGAATGAAGGGTATTATTGGCTTTTATACCAAATTATCCCGCTTTAATCCAAAACTACATCGGATTAAGTCTAATTTTCTAAAATATACAAAGAAAGAGAGACAAAATGTTGCAAGATCAGTTCTAGGTAAAATATAATTTACCCAAGGCTTTTATACCAAATTGTCTCGCTTTAGTCCAAAACTATATTGGGTTCTAGTACAAGTTTCTAAAATGCAAAAAGATAAAATGTTTTTGGAGGCTATATTATATATTTTTTTTCTAAAACTATTTTTGAATATTATTTTTTGAGATATAATCCAAACCTACCCATAATTTTCCCAAAATGAAACCTTGATTTTTTTTTCCCCTTATTTTTCTGTGTGGTTTTAGGTGGACTACATACTAGGGAACAACCCAATGAAGATGTCCTACATGGTGGGCTTTGGCAGCAAATACCCAACACAGTTGCACCATAGAGGTGCATCCATTCCCTCCATCCACTATCGCCCAGCCAAAATAGACTGCAATGAAGGCAAATCAAATTGGTATTCTTCAAGCAATCCAAATCCAAACACTCATGTGGGTGCAATTGTGGGTGGCCCGAATTCGAACGACGGGTTCAATGATTTGAGATCGGATTATTCTCACCTCGAACCCACAACCTACATGAATGCAGCGTTTGTTGGATCAGTTGCTGCTTTGCTAGGCGAAAGCCAAGAGTGTTTGCAGGTTATGCAGATTGAGAGAACCCTAACTATGGATGATTAAGTTTAATATGGTGCTAGAGGATAAACGTGGATGGACCAACCAGATTGTATTGTCAATGTAATTTGTATCAATAAAATGCATGCATGTTTATGTGGATAGGTGGTATAGAATCTACTCCATATGTGACATGCATTTGCAAATATAATAAGAACAATGAATGTTTTGGGATTTTCACAATGCAGCCAGTTTTCATAAGGTGATTGACAAATACAAATAAATTCATAAATACTCGTTTAGTGATGCTTCATGTTTGGGCGTGCATGTGTGTGTGAGTGAGGGAGGGAGAGAGAGAAGAGAAAGACGTTTGGTGTCAAGTTTACTTGATTCAAATAAAGAATAATGGTCCGTTTGGTAAGAATGATGAAAAATTGGAAGAATACAAAGAAAAGTTGAAAGTTGAAAAGAATATATTTTTCGAAAAATTGAAAGAATGCATTTTCCTTTGTTTGGTATTGGATGAAAAGGAAAAATGAATATACTAAATGGAAAATGTTATTTAGACCTAAAAATCTAACATAATTTGTTGACCTAATGATGTGGTTTCATTGGAACCATTGGATTAACACCAAGTTTCAATATTTGATGGAGCCCACAATCAATCCAAAGGTCATAGTGAATTAGATCAGCAAATTATATCAGTAAATTAGGTCCCAATAGGATTGCTCATACTAAATTTATCATTATACCCTCACATCTAATTACATGAATAAGATTAAAGAAAATAAACCAAAATGCATGATTTTTTTTATAAGTATATAGTATTTAAACCTCCTAAAATTTATAAGTATATAATATTTAGACCCTTCTTAAATTTAAAATATTATACTTAAATCAAAAATACTCCAATCAAAGATGAAATATTAAATACTAGTTATAACCCGTGCCTAAAGGCACGATAAAATATAAAATTCGAGCGTCCAAAAAATCAACCCCATTATATTAATTTTTTAAAAAATATATTAACTACAAATTAATTAAATATTAAATGATTAAATATATGATAAAAATGAGTGATGTTATATTTTTAGGGAATAAATATATAAATGATTAAATATATGATAAAAATAAGTGATGTGATTTGACGTTTGAGTCTGACAAATGGATGATGAGTGAAGTAAGTGATTGATGATGGTTTTAAGAGGAAAAATATGACTGAGACAAAATTCAAACACACTTCTGTTTTAATATATAGATTTCAAATTTTACAATCAAAATTCATGTTCTATTGCATCATTTATTGAAATAAAATTTACTTATAAAGAAATTCTTCATTTAATTATTTAATGTGTATCTAACTAGAAATTATATGTATTTTTTTCATCATGTACATTTAATTATTAAATATTTCATTACATATATAAAAGCAAACTTAATAAGTTAAGTTCTAATTATATTATGCGGTAAATATTAAAAAATATATAATTAAAGAGAGTGGGGGGTAAAATAGTCAATTCACAAAAAAACCCATCTTCCCTCCATTTTTTGCTCATTTTTTGGGGAAAAATGTTTGGTAGGCTCAAGGGAAAATATTTCTTTTCCATTTTTCATTCCTTCCCATTTTCCCTTCATACCAAACAATGGAAAGATTTTCTTTCTCTCTCACTTTCCGTCCTCCACTTTCCAACCTCCCTTTTTTCCCTCCAACCAAACAGGGAGTAAGAGTGTTTGTGTACAAACAATATGTAATAACAACAAAAATATCTATACCATAAGTCTTTTTGTAAACCATTTTTAAAAAGTAATAGGAAATGGCGCGAGCACAAACACTAAGATTGAATGCGGACAAAAAAAAAAAAAAAAGACTTTCTTAATTCATTACTTTCGATATATGAAATAAGGTCTTTCAGGTCAGTCCCATTCAAGGGGAAAGACTGAACAGTCTCCAACCAAAGGGGAAGCGGAGGCATTCGAAGATAAACATGACAATGTAACAACTAACAAGTCCACCCGCTTCATTAAAGTTTAGTTCTTTGTTTTCCATTTTATTATGAATGAAAAATCAAAAAAAAAAAAAAAAAAGTCCAACAGACCGACCAGGCCCATCGTCACGTCACCATGCAAAATAATCTCCATTATTTGCGATGGCCTGCCCCCATAGATAGTCAATTTGGGGCAGCAGTTCTCAATATGATGACATCTTATAATCACGAATGAACTATAAATTTAGATGTTTTAAATTCGAATATTAATAATGTATAAGGTCAAATCATGAGGGAATTATCTCTCCTGAATTCTCTAGTCCTGACATGGATGATCTGTCTTTGACCGGATCAGAGAAAAGATTAATCGAAATGCGCTTAAACTTGCCGAAAAAAAAAAAATCTATATATAAAAAATAAAGAGAATTACACTCACATCCCTAAAATTTGTCACTTAATTACTCAGATCCTCTGACATTTGAAGTATTATACTTAAACCCTCTAAAGTTTGTACGCGCATAACACTTAGACTCCTGCTGTAAATATATCAATTAATAAATTATATTCAAACTCTTTGAAGTTTGTAAACATATATTACTTAGACCTCTTAAGTTTAAAATTTTATATTTAAACAAAAAATACTTCAATTAACAATAAAATATTAAATATTTTAAAATTTTACAATCAAAATTTATGTTCTATTATATCATTTATTGAAATAAAATGAAAAATAAAAATTCAAATTTTTCTTAAAAAATTATAATTATTATACAATTATATTGTCTATTGGAATTTAATTTGGTTGTTTAAAGATCAAATTAAAATATCAAACTATCCCAAGTGAAGTTAAAAGAAATTGTGTTCATTACAATTTGACCCCTTATTTAATTAAAAACCCAGCAATTAAGTACCGAGAAGAGGCTGTTTGGGTGAAGGTCTTCTTTCGACGCATTCTGAACCTGATGACTGAATGCCCGGTAAAACATCCAGTAGAAGCTCAGGGACGAATTGAACAACAGCTGTTAGGGAAGCTAAGGATCTCTATCATTGGTTCATCAAAAGCCATCAAGCACGAAAGCAGCAAGGAGTGTGCTAGTGAGTCACAAGCGAAGGAAAGAAGGACATGAGAGGCATTGAGAGGACTCATGGACAAGACTTTGAGAGAGACCGAAAGGGTGTTCGTCGGGTTGGCGTCATTGAAAAGAAGGTAGGTAGGCTACTAGAAAGAGGAATGGCCTAATAAGAGTCATTTTCGAGGGATATATAGTTAATTTTTTTTGTTTTATTCTAATAGATATTATAATTGTATATTAACTATGCTTTTTTAAAAAAAATTAGATTTTTATTTTTGATTTTATTTAAATAAATGACATAATAGAATATGAATTTTGGTTGTAAAATTCATGTTCTATTAAAAATAACTTAAACTTCTTGTTTAATTTTTTAGTTTTATTCTAATAGATAGTATAATTGTTTACTAATTATAATTTTTTAAGAAAAATCAAATTTTTATTTTTGATTTTATTTCAATAAATAATACAATAGAACATGAATTTTGATTATAAAATTTAAAATATTCGATATTCTATCTTTAATTAGAGTATTTTTTGTCTAAGTATAACATTTTAAATTTAAGAAATTTAAATATTATATGCGTATAAACTTCAAGGGGGTTTATGTGTAATTTATTAATAGATATATTTACAGCAGATGTCTAAGTGTTATGAGCTTACAAACTTTAGAGGTTCTGTGTGTAATATTTCAAATATCAGAAGTCTAAATGATTAAGTGATAAATTTCCAGGGTCTAAGTGTAATTCACCCTAAAAAAAACAGAGATAAAATTACTTTTTGATTCTTAAAACTGATTATGTGTTTTGGAATTAAGAAAGTGAAAATGACCGTCTCAATGATGAATGAACATCCTCGAACTGTCACACATACATGTAAAAATATCAAAAAATCCAAGCTGATTCTATATTGTTTTAGTTAGATATTAAGGAAGATGATGTTATCCTCATCTTTGTGAGATAATGATAAAATATAAGGTATTTTTGGGAAAACATATCTGATCATTTATTTATTTGTATAATAAACATAAAAAGTCGATTTAATTTGTTGATATAGTGATGTGACGATAATATGATCCAATTATAACTGTTACACTGTTTTCATTGGGATTGTATCACTTGTAACATCGTTATGTTAAAATAAATTAGATTAATATTTAAATAATAATAATATATACACTTCCTTATCTACGCCACTTGATGTGACATAATTTTAATTTTAAATATTCAAGGGAATCCAATAATTCATATTAACATGGCGGAAAAAAAATTGTGTGCGCAGTGTTATTGATTTTTAAAGTATGAATAGCAACACAAAGTAAAATTATTCATACTTTTAATTTGGTCAAGATAAATGAATAAGAGAGAGGGAAATGCATTAACTTGTTTGACTTTAAGAACGATCTGCTCTCGAGTCTGTCTTACACCCTCCGCAGGGCACCGAAATTAATTACAATACAATTTGGTGCTAGGAATCTGGGACTAGGCCACACTGAAAGCAAAAACTTCAGCTTTGTTCTACACTCGTGTGCTTGATGTGGCACCCGAGAATCTCCCCTTGTCAGCTGCAAAATGTCACAGGAGATTGTTTGGTGAAATAATGACCGTCAATTCCGCAGTCTGAGATCAGTTCATCCAGATCCTCCAAACCCGCAAAGAAGTCGTCACTTAACACCAAATCTGGGATAGTAAATTCATTACTATGGCTCATTTCAACCATTTGTTCTTCATCTTCATCTTTTCTCTCTTGACATATAATTTGGGGAGACTCTTCTTCAACAGACGCAATTAAAGGGGTTGCTGGAGAGAAATCAATTGCCGTTGATATTGGAGAAGAGTAACCGGAGTTTTGGGCTTTTTCCATATCGGTGTCTCCACTGTTGGGGCCACTTTTCTGATCATGTGGAAGGAATTTCTGTCGGGTTGTACCGGCGAGGGAATTCCGGCGAGTGGGTTGGGTGTGGCTATGTTCAGCAGTGTAGGTCATAATAAACATCCCCGGATCTGAGCAGCTTTGCTCAACTTGCTTCCTTGCCAAACATCCTTTTGAGCTGCTACACCTGTAATAGCTCCTGTTGATTTGATTCACCAACAATTTTAAGTGTGACTGAATTGTGTATGTATGAGAGAGAGGGAGAGAGATGAGAGACTTTTACCTTGGATAGGGCGAGCCTTTAATGGGTTTCTGGCCATATTTACGCCAAGCCCACATATCAGAAGAGAGACCTTCGGCTGTTACTTGAAGCACGACCCTTTTCTGCTGATTTCTTCTGTCAAAAGAGATTGGGAAAGATTTCAAAAAACAAGTTTATTTATAAGCCTTAACCAAGATATATTGAAGGCATAATAATCTTTCAAGTTTCAACTATATATATATATATATGATCAGAAAAAACAAATCCATATGCCACACCTTCTTTTGTATTTGCCAGCATGAGTTGTAGAAGCAGTAGCAAGAACAGTAGACTCAGCTGAGATAGTCTGCTTCTCCTGAACCTTCCCAACTGGAACTGGTACTTTCTCTTCTTCAAGGAAAGAAATGGAAGACGTAGTAATAAGTTGTGGAGAATTAGAGGGTAGCAGAGGGTAAAATGGCTTGTAAAGCTCCTCTAACTCATTAGCTGAAACAATATTGTTGGTTTCAAAAAGACCCGGAAAATTGAACAAGAACTCATTATCATCTTTCGGGCCAAAACAAAATAGTGGGTCATCTATGATACTGGTGCTGAAGCCTTTGTTGCATCCTCTAACCACAGCATGCAGACCCCAATCTTCCATCCCGGCAAACTCACTGATCATCAATGCCTCTATGGAGAGAGAGAGAGAGAGAGAGATTTGGAGAGCAGAAAGAGGAAAAGCAGACGCTGACTTTTTTGCTTGTGACAGAAAATTGATAGTAGAAACTTTTGAAGGGAAGTTCGTTTATATATTGTTGGTGTAGAGAGAGATGGTTTGAAGTCCCCGTGAGGGCACTTTGAACCAGTTCATGCATTTCCATTTTGAACTAATGGGTGGACTTTTTTGTAATGTCAAAGGGTGCCAAATTAATGGAAAAACCACACACGCTTTCATTTTTCACGCTGCTCTCAGTTCTCATTGTTGACAAGGTACGTTTGTAGGATTAGGAAGAAATATTGGACCAATTTGTCAAACGTATCAGTAAACAAATATAAAGTTGAAAAGCTTCATTTCATCATCCGTGCGTATGAAACCAATCATTTAGCCAAGGCAAAAAGTTTTTGTGAAGAAATCGACTATTTTATTGAATAGATGAAATATCCAGCTAAGGAGGAAGTAAAACTATGGGGGCGTGGATCTTCTGCTTTTAGAAAAACAATAGCATATGTGTTGTTGATTAAAACAACGTTATTTTTGCACCAAAATTGTGTTATTTTGTTAAATAAAATGACATAGTTTTGATGCAAAAAAAAATTTTATTCAACAATAGAGGAGCCGGACCTAAAAGTACGAGTAATGCTATTGAGATAAAAAAAAATGTCATAATTTCCTGACTCACTGATGTGTTAACTGATAAAGTCTTAAAAAATATTTAACAACTATAGTTGTAATAATATTATTAAATCATGTTACTGTCACATTAATAAGTTAATAAATTAAGTTAAATTTTTATATTCAAATAACACTGATTATAAAAGTAAAAAGTCTGTCTTTTTGGGCTTGTTTAGTTAGGGAATTTGATTGTAAGGCATCTAGTTATTAGTAGAGCATTGTTATAAGATTTAATTTGAGGATTTAATTCGTTGAAAAAATAACATACACTTCCATTCATATTAGAAAAATGTTCATTGGACCTATTCTGGATACCCAATTCAATATAATTATTAGATCGGTAGTGGATTACATCTAAAATTGAAATTCGCAATTAATCTAATGATTGTATTGAAGTTACATCATTAAATTATCAAATTAAGTCCCGATAATATTGTTCAATTATTAATATGAATTTGGATGCTCTTTCAATAACCAACTGGATAGACTTTTCTCTAACTCTCTCTCTTTTGTCTGTCTCATTAGAATGGTCCTTCCCCACTTCTTTTGAGTGGTATATGACATGCTGCATTAGCAAGGTTGTTTTATTCTAATTTGCACATCATGGGTTTGAGTTACAAATATAAGTTCTTTACAAACGCTCTTATGGTACATCTAATTCTCTTTACATCCCGTATATTTGGAATCTCACACACTTGTTTATATATTTTTTTTTTGCTACAAAATATCTCCCAACATATGCAAGAGGAAATGACCCCTTAGAGATGCTAGCAACCATGTAGCGTGCTTATCATTCCAATTATGAATTTAGATCTTCTGGAATACATGTTGTTCATTTCTTTCAATGAAAAATTATTTGGGGTAGGTCCGATGTAGGTACCTGTTATTAGATGAACTTGAATTTAACATAAAAAGAAAATAAGCCAAAGTATAAAGTGGTATATCCAAATCTTACCAATTCGCATGCCCACTTTCTTTTCGTGAGTATGTAGTTTCTGATGAAACTTCTATATATTTATCAGCAACTTTGTTGTGTTGACCAAATCTATTTTTTTCAATTTGTCTTCTCAAGTAATGTGGCCAAATCTATCTACTACTAATACAAGTTAGGCCCAAAATTTCAAATGACACCTTTACGCACGCACACAAAACTCTAAGGTTGTTCAAGTGATAATATAAACGCTTTATAAATTCAAATGTTTTAAATTTAAATTTTAACAACTCTTTGAGGTCAGATCATGAGGATAAAATCATGAATATCCTACTCTCGGATGGATGGTTTACCGTTGACCGGACTAATAAGAAGATTAATTAAAATGCGCATAAACTGATACAGATACTCTGACCATTGAAAATGTGTGTATTTGTGCTTTTAACAAGGTATATTCAAATAGAAAATCCCCAAAACACTTTTGAAAATGAATTTGACTTTTGAAAATGAATTTGACAACCATGTTATCCCTCTTTGCAACTGGCATGACTATTGAGCACCTCTCTCTAATTCATGGTGACTAAGTAAAATATGAATTTGACAGCCACGCTGTCCTTCTTTCCAACTTGCATGACTATTGAGCTCCTCTCTCTAGTTCGTAGTGACTAATAAAATATCAAAGAAATATGAACTCCACGGGTGCCGGTGCAAAAATGTGACCTTTGGAATAAGATGAAAGCAAATGGCCGCATCATTGCGTAAAATATGGGCAACTTACAAGTTGGACTTTTGGGGACCTCGCGAGGAGGCCCCGCCGCCTCTACCATACCTAAATTATGCAATTTTTTCTCTTTATTCATTTTTTTTAATAGTTACGGGTGTTCGAATTAATTTGTGCGTATTTCGACTAATCTCTTTTCTTTGGTCTGGTCAAAATCAGGTCATTCACATCAAAATTAAATTATTCATAAGAGATCAATCTATCACAACTTAATTCTAAATAATTGTTAAAATTTAAATTCATGACGTTTGAGTTTACGGTTGATCTTTATTACCAGTCGGGTATCTCTCCATTACCTACTTCTTGTTTTGGTTCTATTAGTCCATTCTCCTATGGAAGTGTTCCATTTCCCCCTCGTTGTTTTGGCTCTATTATATAACTCCATTCTCCTATGGAAGTATTCGTAGGCCGTAGGTCGTATAGGGTTGGGTGGGGGGGGGGGGGGGGGGGGTTGTAGAGGTTTGAAGTTTTAAAGGAGTGAAAGCTGTGGATTTTGTATCTGGGGCCTGTATGCTCAGCTGAGGCCGACTGATAATATTAGGAAACCGTGTTTCGTAGTCTTACTCATGTAGGGCCTTTGACTTTCAACATTATACGCTAAAAGTGGCTTTTTTTTCAATATTTAATTTATTTATTTATTTTTTTTGAGGAGAAGGGGGAAGAAAAAGGTATGAGACTTGGATATTTAACATCAAAAAATCATAAATTTTTATTAGACAAAGTGTACCATCGAAACAAAAGTCTATTAGTTTCAATATTCAAATAATTGAAGCATAAATTACACTTAATCTCATAAATTTATATCATAACTTTTTAGGATAAGATTATGAAATTGAAAAATAAAAATATGGGTGTGATGCCGAGAAACGACTAATAATAAAATTTACAATTTAAATCCCACCCTCATTTTTAGGTTGAGATTGAAGCTGATAGCTGTCCACACAACTTGACAAATATGAATATAAAATTATTGGTATGAATATAATATTATTAGATCCAAATTATAATCAACTTGATTAATTAGTCCTACTTAATAAATTAGTTTGAAACAAACACCATTGTCTATCACTTATACATGACACATATGTGACATATAGCATAATGTATGATCATGCATGTGAGAAATGTATCAAAAATTAATAGATGTCACACATCTTAAACACGGTATGAATGCTGCATGACATTACTCACTGTGGACATTAATTAGTGGGGACACAAAGCTCTTAAGACACTGATAGGAACTCCCCAATCTACAACAAAATAGTTTGGTCTCTCTAGGCCAAGATTAAAGATATAGCGTCATCCCGACATGGAGGACAATAGCTGATGCAATCTTTAGGCCAGAACTACAAGTATTGATTCTTTTTAATACATTATCTTTGGCAGGGGTAGGTACGATTACAAGTACAATAAGTAGGGGCTCGAAGCCATACAATGCCTCGTCGAGTATATTCCTTTTGTGTGGATAAAGGAGGGGGCGTAAAGGAACAATATTTCGCAACTCTCAAGTTATTTTAGTATTTTGAATAAATTTACAATGAATTAACCAACTTTTATAAGTTCTTGAATTATTTAAAATAATTGTTGGGTAAGAAGACCATTTGTTTTTGACATCTAACAATCATGGCTTTGCTCGCTTGAGAAATCTTATTGAACATTTACTCATCTTTAACTTTAAAGGGTAGCTTAAGTGGTAACATAGACAAGCAGTAAATTTAGATATTTTGAGTTTAAATCTTGTCAATTGCTTGAGGCCTATGAGGGTTTATCCCTCATGAATTCCCTAATTCCGACATAAATGTCTTACCTTTGACCCAATTGAGTAGGGAATTAGTCGAGATACGTGTAAACTAGTCTACACATCACTCACCATCGAACCCAAAAGAATTTTTTTGAAAAGTTACTCATCTAATTTACAAAATTTTCATAAACAAATCCCAAATTACAAGTTTTTTCTTTAGAATGGCTAAACAGAGGCCGCAAAGTCTGTTAGCCCAATGCTACCAAGTATAGCCCAATGCTATCGTCAGATTCAGGCTTGTACAGAACAAACTAGGCCCAATAGAGTTAGGCCCTTAAGATTAACCCGATCCACAAAACTACGCTATAAAGCAAATTTTGCATCAGTCGTTTACGCGCCTTTTTCCAAAATCAATTCGTGTGCAAAAGCTCCGACGCCTCCATGGGAGACCTCTGCAAATCCTCCATCTTCTTCTCCGATCAACATCTCTGCTACGCAGATATCCTCCCTCCTTCAGAGGTACGTCTCCCTGGAACATAGATACATTTTATGTGTGTGAGCGCGCGTCTGTGTGAGACTGAGAGAGAGAGAGAGAGTGTGCTTATTATTTGTCCTGAATATGCGTTCAGGTCCGAGCAAGAATGGAAGTAGCAGTTCTCAATTTCCTCAAGATCTTGAATTCTTCGACTCCCGCAATCTCAGATCTAGCTCTGGTTTGTAAATTTTCACTTCAAATTATACTCAAATTTGTATTACTTGGTGTCTGAATGATTGGAACAAATTTTGCGGTATTTAGATGACATTTTAGCTTTGAATGTAACTGCAGATCAGCAGGAAGTCGAGCAATAGCAGAATAAGTAGGGGATTTTTGACCGATGTTTCATGGACTTATCTATCTCATTCGTTTTGCACAAGGTCTTTGATGAGAGAAAATTCTGCTAAATCCTTCATTAGAGGTAAATCAATCCAAAAAATTATAAGATACCACGCGCACATATAAACATAGCTCCTCCAATTTTGACTCATGCTTCTTCTTTTTTGTCCGTCTCTTTTCCACTTAATGAAGTGTGGAAGGTTATGGAGATGTGTTACCACATTCTGGTCCAGGAAAAGAGGGTTACTCAAAGAGAACTGTTCTACAAGTTGCTTTGTGATTCACCAGACTATTTCACTTCTCAATTGCAAGTCAATAGGACTATCCAAGGTTACCATTCTCTATGTTGTTTAGACTGAACTGTATCTTTAGCATCGTCTAGTCTATGCCAATGTATACTATAGCCTTATCATAGAATTCATACAAATTTCCGGTCAACAGATGTGATAGCGTTGCTTCGCTGCAGCCGTTACAGTCTTGGAATCATGGCATCTAGCAGGGGGGCCGTTGCTGGCCGCCTGTTCCTGCAGGTATACAGCTTCACTTTTTTACTGACGTTTGCAGCATTGCGTGGCATTCCCCATCCTCAGTCTTCATAATCATAACTCGCTGCTAGGTGAATTAGAATAGAAAAGGGAGCGCAATATTAATTTGCGTGAGATAGATTTGAAGATACGGAAAGTCAAACGATCGATTAGTAGTAAGTTCAAATCATGATCATAATTAAGGACAGGAAACTATTTGTGTAGTTTCCCTTCAGTTGCTTTCCATGTTTAGTAAATAGTAGGAAATGTTGCTCAATATAAAGTTATAAACCCTATGGGGCCTATTGATTGACTTCCCAAGAATTCACTAAACTTTTCTTTTTGTGGACAAGAAATTCAATGACATTATGTAATTGACGATACAGAAAAAGAATTGTACTATACCTGGCCTGTAGCAGGGAAATTCTTCCTTACAAATGTTTTCCAGTATTATATCTATCTCTACAGTTTTATTCCTCATGTAATTAGATTGCCAGCCACATAATGCCTTCCAATGAGCAGCCTTATTATCCGGTCTCCTGACAAATTTGTAAACAAGCTGGAAATTTAAGTTGGCTGTTCTGTAATGTATAGCTTTTAAAAGCTTGGTATTTCCCAATCAGGCTTTCGAGTATGATCTTGTTAGGCTTGGATGAGTAGTCTTGAATCTGACTCAAACACACTACCTGCTTCAGTTCCAACCCCTGGCTCTCATAGCAGGTTCTGACTGCTGACAAATTTTGGATGAACAATTTCCCGAATCTGAAAACCAGTTTACAGAGAGGAGTGCAACAAGTTTCAAATCTACTTATAAAGCTCAAATGCTTGTAGCAGCCTTCTTCAATCTATGATTAGACATCACTCAAGATCATCCTTATTTTTCAATGATTTAATGGATACCGACACTTATCCGGTTGCCTTCTTGAAACAAGGAACCAGATCAAGAGGTTGTAGATTGTTCTGCTTGCGGATCTGCAGGTTATGCTATTTCTGGTGACCTGAATTTATTAGAGAAATTGGAGATGAAGACAGATGCACGGTATATTTTTGTGGTAGAGAAGGTAATTGTGCTCGTTGAGCTTCTTGTGAGAAATTTGAACCCTTTGCTAGTAATGTTGCAACAGAGATACTAATAAACACTTTGATTTGTTTAGCATGCAATATTCCAGCGGCTGGCCGAGGATCAAGTCTTTAATCAAATTCCGAGCATTCTTATCACGGCCAAAGGATACCCAGATATTGCCACAAGGTAAAAGTTTTAAACAGGTCATGCCCTGGAACTTTAGCTTACCCAGATATGACCATAACCCAAGTTGTAAAAATGCCAAACAGGTTTTTTCTTTATCGAATGAGCCGAGCTTTCCCTGAGATGCCAATTCTAGGGCTGGTTGACTGGTAAGGATGACTTTTCTTTTTATCCTTGGCTGCCTCAAGGACAAAGATAGTGCTCACCTGCAACTCCCAGATCTGAATTAACTGCAGGAATCCTGCTGGATTAGCCATACTATGCACCTTTAAATTTGGAAGTGTAGGGATGGGCCTCGAAGCGTACAGATACGGTGCTTTCTCCATTGGCATACATTGTACCCAATGTTTTTGCATAAAATCCATATATATTCACTCCTTGTCATTCAGCTTGCAATATTAAATGGCTTGGATTGCGGAGGGATGATCTAGACCTTATACCTGAACAATCTTTAGTGCCGTTGAAGCCACGGGATCAGCAAATTGCCAAAAGCTTGATAACCTCGGAAATTTTGCAGGTGGATTTTCAAAAATCACATTTATTTTTTTCCTCAAAACCTTTTTAACCCATATGAAGTGGGAATAGTCTTTTTTCCATTCTCGGGTCTTTTCATTTTTATAACACCGAAAATATAACAAAATCACATGTTTTTGACAGGATAGCTACAAAAAAGAGTTGGATGTTATGGTTCAGAGTGGTCACAGAGCAGAAATTGAAGCGCTCTACTGCCATGGATATGATTTCTTAAGGCAGTACTTGGCAAAGAAAATTGTACAGGCCAGTTACATCTAATTACCCATCATGACACAACTAAAATTTCCTGGTAAGCTTTCACAAGGAATTTGTAGCGCCAAATCTGAGTCCCAGCTAACAAGTCTCGGGAAAACTTTTGGCTGAGAGATCATGACAATACCCAAAGTTCTAAAATGCCAAACAAACAGGATTCTTCATTGAATGAGCCAGACATTTCCAGAGAAGCCAATTTCATGGTTCATTGGCTTGTAGGGATGAATATAGGACTCATCACCATTTTCACTCTTGATTTTCATCAAGAAATGCATCTGGGTTAGCCATACCATGTGTCTTCACATTTTGGAGTGTAGGTTGGTCTCTGAAGCATACAAATATGGTTTTCTATCCACTGCCCAGCTGAACATGTTTGTCTGATTGTTTTAATTTCATAACGAATGATGACAAACTGATATTCAAACAGCAGATCCCAGCCTCAAAAGTCAAATTCATATAAACTATTTAAATCAAGAAAACATTGTTTTCAGAATGCTACAGCATTATATAAAAATGGAAGCCCAAGACAAAGTTAAGATCTCATTACATCTTCCACAATGTTCATCTGAAATCAAGCATCACTTCAATAAATAGCTAGATACGCAGACAAAATTGTTATTGTAGTGAACCATAAAACCTTCAACCAAAAAAACTACCTGTTCCTGGAATTTTGATTCAGTCAAAACACATGCACCATTAAGAAAAATGACTATTTGCAACCTAGCCTGCAATTACAAAAGCAGGATTATGAGAAAGATTCATACATCACTAACCTAGTCTCGGCTGCAATGTACATATCGTTACAAATATACTCAAATTCCAAGCAAAATTTATCAGCCTCTCTTCATGAGAGACGGACTCTTTTTCCCTCTACATAGAATTTATCACTGCCTTCAAGCTGCAACAAAGAACTTTGAGAGTCAGAACAAATTCAAAATGGTGGGAAAGGAATATCTGAAGCCCCTTTTGACACATATATGGAGATGATTGTTCCCTGCTAGCCAAAAAATCATACCTTCCGTTTCAAGAAATCAAGAGCGTCTCTTTTTGAAGAGAAGTTGGAGAAAAAAGATGATGAGTGCTCATCAATGAGAACTTTGAGCTGCCTCAGCTTTAGTGATTTCCCAGATACCTGTGGAAAGAAGTCAATAAGCAAAGGAAAAAATTGCAATTTTGGATAAGCAAAAAATTTTAGCCGACGAACCTGACGAAGAAGCTGTCTGCAAAGTTTTTTCAGTTTCACCTGTGGTTCATCATTCTTTTCCACTTCCAGGGCTTCACTAGGTTTTATGTTGACTGTGGAACGAGAATCAGAAGAATCCTCACCGTCAGTGTCATAGAAAGATGTCTTCTTCCCCTGAAAGTGGCAGCCAGCTATTTTCCTTGGCCTGTCCTTGATTCCCAGACCCTGTTTTCCAGATGTTGCCTTATCCTGCAGATAAATACTTGTATCAATAATTTATCCTTTGTGACGATCCGTATAAAAATTAATCGTTAAACTATTAATTAGAGGGCTAATTATTATTCTAAGCTATCATGGGTCATTTTTAAAATTTTCAAATAAATAGATGGCCTCAAATATTAATTACTTACGTGAAAATGAGTTAAATGACTATAATATTAATTATATTTAATAAATATCCAAAGTATTCAAATGGTATAATAGATGTGTAATATATGTATTATATGTAATATACATATACTAACTATTATCTGTGCCTGAAGGCACGAAGTAATAAAAAAATGATCAATAATAAATATTTTTGTATTCACATCCAAAATCAAATCACAAATATAAAAAAGAGAAAAAGAAATTTAAGTACCAATTTTAGTGAGGATGAGCAGTGGTAGTGATGATGAAAGAAGGTGAAAATTTTTTTGGACGGCGACAATTGTGGGTGGCAATGGTCGTGGTGGTGGTGATGGTGAGTTTTGGGTGACAATAGTGATAGTGGCAACCATTGGTGAGAAGGTGGTGGTGGTGATGGGTGTGGGAGGTGATTGACAACGGTGATGGTTGTTGGCAGTGGTAGGTGGCGACGATGGCAGTAGTTGTGATAGTGATGGGGTGGCGATAGTGGCGGTGGTAGTAATGGGGGTGCAGTGGAGGTGTTGATGGTGGGGGAAGGTGGTAGTTGTGGTGGTGGGGTGGCGATGGTGGTTGTAGTGGTGATGGTGGTGGGCGTTAGGGGTGGTGGGTAATAGGGATGGTGGTAGGACTGCTCCAAATACTAATTTTTTTTAAAAATACTTATGAAAAATTATAAGTTCTATAAACGTTTTTAAAAAGTCATCTCAAACACACATTTAGGAGTCTATTTTTCCTATTAAATTTGAGAAATTAATATTAACCATCGAATTAACTTTAAAATAAAATTTGAAACAATTTCAACTGCGAAAAACAAAAATAATTTTGTTTATATTTTTATATTTGAATCGTATTATACTTTATTATATAGAATATTAAAGGGGACACAAAAAAAAAATTGGTGACATTTGTATTAAGGTAAAACAAAAAAAAAGCATGGACTTGTCCATGCTTGCATCACCATGCCATTACCCAAGTGACGTAAGTGAATTGTGATTTGTGAGCATGCAAGTTTTGCCCATAAATATGCCCAGGCCCCATAATCAGTAGTGAAATCAAGGAGAAAGAAAGAACAAAAAAAAAAAAAGAAAGAACGAAAAAAAAAAAGAATGGAGAGATAGAAAATGAAGAAAAAATAGTGAGACTTTAGGTTCAAAATTAGATTAGTAATTCTAGTCCCAATTTCTATGAAATTGTGATATGTTCTTAAAGTAGTGATTGTCAAATTTATCGGTATCACTTGGTGATTTAATATATAGAGTAGCATACAATATGTTCCTGTCTTTAAATCTCTTTGCAAAGAGTGCTTTATCGTTTATCTCAAAGTTCATATTCATATTCTCTATTTTTGATTGATATGAAATTCTATGTGTTTTATTGATCTAACTTGTACTTTGAGCTAAATACTTTAGAATTGATTAGTACATGTACAAAGTGTGCTTGAGACATAATTTGTGAAAAATAATTGTGGCTCGACAGAGTATTATGATTGTACGATGTGAGTATAAATTTATATGTCCAAGTGTCATTTGTCATGTCACTAAAATGAACCGAATATGAAGCTATATTTGACAACAGTTGAGCTATGTGACATGTCGAATTTGATGAATTGACTATTCATGATTGTCTATCGATTGAGTTATTTGATATTTGATCATTCATATTTTACTATTGCCCATATTGTTTCCTTTCTCCCCTTTTAATATTTTTCAGGATGATTTGGAAGGGACCAAAGTTGAGAGTTCAAGAATTAGAGATTTCAACTTTTATTATTGTTGTAATATATAATTTGGAGACATTCATTTGTATATTTTAGAAACTATTTTATTGGCTTTCAAGGTAATTGGAGGTCTAACCTAAATATTATTTGGAGATATATTTATGGTATATTGTGATTGATTCATAAAGTATTTGAGAAACCGGGACGTTACATCGTATAACCTCCAAGGTGCTGGTATTCTACTAGAGCAATCAATCATGTGTTAATTGAACCATTACAATTTAAATAAGCAATCAGATACTGAAAATTTTCTTCATGTATAAAGAGTTCACAACATGAAGTGAATGCATTACAAGCCAAACTAGATTTCTTTTTCAACCCAATAACGTTGCCAAGTATTGACTTAGATTGTGTGCATGTGCCCCTGGGCCACAGGGGCAGTAGAGGAGGTGGTGGTGGTTTTTGTAAGGCATGAATAAAAAGAAGCTCACATACTTGGACAAGTTGGTAAATAAAATAATCAATTAAGATACATACTTGTACAAGTTTGTAAAGATTCTCTTGATCCTCCTCATGAAATGCAGTCCTCTCACTACATCTCTGAGTATCTTCAGCCAGGAGGGGGTTTTTCCTCCTAGACTCGGCTCCAAGAAGACCACCAGGCACAAATCCGTGTTTATGACCCCACCACTCTGATGAAACACCTTTATCTTCTTTTCCTGCCACGATAAGAGTGAACATATAGTATAGTTTCTACAAGCAGCTAACCAATGCCAGCATGAGTTATATGCTTCTCCAAATTTTTTACTATGCTAAATGACTACATTAAGAAAGTTGGGAATGCCCCATGATGAATGGCCTAGAGTAATTTAGCGGGATAAGAAAACCCCCAGAATCAAAAACATATTGAAATTTTCAGCAAAGACACCATGTAGAAGAGAGAAGTACCCATTAGAATCAGAAAAGGGAAGACATCTACAGTTATAAGAGATGAAACAAAATAAGAATGGTACAAAGGAAGAGAGGGGATCGACCAAAGCTTTTGGGTCTGAAATGGAACCAATATAGTATAAAGGTCATTGGCTCAGTTTGATAGCTGTTAACCAAGGGCCTTAAGATAGATGGAATGTTAACAAACCTAACCCTTATATGCACAGTGTGGCTATCCACAGATTCGAATCACAGCCTTCGCGTTGATATTCCTAGAATCTTATTAGTCATATGTGATGATATCAACTCTTTTGGACTGTTGAGAAGACCAAATACATGATGCAGAGAAGGAAATGGAGACACGGAAACACATACAATATATATCCATTTCTATCTTCACCAGTGTGAGAAAAACACTTCGTCGTAAGGATAGTATGTGCATCGAAACTTAAACACCACTAATTGCATTTACTTAAATTATTGCCAGGTGCAACATTAATTCAACTAATGCCATTGTGTGGAGAAATAATTCAAGTTGAAAGTGGCAAAAGGACGAGCAGAGGGCCAAAAAGAAAATGGCCCGAGGCCATAGGAGAAAGTAAAGTAAAGAAAATACCCACATAACAGACTCCATGTAGTTAGAACTAAGGCCAATTGATTATGAGTTTTCTTTCAGGTACATCAGGAAAAAAGAACACACAATCATAATCAGGACACTTATTTTAATGTCAATTTATAGCTAGTGAAATTACTTTCTTCAAACAAGATAAACCAAACAAATAGTATAATCAAATCAAACACTTTACCCTGCAGAATACTACCCAATAACGAATAATGCGCTTTGAGGCCTTCATGAATGGGCTACACGAGCATTTGAAAAGCGAGGAACACTCAGTGGTCCTAAAGCGTTTCCTTATTCTCATGTCATGATTTTCTTAGCCACCCAACATCAAAGAGTTTAGAGTATTTCTAAACCACAAACTAGAGAAAGAACACTGCAGAATGCTGATTCTAAACAACACAATAATGATACAGACAGCAATACATTTGCAGAGTCGAATGCAATAAAATGTCACTATGGACAGCAACACATTTGCGAAGTCAAACCCACCCTAATGTGAATGTGCATACAGATGTTATCTAACACAATGCCCTTTTTGAAAATTTATCCATGGTTTCAATATCAAAGACAATTATATTGCTTTTTATCTACATGGATTCCAGAGGTTACCTTCAATATTGACATAACTTCAAACCCACCCTAATGTGAATATGCATACAGATTTTATTTAACACAATGCCCCTTTTGAAATCGCATCCATGGTTTCAATACCAAGGGCAAGTGTATTGCTCTTTATCTACATGCATTCCAAAGTTTACCTTCAATATTGACATAACTTTCAAATGCGTCCAGCGATTCTGATATGTCCTGATTATGATCCATCTGAGGAGACTCCTCCTTTTTGACCTACATTATATAACAGTAAGACACTTGGAAGTTCATAATTGGAAAAATATTAAGCTGGATAAAAATTCTTGGAATTCTGTAGCAAAAGCAAACTAAATAGAAATCCTAGAAGATCATGCCCACAAAATTATAAATAGCCTTCAAGCTCTACAATACAAGAGGTCACATCACCAAAATTAATCTAGGTCAGACTTCAAAACTGAATCAGAGAGCCCAACAATCAACTTGAGTGGGTTAATGAGGCATGCCATCCCAAAATTAATAAGTTTGAGAGAAGCTAGGAAAGCTCTTCTAACGTATGAGATTTGTCTTTCTTTCTTTTTTTTTTTTTGAGGGGGGGGTGGGGGGGTGGGGAGAGATTAAGATTAAATCAGTCCAATAATTTTACTATTTGATTTGGCATTGATCAAGGAACTTTGCATAAGGATGCATTATCTAAACATTTAGTCTAGCTCAAAAAAGACATGACAAAGAACATAATTCACACAGTAACTACCTTGTCACGTCTGGTTCAAGCAACTGTAAACATAGTTATACTTATCGTACGATACGTCATGATATACCTGAAAAACAATACGTATCATGTCTCTATATCGTTTTTGAGCCGTATCGAACGATACATGATACGATACGATACGCCTAAGAGGCGATTCTGTTTTTATATGTTTTATTTTTTGTTTTTTGGAGTTGAAATGACATTGTTTTACCCTAAGACTTATTTTTAAATCACTAACTAGTGAGACAACGTCGTTTCAATGGTTATAGTTTAAAAAAAATAAATAAAGTCTAATGTTAATGTTGTTCAATTGAATTCAAAATTTTTAATTAATATTAAAATTGTTCAAGCAGTTGATGTTAAAAGTTTGAATTAGAGGTTTTTACATTTTGATATTACTGAACTATGTTGTAAACTTGAATAGTTGGTGTAATATTAAAGAAATATTATATTATTATGAGTCTATGACTTTTTTATAAAGGTATATACATATATTTTATTAATAATTATTTAAAAATTAAAATTACGCGTATCTTACGATACATGATACAATACATTATATTTAAAAAATGATACGCCTTCCAATACATAATTTGACAACTATGGCTGTAAATATGTCCAATATATTGCAACCAAGCAAACATAAGTATTCCATGGGAATAACATCTTAATAATGCATAAAACTTACAAGAATTCCTTCAAGATCCTTCGAAGAGTAAGCATGGACAAGCTTCCCCCTTTCTCTTTTCTTATATCTGAAGATTAGTCAACATTCAAAAAATAGCAGCAACTACAATTCATGCAAAAATTACTATTGAAAATTTGGGATAAATGAGAACTTAAACTGTTTGAAATCTATTGACCTTCCTTGTGGCCGTGTAACCTTGACACCTGTATCATGCTTGTCATTAGATACATTGGCATCTGTGCCTTCTTGATTATCATCCTTTTCAACAGCTGTTAAGATGTATGCAATAAATGGTCTGCTTAAGAATTCAGAGATGTATAAAAGCACAACATGAATTCCATCATTTGACTAGCTGCCATTCAGTTATACCTTCATCGCTGTTAATTTCTGCTGCTTGCTGTCAATTTCCCCCAGATGAAAAACACAACGACTTAGTAACATCAGACTAGAAATTAGCCATAACGAGTAATATGAGAAGAAAAGTTTGAATTTACCACTTTCAATCTTTTGAGGATACTGTCAAATTGTGAAGTATCAAATGCCCAATTGTTTGGCTTTTCTAAACCAACTCCTATTACACATCAAAACACAGTTGAGTTATCAGCTACAGTCTGTCTATTGATCCGCAGATTGAAGAGACTAATTTCCAGTTCTTTTTCAACAATTAGTTTCTCAGTAACCAAACGGAAGATAAATATTTCCATCCTAAAAAAAATTGAAAACAAGAGGAGCCAATAAAATTACCGGTAGTGTCCTGTTTGTTCTTAACCCTAACATGTCCTTTGATCCCTTGCTTGTCTTTCCCAAGCCCTTCGCCTTCTTCCCAACCCTATGACACATTCACTTCCAGAACATCAAGTCTCACATGCACACACACAAATACACATATAGTAACTGAGTTGAAATGAATCAAACAAACAATAGATTCGGAAAATCTAGGCTCTGTTGAGGCAATGCTATGTGTGTCCATCAACATATACGTATATACACATACACACACAAATATATATATATATATATATATATATATAGATATATATCAACATATAAGTGTGTATATTAGGTGATTTTATGTGCGTTGGTACGACGCCGACAGAGAAAACTGACCATTTGTTTCATGAGACGAAAGGCAGCGGATTTTCTAGCGACTCCGACGTAGCAAAGAGGAGCGTCCGGAGCGGCCATAGTTGGTGATTCAGATCCTTCTCCCTCTCCCTCGCTCGCTCTCTCTCTCTCTCGACAAGTCGAGACTGGAGAGAGGCGGAAGAGAGAGAAAGAGAAGGGTTTTAGAGCAGCCGATGACCTAAAACGGTGGAGCCGTTGAAACAAGGAAAATTACGTGTATATCATCAGCGTCATGTATGACTTTTTGTACGAATAAATCGACGGTTATTTATACGCTTATTTTTAATGGGTCCCACAGAGGGTAAACTTATCATCGCGTTTAAGTTTTTATACTTGGTTTGTTTTGCCATCATTATCAAATGTCAAAGCTCTGATTTAAAAAAAAAACAGTCAAAACAAATTTGTTTGGCTTCTTTGGTTCGTAACAATAAAGAAAAAATCCACATGCCTTATATTTTACCTCCAAATTTTCAGAAAAAAGTTAATTAATGAAAAGATTATCGGGTTGAACTCAAGGTTGTCATATGTCAAAGGAAGAATAATCGATTGGGTATTCGGATAATAAGAAAAAATATTTTAATGTTAATCAAATTTCTAAAATTTAAGAATTTTTAATTTTATTTCACTTCTAAAGAGAATTGATAGTACGGTAAAATTGATAAAAAATAGACTTCATAACAAATAAGTTTTTTTGATGAACTTAAGTCCATACATGAGACCGACCTCTAAATTTCTCTTATTAATACGAGTATTTTGAATGGGTCCCACAGAGGGTAAACTTATCATCGCTTTTAAATTTTTATATTTTTGTTGGCTTGTACAATTAAATTTATAAACTTATCAAATGTCAAAGCTGTGACTTAAAAAAAAAGAAGCCATAACAAATTTTTTTGTCTTCTTTAGTTTGTAACCATAAAGAAAAAATTCACATGCCTTATATTTTACCTCCTAATTTTGAGAAAAAGTTAATTAATGAAAAGATGATCATGTTGAACTCAAGATTGTCATATGTCGGTTGGAGAATGATCGATTGGGTTTTTCCATTTAGAATTCCTCGGAAGAAAAACAAAAAATAATTACTTGAACCCCTACAATCTTTTACTTAATTAATTATTACTAGTATTATATAACTCGAAGTTATAAAAATATGAAAATTATCAACAATATTATGGATTTATTTAGTAGGATGAATTAAATAAGTTGGAATGAAACAATGGAAAAAATGGGATTTAATTAGTTTTTGAAGGGAGGATTTATGATTTATTGATAATTTATTTCTAATTTTTGCAAGAGATATTAAAATTTTAATATTAAATTAATGAAAAAAGACATTAATAGGATGAAAAATAAATAAGCTGAGAATTTTTATAAATTTTCAAGCTTAATTCATTCATATGCCATAGCTTAAAATAAACCTAACCTAGTCAACAAGTTGATTATTCAAATGTTTTTAATTCTTGCCGACAATTTTTAAACTTAATTAATTTTATTTTATAACTCGTGGGTAATTACAAATATGGAAGTTTACTTTACATAATAAATTACGGGCCGTTTAATTATAATATTAAATGATAAATTACAAAATTAAAAAAAAATTACTCCAACAATATTTTAAATTATTATTTTATCCAGAAAAAAACAAAAAATAAAAAATTAGATGTAGATTAATGGTTATTAGTACTATATTGGTCTTTTTTTTTTCCTTTCCTTTCCTTTCCTTTTATTTATTTACAGTTTCATTATTGTAAGAAGAAAAATAAAGTCCCTTACATGTTGTGTCTGCCACCACCACTTGGCCGCCTATCTTTGCAACTCTTGTATACATCTGAAACAGCGGCATTGTTCTCTCTCCTATTCTCTCGATTCTTCCATCGAACACGGCCTTCCATTGATGGGGTCAATGCTCGGTGACTGGCCGTCCTTCGACCCCCACAACTTCAGCCAACTACGAGCCTCTGATCCTTCCAATCCTTCTGTGAGCATTTGTCTTTCTGATCATTACTAATTTTTTTCTTAGTTTAGTTCATGTTATTATGGAAATTTTTATTTTTGTATGATCGGTTAAGCGTCGAAGATTTGCTATTAATTTTGTTTATTATTGTTAAAGAAACGCACACTTGCATTTAAGTGAGGGTTTTGTTTGTTAAGCAGTAAAATTACATGCATTTTCTGATTTTCTACCCATTTAAGACTAGGGTTTTTTGACATACCCACGAAGATTACTGTAGCTATAAGTTGAAATTTTGTGAATTGTAGCCTTTTAATGTATGATCTGGTAGTTTCTGAAATTGGGTTTTCTGATGTTCGGCAGATGCTTAACGGGGAAAGTTTCTTAGATGAATCAGGATCTTAATTCATGTTTTGATGTGGGCATTTTCTATGCTTCAAGCCTCCAAGTTTACTTCATTCTACATCCATTTAGTTATAAATTCACATGCATTCACTACTTATTGTGGGAACCGAAACTTAAAAGCCTAAGCATGTGGGTGGTGTCCTTTTTGTCCTGCTTAGTTTCACTTGGGTTGTCTGAGCATGTACATGGACTTCAGGATAGATCATGTAATCTTTGGCTGCGATGCAGCACCCGTACTTGCCTTTTGGATAAAGCTTCTTTTCTTAGACTTGTTCACTTGTTTGACATTATCAACATTCTTAAATGGCATACTATTGTAAAAATGGAAGGTATCTTAGTTTACCAAAATTGTTCATGTTGTGAGCTTCAGGAATTGTTTTAGGAAGTGCTAAAGTAGGAACTTAAAGCATCATGAGCCACGTCTTGGTTTCTTAATCCAGTGAGATGAAGGAAGTTGCGAACTAGTCTGTGCGTTGAGAAATGTTTTGCACAATTAAAATCCCTTGACAAGGTGAACTTAAGTAACTTGTTGATGGGCACCATATCTATTTTTTAAGAAAGCTTGATGTAAAATCTACTTTTGATGTTTAGCATTACTAGGAGAACGCAAATTGTGCAATCTTTTGTGTGTGTGGGAACTTTTGCCACTAGTATGCGACAAACAAGTTATAAAAAGGTGAAAGAAAATCCATAATAATGGACATTAATTCTGTCCAAGTAATTGGAATAAGGTTTTGAAACATTACAATGCGTGAATAAACTTTATAGTAACTAGCACTTGCCATGTACGATGCACGGGAAACTGTGGAATATGACTAATGTTGATGAAAATTTTGATTTTTTTGATAAGACAAAGCCGAGAATATATATTGGATTGTAGGGGTGAAAGAATGTATGAGGGGAAGGATTTTGTCGTGAAGTTGAGCGATGAATGGACTGACTTGTTTATAAACACAGCTTGGGCTCAACTTACTGACGGGCTTCTTCGGGTTCATTTGTGCTGAACACGAGCAATAATTTGCTAATTTCGTTGACCAACCCGTCCCTTTTATTTGAACATGGACCAACCCGGCTGAACGTGATGAATTTTGGTTTCATTGTGCTAGTTAATACTGTCATAGAGGGTATGCAAAACATTATGGAAGGATTACATTTTGGTAAAGTGCATAAAAGTTTGTTTTATAAGATTTGTCATTGATGTATAAATATTTAAAACTATTGAACTACTAGATTTGGTATTCTTTAACTCCCTCACACCTTCTAAAGTTGCAGTCTTGTTCAATTCTTTATATTGCATCCAATAATCTTACAAACATTGCATTTTGTAGACAACATAAAGAGTTCATATTTTCCTTTGTGCTTTGTTTGATACGGTCTATTGTTGATTAGAAGAAGCGTAAAGAATTGAACCATGTGATAAGCCAACTTTCGTTTCCTCATGCCTTCTAAAGTTGCAATCTTCAACTTTTTATGTTGGAAATAAATGTTATAGCATTCTATGGGGTTTCTTGCATACAAAGTGAGTTAGAGGATTGCAACATAGCCTTGAAGCCTCAAAGGAGAAAAAAAGGACAATGGCCTCTCATTCAGCAGCCATATTGCTTTGTCAAGGTTTTAATTATCATCCTGTCTCCTTTATCATGGTGGTTAAGGCGTTGACTTCATCAACCTATATCCTTTGATTCATGTAATTGATCTGTGCCTTTAGCACTTTCAGATGATACCGAATGACCAAAACCCGTGACATATTGTCTGAAAATATGTTTCATAAGGTTCTGGACTTATATGTTAGTGGGCAAGACATTTACCCATTTAAATTTCGTGGAATATATGGTTGTTTGTTTGTTAGCCACACGTGTGGCCGAGTCTAACGTGAAGGATGGTGTGAAGAGAGCTTATAACTCACATTGAATAATTAGGACCGCCAACATTGATTTGTATACTTGAGGGGCTATTCCATTCATTGTCAGTTGGTTTTGGGTTGGATGTTTTACCATGGTATCAGAGCTGGACCTTGAGCAGTTATTGGCCCATGTCTCTTATCCAGTCTAGATCCTGGTATGCATGTTTGTTAGCCTCACGTGTGAGCCTGGCTCCCATGTGAGGGAGGGTGTAAAAGGAGTTTATATCCCACATCCAATAATTATGGTCACCCAAGGTTAGTTTGTATTCTTAAGGGGCTACTTCACCCATTGTCAATTGATTTTGGGTTAGATGCTTTAACATTTTAGTAATTCCAAGAAATGAAACTAGGTGATGTTATTTCCAGAAAGTTAAGTGATGTTATTGCATTATGATGTAAAGTGTCATTTTCTAATGCAATAGAATATGATTAGGTGACCGATTCTTAACGGGATATGTTTTGGCACATTTACTCTTGATTATGTTGGTTCCTTATCTTTTTATCTATTTTTGATTGGTGCTCCACTTTGGTGTTCATTTTGTAAGCTTCATGGAGCCCTTTATATAAAGAAAGTCCATGGTTTAAATGTAGTAGTACTTGGGATAGTTTTTATCTTTGCGGGGGTAGCTTCGCCTATTTACTGGGAGGTCATCATCAGTTTACTGTAAATTTAATATTACCGTGGTAGATAGACATTCACTAAAACTTTTTCCTGTGAGATTTTTTAGAGGAAAAAAGGTTTTCCTATTAGTTGTTGATAGGGGTGCAACTCGGCCGGGTTGGGCGGGGTGGATAGTCAACCCTAGCCCAACTCTAGGTATATAATCTTCAACTCTAACCCTAACCCAAATCCTACCTCGGTTTGAAGAACTCAACCCGAGCACTTATCGAGTTTCATTCGGGCGGGCTCGGGTTGAATTCAGGTTATTGATTTCGAGCTAATTTTGGGTTACTTTACAGGTTTAATTCTGGTTGAGTTCGGGTAGAGCCCAAAATATGCTTGTTGTTCTAAACCTAATACATATATTACATAATATTCACCTAAATTAACAACCAATAACTTTAACAAAGTTTTAACAGTGTTAATGTTAGAAAAAAAAATGAAAATGAACAAGAGAAACAGAAAACGATAGAACAAAAATGAAACATTAGTGCTAATACTTTATATATATATATATATATATATAATTTTTTTTTTAAATTGTCGGTTCGGGTTGAAATCGGGTTAGGATTTTCTAACCCAAGCCCAACCCAAATTGAATTCGGGTTGTGGTTTTCTGACCCAAGCCCAACCCAAGTATTAAAAACCCTTACCCAAGTTCTAATTTTTTCGGGTTGGGCTTGGGTTGAAATCGGGTTGCCCAACCCAAGTTGCACCCCTAGTTGTTGAACTTCCTTGACTGAAAGCTCATTGCTCTTAAAATCCCTTGAATTTTATGCTTCAACAAACATGTCCAACTTCAAAGTACTGGTACCTATGCTCTCAGACATACTAATTGTCAATCCATAAAACTCAGTTTATTTTCTTCCTTGAGGATGATAAGGATCCGCAATGATTTCAAGAATACGATCTTGCTTCCTGTCAATTGTACTTTTGCCTTTTCTTTTCAGCACCTAAAGTGCATATCTTCTGTTTCTTTATGATTTTGATGGAATGAGATACAGGATATACAAATTGTATGTGTTCTCTTTTTAATGAACTTGTGCTTTTGTTTGTGTTCAGAAAATGGCGCCTGTCACTTATCACCCTACTCATGATCGGACTCTTCCGCCACCTAATCAAGGTGATGGAGATAAACTTATTCCTTGTTTCCTAGACATAATTGATTATTAAACGCTGGATTATTTAGTTGCCATGACAATGTATATTGTTTATATGGACTTCATCTGATATTATATTGCTACTGTATCTTCAAGCTATTTGTGAGACTCCTCCAGGCTCCAGCCCCCCTGCAAAGTCTTGAGGGATATATTAATGTGAGCGGGTATATTATCCAGAATGAATACCTCTTTGTTGTGGCATGTTGACCATGGAAGATTTTTTTTCGAGCACATCAGTAAAAATGAGCCATATGTTAGCAGTTGAAATGGATTTTTTTTATTCTTTTAGAAACATTAAACCGGTGGGAACATGCTGAAATGTGTGGAGTTATTAGGAATTATGCCCTGTCACTCCTTCCAAAAGTTAATGTTGTTGCCTAGGTAGTTGTTTCTAAATGAATTTGTCTGATGAATTTATATTGGGATTTTTAACTGGCAAGCCTTTTAGCTCAAAGATTTGGTTGAAGGCTAACCCAGAAACAGCTGGCGACATGTTTCCACTGTCCTCCTGCCTCCCCTTCCCCCATAATAGAACCAGAAATAAAAAATGAGAACATAGTGTTGCTCTTCTGCATGCAGTCTGAGGGCAAAATTGGGGCATGGTGTACTGTATCTATAGGTGGCAATTCTCGTAGAATGTGCTCTCTCAATGGGGGAGAGGCCATTTGTGGAATGCCCAAATTAGTTGGGTCAGGATACAACTTAATTACCGAAATGTGACCAAATACTTTTACAATGTGAATTTTTTCTCAAGTTTGCCAATTATCAAACAATTGTTGTTTTGGTATTTGTTACCGACATTCCTTGGTATGCATTTGGCAGTGATATCTTCAGAAGCCAAAAACATTCTTCTGAGACACTTCTATGAGAGTGCTGAAGAGAAGGTCAGAATTTACATCACAATGCACTGACTCAAGTTGTTTGTGTGCAGAAACACTAAATAAAGTTTTACTTTTCTTCTGTTCAATACCCCTTTTTTTTTTGCAGTTGAGGCCAAAAAGAGCTGCCCCTGAAAACCTCGTGCCAGATCATGGATGCAAGCATCCTAGGGCTTCTACTTCGGATGCTGGTTCCTTCTGAGCTTTGTGTTACTTGACAGTTGCGGAGTCTTGGAGTTTCTTATGTAAATAACATCATGATGTCACAGTTGTGTGGTGGCTGTGTAAACTTAGCCGGACTTGTACATTTTGCCTTTGTAAACAAAATTGCATACAACGGGTCAATCCCATAGCAGCATTAAGATAATCTCATGACATGCTTTTTTCAGTTCATTACCGTTCTTCTGGTATTCAATTCTTGCATATTGATAAACTCATGACATCCTTTGCGCAGTTCATTACTGTTCTTCTGGTATTCAGTTCTTGCATATTATGGGAGACAGCTAACTTCGCAAAGCATTCTTGTCAGCGTTTCGTTTTTGACACCGCAATGGATGGTGAGATACGTTTTTATGCGGATGCAGATTTGAACCCCACTGAGGCCCCACTGAGGCCCCACTTCAGCCTACTAATATAGTACCTTTGGGCCGCATTAGGGCCTTAGTTGGTGTGGCACTTGCAATGCTCTGGAACTAGATTTTTTAATATTGTCGGTACTTGCGTTAGATTTGCATATTTTTGTGTTATACAACGAAGATCTAAAACTTATAATTAAGATCAGTTGATAAAGGTTGATCTAAGCATATGCTGAGATAGCCTCAACTATGGAATCATTTTCAGGAACCAGGGTCGGCTTTTGGATACATGTGAATGCTGCAGTGCTGGGGGATACAATTAGAAAATTGAGATAAAATATATGCTTAGAGAGATTCTGATAAGCAGAGGAAGCATCAATTTTTGCAGCTGGATGACAAAGAGATTTGTAGTAGCAATTGATCATGACCCCAAAGGCCCAAACCATCAATCATAGCAATAGTAAAATAGACCGTTACACTCGTGATTTAGACTACAAGATTCGAATTTAAGGCTGCTTTATAACTTGTGTCAAGGCTTAGAACTTGTATATAACATATTATAATTTGTACTTAAAGTGGTCCTTTATTTAACCGTGGATGATTAATCGTATTCTGCCACGTGTATTCAGTTCCCAAGCTGCCAAACCCGTGCAACACGAGTTAGATTGATCCACGCCAAGGCAGTGCCGTGGGAGAAGACGAAAGTCACAAACAGAGCTCAAAGACAACTCACCACACGACCCTTCGACACTCTCTTCTCCACGACCAAATGGCTATGGCAACTCCACTCTACTCCGCCTGCCCAATTCCCAGCAAAACCACCTCGACCCAACATTTTCTCTCTCCTTTTCCTTCAATCTCTACCCATGCCTGCACCACAAGATACACTGCTCCTCTATCTCTCCGATTCACAGCAAGAACACCGCCTGCGGTGGTGATGTCGGCCGCAACCGTCGAAGCCGAGAATCTGGAGGCCGTCGCAGCCACTCCGTCAAAGTCTTTGCCCTTCCGGGTAGGCCACGGCTTCGATCTTCACAGATTGGAACCAGGTTACCCACTCATCATCGGTGGAGTCAATATACCACACGAAAGAGGTTGCGAAGCTCATTCCGATGGTAAATGATACTTTTATTCAGGAATACCTAGACTGATGTTTGTGTGTTTATGTGAATTTTTCTGGAATAATTTTTTTTTGCTCTTGTGAGTGACTAACTGGAATGATGATTGATTGTGGTTATTCAGGGGACGTGTTGCTTCACTGTGTTGTTGATGCAATTTTGGGGGCTTTGGGGCTTCCGGATATTGGACAGATATTTCCGGACTCCGACCCTAAATGGAAAGGGGCTGCATCTTCTATTTTCATGAAAGAAACTGTGAGTTTTCATCAATTTTTTGCTTCTAATTTATTAGTTGATTTAATTTTTTCCTTATGTCCTCATGATTAATCAGTCTTGCCACTCAGTGTAATTATTATAAAAAATTGGCAATTTGAGAATATAAATGGGCTCTATAATTTGCGTGTTGGCTTTGTGGTAGTGGTGGGGCAGGTTGGTTGGGGTTGAAATGGTTTATTTTATAGTTGACAATTAGAAACAAAGAAGAATATAAATTTTTGCCACCACAAATGCAGAATCTACTGCCAGTCATTTGTTTTCAGAGAGAATAAAGCAAAAAGGATGGCCCGGTGCACGAGGCTGCCTTACTGGTGATGAATTTGTTTGCTATCATTTCAAAACAAATGATCAGCAATGTCTATCGTATTTCATCAATGAAATTGCCTCATCTTTTTGGGTGAAATTCTTGTAGAAGTGTCGTGTGTCAAGCATTTTGTGATAATTATTGGTTTCATAACTAGCAATACTGAATCATAGTTTTGAACGTGCTGGTTAGGGATCGAAAAAAAAGTGCTATTTGAATATAATATTGTATATTGGGTCCGTAGTCAATTTGAAATTAGGTTCTAGATGGGTGGAAGATGAGATAGATTATTAAGGAATAGGGGAAAGATGCATCACGAATTTGAAAAAGAAAAAAAAAAAACTTTTTACAGCTTGTTCTTCATAGGCAGATATCTTTTACCAAAGTGATATACACATACTTAATCTGACCCTGATTCTTTATCTATTTGAAGCGCAAGACAAAAGACTTCCAATATGAATACATTTCTTTTGCCCTACTAAATAGTCATCCCCAGTATAAGACCCAATACATCAAGATTCTTCGACCTGACCCGTTTTCATTTAGTTAAATGGCTGAAATATCTGGATACTAATACATGCTAAACTTTCCCATATCTGCCCCTTGAAAACTCTTTTTTGTGAAACCCATTGCCAAAATTTGTGTTCTATGTATCTTAATTGCATTAATAGGGAAACTGTGCTTTGGCAAATGTCTTTACAACTCGGATTGTGAATTATTATTGTCACTTGAGCTCCATCAGCTGTCATTATGAAGGAGAATAGGAATTGGGAGCTGCAGTTTTTCTTTCCTATGTCAAACTACGCCTAGTTGCAGAAGTGTCAACTTCTTTTCGGTCTCGTTTTTGGTGGCTCAGTGGAGGTATTCTTGTGATAACTGATGACAAGCTGCTTCTTTTTGAAGATTGTTGTAGAGAAAAACTCCAAATTTGAATGGAAAGAGAGGGCAAATTTATGGGGAACTCAAGCATAGGAAAAAAAAAAAGGAGCATTGTGTAGTTTTGCCTGAAAACTTTGTCCACCGATCAAGAAATTTAGTATGGAAAAGAGGAAAACCAGATAACTGCTCCTAAAATCCTAAATTCTATATATCTTTCATAGAAACAAGCTCCCTCTGGCCACACTCCCAAATTGGACTTATATATAGACATAATTCGTGTCCAATAACAAGAGAAAACCTAAGTTATTAGCTAGGTACATAGAGATGGAGTCTCTATCCCTGAAAATATCTGATTACTCTCAACTGTTCCACTAGCATAAATGTTTTTGAAAATAAGGTATGCTAATTGCCTCCTGTCAATGCGAACACTTTCAAATGGAGAGATTGAGCTGCATCATTTTTGATAGAATTATGGTGCTAACTTTCATCACAAAATAGAAACAAATGTACGGCACCAAGTATAACCATATGAATTGACTGTATCAGGTGCTTGCAGATTACAGAATTAGTGTTTGAATTCCAGTAGTGTTTCATTCTCTTATTAATCTTTTGATTTTGTTATGTTCTTCATTCAAGCGTGTTAACAAACTTACTGTGGTACATTGTTTCGCACCAATATATATGTATGTTAAAAATGAAAACATGGTTAGAGAACCTCTTGCTGGTATTTTGGTAAATGTTTTCTTTTTGGTATCATAATTGGGATATTCATTTAAAAGCATTGTTGCTCAAATTCCACTTGGGCTTATTGATTGAGATGTTATTTCCCAATATGGAAAAGTGGGTACGTGGTTCATCATTTTCCTTTGAAATATGATCTGAGACACCCGACAGTACTTTCTGGCAGTTCAGTTGATCATAAATCTAATTCATCCTATGCAACGTTTTATATCAGGTCCGGCTGATGCATGGGGCAGGTTATGAGGTGGGAAACTTAGATGCCACATTAATTCTTGAAAGACCAAAGCTGAGCCCGCACAAGGAGGCTATCCGTGCCAACTTGTCTCAGCTGCTTGATGCGGACCCTTCTGTTGTAAACCTGAAAGCAAAAACTCACGAGAAGGTGGACAGCCTTGGGGAGAACAGGAGTATTGCGGCTCACACAGTCGTTCTTCTTATGAGGAAGTAGAAGATGGCCTTTTCGAATTGGAATATAAGAATGTATCCATAAGCATTGTTGTACACTGCTTACAGGGATCCGATTGCTTAGTCCTTGTAGTTAATAATCTGAAAGATGCATTTGGAAATGTATGGAATATTAATCCACTTTTTACTGGGTGGTTGAAATGTATAATTTGTGGAGCTGGAATTACCCACGTCTCTCTCTCTCTCTCTCTCTCTCTCTGTGTACACACACACACACACGTGTGCGGCCACTTGGTGTGCATGCCTGTGTGCCTCTGTGATCGTAACATGCACTGATTTTTTTGGATATGTGTCGCAAGATCTATCATTCTTCACCCAGGAAGATGTAAGTGAGGCATTATGCATCTTGTGTATGAACACTATGGAGTTATATATGTGGTTGAGTGCCTCCCTAAGCTATCAAAACAAACGAAAATCTGTGTTAAATTTTATGCTTTCCAAGGCAAACTGTACCTGCCTGTGGTGAACCTATTCTCATTACAAGCTGTGACCACTTTTTTTTTTTGTCTCCTTTTCGAAACTGGAGCTGCGACCACTTGACAGACACAATTTGTTATCATTTACCAGTAATACAATATCTGATACCTGTAGCCTATTGACTTTATGATTCTTGGACTTGTAACATACATTTTTATTAAAACATTCATGGAGGATACCTCGAATGGCTAAAATATCTTTCTTGGCTTCGCCAAATTTAAAAATAATATGTTTTTTTTTTACGACCAATAAAAATGACTTTTTCAATCTTAAATTTGGATTTGGCATCCCCCCTCCAAAAAAAAACCCCGGAGTAGAGGTCGTAATCCTTTTGTATGTGATGTTTTATCTAGTTTCCTCTATACTTATCCCTTCTTTTTGGTTGGGTCTTGTCTTCCTTGGGCTACTGAACTTCAAATACTTAAATTATGTGGAGAAATTAGAAATTATGATGGTGCTTTGGTGTTTTATAATTTGTCAAATTGTAATGTACTATTTCAAAGCTAAAGTCAAATTTTTGCTCCATCTCCATCTCTTTAATAGATTCCATTCTAAGATAGTACAAGGTAGGTTTTCAAGCACTCCATGTGGCCAAATTTCCATGTTTTGACTTTTGACACCACGAGGGGATTGAATTATTCTTTCTAGCTGACCCAAGGGGGAAAAAAAAAAAACACTCGGACTTGAAAACACAAAACAGCCACCCACATGGCTGACCCAGAAAATCATACTAGACCCGAAAACGCATATAAGAGCCACCCACATGGCTGACCAAAATTTTTCAAGTTTTCCAAACATCATAGGAATTGAATGACCATTACTTAGTAATGTTCGTTCAAATGTTTGACATATAGTAATAATAATTTATTCTCATTTCTATTGAATATTTAATCCCATCAGCATAGAATTTATTATTTCCCAATATTTTATGGTATTTTTTATTCTTAACTATTATCACTTGTTGCTACCACCACCCTGGGTCGGGTTGGGGGTTTGGAGTTCGTGTCAGGTCTTTGTCCAGGGTTGAGGTCGGGCGTTGGGCGTCGGGTCCAGGTCAAAAAATTTTCAAATATTTATTTATTTAAATATTTAAGTGAAATCTATATTCAATAAGTTCATCAGACGTTTTCAAATAAACTCATCTAACTGTAGCTAATATCCTTCTCAAAAACATTAACATTGCACCGTGCCTTCAAACACGGGTTACCCCTATTTTTAATTAAATTCCAACCTTAAATTCTAGTTATTGACAACCATTGGAATGATACTATTTATTCCTACCTTGATTCCATTCCATTTTGATCTTGTGTGACTACATAGACGAAGTTGTGGAAACCTATCTAAAATAGAAACTGTTGGAGTATAGATAGTCTAGGTTTATTAGGATTTCTTTTCCCTTTTTTACCCTTACTAAGATTTTTATATTTGCCTAAACTACAAGGATGTTTAAGTCACTCTGTATTATTTTTGGATATATATACGGGGCTCTACTCTTAATTTGAGTATCCCTTTTCACTTACGTTTATTCCAAGTTGGTATCAAAGCCATACATTAACCCTACCTCAAACCCTAACCTTCTCCCTAACCTAGCCTCCACCGAGATTGCCTCACTGGCAAACTGCCTTCAAGCAAACCCAGCAACCCACTGCCTTCCAGCCCCTTGCCGCAAACCCACTTGTCTCACCCACTGCACCCACTGCCTCCATAAAGCACCGACTGCCTACACAGCAAAACCAGCAACCACAAACCAACTGACCAGCCTGTCTCCACCGACTGAAATCAAAATCTGCTTCATACCAGCGAAACCAGCAACCTGTGACAGCCACCGACTCCATACCGCTGAACCAAAACCAGCAACCCACTGCCTGTCCACCAACCCCATGCGTGACTGTCCATCCACCGATTTGTATGTTGTTTCCTGCTTTGAGTAATGCTTGTGTTGGTGGTAAACTTGATTGCGTTATCTGTTCCCTATCAAAACATGTTAGGGCCAATTATATTCCTCGCATGCACCAGTCACCCAAGTCATTTGACCTAATACACTCTGATATTTGGGGACCCTCTCCCGTTACTGCTCTGTCAGGTGCCAGATATTATGTGACATTTATAGATGATCATACTTGTTGTACTTGGGTCTACCTTTTGCATAGAAAGTCTGATGTGCTCCCTATAATCACTCAGTTTTTACAGATGATTAAGACACAATTCGATGTCATTGTTCGTGCTCTTCGTTCGGATAATGCCAAAGAATATGTGTCTGATGCTTTAGTGTCTCACCTTTCTTCTCAGGGTATCCTTCAGCAACTCACTTGTCCATATACTTTTGAGCAAAATGGTGTTGCTGAGAGGAAAAATAGGAGTTTGATAGGGATGGTACGTTGTCTGCTTAGAGGCATGAGGGTACCAAAATCTTATTGGCATTTTGCTGTTTTGACTTCTACCTTTCTGTGCAATCGTACACCGAGTCGTATTTTTCAGCATAAGGCTCCCTTACAGGTCTTATTTCCTGAGCGGACACTTTTTCCGGTCCCCCCTCGTGTTTTTGGATGCACATGTTTTGTTCAGGATCGGTCTCCTACTCGTCATAAACTTGATGATAAAGCGATTCGTTGTATCTTTGTGAGCTATTGTCATCAATCTAAGGGGTATCGATGTTATGATCCTATTAGGCGTCGTATGTATCACAGTCTAGATGTTACATTTCTTGAGCATATTCCTTATTTTCCTTTCAGTCCTTTGTCTGCCCCTCCAGTTGATGATACTCCCTTTGATTTTCCATTACCACAAGAGTCAGAGTCATTGATCACTATCCCTACAGGGTCATCCGTTTTTCCTCCAAAGGAGTCACTCATCCCTGTCAGTACAGAGTTACCAGTCTCTCTTCCTTTGCAGATGTATGCTCGTTGTCCTCGCTCTCATCACCCTGCTGATATCCCCTCTACTTCAGGCGATGCAGGTAATACTTCTCAGTTTGTTGAGCATATTGATGCACCTGTTGTTAATACTGATGAGATTACAGGTGCTGAGCCAGTTACTTTACCTGATAAGATATTATCAGTAGAGGATGGTGATTTAGAGCGTCGTTATCCAAGGCGTGATCGCCGTCCAGTTGATCGATATGGTTGGACCGCCAAGATTTTATATCCGATCTCTGCTTATGTTTCTTATGGTAATCTGTCTCCCACATTTCGAGCTTATACTATGGCCTTATCAGATACGCTGGTTCCTCGCTCTATTTCAGAAGCTATGCGGGAGCCCCAGTGGGTTCTTGCCATGCAGACAGAGATGGACGTTCTTCAGCGTAATCATACATGGGATCTTGTCTCCTTACCTTCAGGGGTGAAGCCTGTTGGTTGTCGCTGGGTTTACACCCTGAAGTTTCTGGCAGATGGTACTATTGATCGTTACAAGGCTATACTTGTGGCGAAAGGCTTTACTCAGGTACCAGGTCGTGATTTTGGTGCTACATTTGCCCCCGTGGCAAAATTGACTACTGTTCGGTTAATTATTTCTCTGGCTGCGGAGTACTCTTGGCCTCTTCGTCAATTAGATGTGAAGAATGCGTTTCTTCACGGTGATCTGGACGAGATTATTTATATGGATGCACCACCGGGCTTTCGTGGTGAGGGGGAGTATGCTGGAAAGGTATGTCGACTGCGTAAGTCTCTTTATGGACTGAAACAGTCGCCACGAGCCTGGTTCTCTCGCTTCAGTGATGTAGTCATACGATTGGGGTTCACCAGGTGTCATTCTGATCATACCTGCTTTATTCGACGGAATACTTCTGGACAGTGTGTCATCCTTCTGGTATATGTTGATGATATTATTATTACTGGTGATGATGTTTCTGGGACTGCGCAGGTCAAGATAGACCTTGGGAAGGCCTTCGATGTGAAGGATCTTGGATTTCTGCGATACTTTCTTGGGATTGAGGTTGCCCGTAGAAGCAGAGGTATTGTTCTTTTTCAGAGAAAGTATGTTTTGGATCTTCTTTCAGACACTGGGATGTTGGGGTGCAAACCGGCATTATCACCTATAATTCCAAACCTGAAGTTTACTGCTGAAGGTGAGGAGTTGAAAGATCCGACAGTTTATCAAAGATTGGTAGGTAGACTTATCTACTTAGCCAATACTAGGCCGGACATTTCATTCGCAGTCAGCCGAGTTAGTCAGTTCATGCATAGGCCATGTCAGCCTCATCTTGATGCAGTTTATCATATTCTTCGGTACCTCAAGTCTTGTCCTGGACTTGGGTTGTTTTATGCATCAGGATCTCAGACCGGTTCTCTAGCCTGCTATTCAGATTCAGATTATGGGGGAGCATGTGATGGTCGATCTACTACGGGTTTCTGTGCTTTTCGAGGGACTTATCTTATCTCTTGGAAGAGCAAGAAGCAGACAGTTGTCTCCCGCTCGTCCGTAGAGGCAGAGTATCGAGCATTGGCACTTGGCACATGTGAGATTATCTGGCTACGATCGATTCTTGACGAGTTGGGTTTTTCAGTGACCTCTCCATCCACATTATATTGTGATAATCAATCTGCTATTCAGCTCACTTCTGACTCTGTACTACATGAGAGAACGAAGCATATAGATATCGATGTTCACTTTCTCTGGGAGAAGGTCAGCAGTGGTCTTGTTACTCCATCGTTTGTGGGGACCAGTGATCAAGTTGCGGATGTTTTTACCAAACCTGTCACTCTGTCTATTCTTCGGGACTCTGTTGTCAAGCTTGGCTTAGTTGACATTTTTGCGCCTAGCTTGAGGGGGAGTGTTGGAGTATAGATAGTCTAGGTTTATTAGGATTTCTTTTCCCTTTTTTACCCTTACTAAGATTTTTATATTTGCCTAAACTACAAGGATGTTTAAGTCACTCTGTATTATTTTTAGATATATATACGGGACTCTACTCTTAATTTGAGTATCCCTTTTCACTTACGTTTATTCCAAGTGAAACTAGCGTGAGGGCCATCAATTTTGATTGTACGAGAGACGAATTAATGTTTGTGAAAACATTCACAACTCAACATCAATATGTAACTATTAGTGAGTGCCCTAATGTTTGATCATCGACAAGATCAAACAGGTCAGTTAATACTTGATGGGGGGGGGGGGGGGGTGTTTGTTCTAGGTCTCCCAAAATGGGCCAGCTTATCACGAGTGTATAGTAATTAAAGTTGATTGTGTATTAGATAAAAGCACTGATTTAGATAAACAGTAGGTTCACAGAAGTTGCTTACAACATGGCCTGCCTACATGATCATTGATGGATTCAGGTCCTCTTTAACAATTTCTTTTTTATATTTTTGTTCTCAGTATATAATCTATTAATATTAGTGAGCGACTTATTTATATACAATGGATCTTATTTAAATTCACGGTATATAGTCTACTAAGAAATATATATATTTATTTATTAGAAGAAATAACGCACCGAAATAAAAGAATCAAGGATTGTTTTATTTCAAATTAAAGACTTACTAAACTAATGCACAATCACTAAAGAACGATTGTCTAAAAAATTTTAAGATGGAGAAGGGTCATTCCCCTATAAAAAGTATTGGACAAATAATTGTTACGTCGTAGGTTTGAATTCAAAAATAACCAATTTTTATGCATTATCGTAAAACATAAGTCTATATATCAAATTTATCTCACGAAGAATTTTTTGATAACTATCCTATTAGAAGGGACTGTAAATTATGAGCAAATAGCTTAAAAGAGCAGTCAATACAAGTTCAAGTACTTTGTAATAAAAAATAAAAAAAATTATGGGTAAGCAGCTGCGTATTAGAAGACCTCCGGTAGAACATTCTAGATTACTACAAGTGGATTGGGCCAAATATTTTTTGCATTCAAAACATTATGATGCATTTTTTGGTCTAATTAAAAATAAATTATTAATATTGAGAATAGAATATTTATGAGAGATATGATCTTTCGTTAAAAAAATGTTAAGATTTAAAATTAAAATATTTAAATTTATAATTCGTCTTTATTATCATTTGAGTTACTTCTTAAAATTATTAATAATATATAATTGTTTGATAGGAAGCAAAAGCAAAATTTTACAAGGTTTAAAGTCAGACGCTACGAAAACTATGCCAAGCTAAGCAGACAACATTGGGACATGTTTGATGGACCAAACTTTTTGTCTCTACTGACTGGAATGGCAAGGTCCGTGTCCGTGTTGAAGTTTTAGGAATTCCTTGGAAAATACGAAAGTAATCTGGCTGGCTACCGCGTTGTCCTTTTGATACCGTGATGTCGTTTTGATATTCTTTTATGTTACTCATTGCGTTGCTGGTTCCTCTATGCTTTGGGGCTTCACTAACTTTTATACTAGGAAAAATTTTAACTTCGTCCCCTCTAGTTTATTATATCTTTAAAGACACCTTCTCTAGTTTTTGAATCTTTAATGACACCCCTTTTAGTTTAATTTAAACATCACTAACACCCTTTACCATTAAACTACCATTTCTAACAAAAACAAATTCATCTAAAATACCAAAAAATACCCCTACATAACCTCAAGTAATTTTTCTACATAAAATTTTATTAAAATTTGAGTTGTTAAAATTTTAAAAAAAATTCGTAAATAACAATTTTAATAATAATTTGTTAGTAAATACTAATTTGTTATTTACTAATTCTTAAATTTTAAAAAAAAATCCAAGCCTATTAAAATTTATTTTTTACATATTAAAATTTGAGTCGATTTGAACTCTACTCGAGTTGTTAGTTCCGATTAAAACTCTCTTTCGAGTCTATCAAAATTTATATATTTTTTTACTTATTAAAATTCGATTTATTAAAATTTAAGTCAATTAAAATTCATATATTTTTATATATTAAAATTTGGACTAATTAAAATTCAATGCGAATTGATTAAAATTTGATTTGAGTCGATTAAAAATAATTTTTAATTGGCTCAAACAAAATTTTAATTAGCCCAACTTTTAATACGTAAAAAAAAATTAATTTTTAATTGACATAAATTTTAATATGTAAAAAATAAATTTTAATTAACTTGAATCGAATTTTAATCGGTTTGAATTTAATTACGTTAAAAAAATAAAAAACAGAGGGGTCTCATTGAAAATATACTTATCTAGAGGGGGTCGTATTGAAAATATGTTTATTTAGAGGGGGTGTGAATAAAATTTTTCTCAAATATATCGTGGACAATTTAGTAAAATTGCATTCTACTTAATATTTTTAATCTGACAAGGAGTGTCCTTAGTAAACTAGAGGGGATGTGGTTGAAATTTTTTTCTTTATACTATCTTTTTTTTCTTTTTTGATTCTAATTCTTCAAGAGGAAAACAATTCTTTTTTGAGCATTATTTTTTCCCCGAATCATCTTTTTCGATGCTAGAATGATTTTTGATGTAAAATTTTTGAAATGTTAAGGGACAGCCATGTCAAAATTAAAATATCAGGTGGTGCTTAGAGAATAAATTTAAATATTCGACACTCCCATTGAAATTATCCTACTTTTGTGTGTGTTTGGGGGGGGGGGGGGGGGGTTGGTGGAGGTTGACAGTGGAGAGTATTGCTTCTTACCATGCCCTTCAACATCCATCGACAATGTTCACGTTTTCTTTCTGAGAATGTTCCATGCACTGTGACCGCCCTAGGCTGCACCAAAAGGGTGCCAACCACATGGTTTTCATTCAATTAGATTTCCACACCGTAACATGCTTAATATGCTAAATGTGGAAAATAAGATGCTTAATTAACAAGATAGATTCATGCAATTACCAAAGAAAAAAAAAAGGGGTCAATAACATTTTTGGTTCTCAAAGTATGTATGATTTGTCAATTTAATTTTTTAAAGTATTAATTTGATTCTTAGAGTATTTAATTCATTTTTTAAATGGTTCGTACACAAATATAGACTGCTAACTCTTTGTCGGAATGATTTCGTGCTGATCATGTAATACCTTTTAAAGAATGAGACGTTGTCACTTCTGTTAAAACTTAACGAATTGTTTAATTAGGGATTAAAATGACACGAATTAAAATTTTAGGGACTAAATTGATAAAATTAATACAATGAAGACCAAATTAATAAAACAAACATATTTTAAGAACCAAAATACTATTAACCAAAAAAAAAAGATACATTGACCTTTTTTTTTTATGGCAACGATCCAAGGGATAAAAGGAGGACTTCACCATCTGGGTAGGACTTCAACTCCCCCCCCCCCCCCCCCCCCCCCCCCAAAAAAAAAAAAAAAAGAAAGATTGAACTTCTGACAGATTATATACTTAATTGCCTCAAAACCCCAATTGTAATATGTAATTAATATTTGACAAAGTTTCAAAGCCGCCTAGTTAATCCACCAATTTTTCAAAAGGGGATTAGTAGTGTGGTTGGTCTTTCACACGAACCTTCGTTTGTCAAAAGCTTTTTCTTCTTCGAAGAACGTCCCAAACATGCAAGTATAAGTACCAATCAAATGCCACTACAAAGACATAGATCGAAACCAGTGAGGAAGTCGCAGTCTTCATCTCATAAATTAAAAAAAAAAGTATAACGCAAGCAGTTACGTTTACTGAAAAACCAACAACCAACCACCCCCCTCCACTCCTCATAAATTCAGTACTCATCCGGCTCTCTTCCCCAACCCTCAACTACTTTGCAGCATATTTGAGAAATTTTTAAACTCCGAACGAAAATGAAGTTCAATTCGAGCAACCAAAAGCAGTTGTTGTCTAAAATAGCAACGAACAATGGACATGGTGAAGACTCTCACTACTTCGATGGTTGGAAGGCGTACGACAGTGATCCCTACCATCCTACCCTTAATCCTCATGGTGTTATTCAGATGGGTCTTGCAGAAAACCAGGTAACAACAATAGTCAGTACTACTTACTACCTGTTCTTTTCGAAAAAATAATACGCAACTCTAACTCAACTCAACATACCCTTGTTTTAACTATATTGAGTTGACTACATGAAATAGGTTTCTCAATCATATTGCTAATTATATTTTTCTATTTTATTTTCAGCTTTCCTTTGATTCAATCAAAGAGTGGATTGTCAATAATCCAAAAGCATCCATATGCACAGCAGAAGGAGCTAGTGGCTTCATGGATACTGCTATATTTCAGGATTATCATGGCCTTCCAGAGTTCAGAAATGTATGAATCTTTGAATCATCGATCATGACAGTAGTAGATATTTTAGAACAATTTGATTTGAATCTTACATATGTGGATGTTAAATTACAGGCTGTGGCGAAGTTTATGGGGAAAGTGAGAGGACAGAGAGTCACATTCGACCCTGACCGGATTGTCATGAGTGGAGGAGCAACTGGAGCTCATGAAATGGTGGCCTTTTGCTTGGCAGATCCTGGTGATGCGTTTTGGTGCCTACACCATATTATCCAGGGTAAATACATTTTATCTTTATTTCTTAACTGTTTTCTCTTCCTATTTTATCTATTTTTCTCGTTGAATACCTGGTTTTTCTACGCGGTTTAATTAGGCGCATTTAGACTTTGAATAATCTGTCCAAAAGAAAAAAGACTTTGAATAATCTATTTCAGCCACTGCATGTAGTCAAACTATCTTAATCCCAGGTTTTTAATATTAGGATCCATATATATAAACTGTTGGATTAGGTTAAATTATTGGTGGGACATGTAAACAACTGGTTTTCTTCTTGTAAAAGTATGGTGGTCCTTTATACAGAAACCCTCATCACCTCCGTGACCACATAGAACAATGATTGAAGATTACTTGTGGAGCACCAGGGCCATCTTCAATTTCAGCCATTGTTTTCTTGGCATGGACCAATCGGAGTCTCTCGAAAATCAATTAGTTTTTTCAAACTTAAAATGTTCTGAATGGTCATTTCATTTCTTCACAGATTTTTCGCATCTGGGTTGGCTCAGAGTTTGACTTTTTGATTGCAGATTTGACAGAGATTTGAGATGGAGAACAGGAGTACAACTTCTCCCAGTAGTTTGTGAGATCTCTAACAATTTCACGGTGACCAAAACGGCCTTGGAGGCAGCATACTCCAAAGCCCAAGAAGCCAACATCAAAGTAAAGGGCTTACTCATAACCAATCCATCAAACCCATTGGGCACCATACTTGACAGAGAGACCCTGAGAAGTGTACTAAGCTTCACTAATAAAAAGAACATTCACCTAGTGTGTGATGAAATCTATGCTGCCACAGTCTTCAACAAGCCTGGTTTTATCAGCATTGCTGAAATAATTGAAGAAATGGAATGCAATCGTGACCTCGTACACATTGTTTATAGTCTGTCCAAGGACTTCGGCTTCCCAGGCTTCCGGGTTGGTATCGTGTACTCATACAACGATACAGTAGTGAAAATTGCCCGCAAGATGTCGAGTTTTGGGCTCGTGTCGACCCAAACACAGCATCTGATTGCATCAATGCTATCAGACGACAAGTTTGTGGACAAATTCATTGCTGAGAGTGCAAAAAAGTTGGCCACAAGGCATGGAGTGTTCACCAGGGGACTTGCACAAGTAGGCATTGGCAGCTTGAAGAGCAATGCTGGCCTATTTTTCTGGATGGACCTTCGGAGACTACTCAAAGAGCCAACTCATGAAGCTGAAACGGAACTATGGAGGGCAATAATTGCCGATGCTAAGCTAAATGTTTCTCCCGGATTTTCTTTCCACTGCTCCGATCCGGGTTGGTTTCGGGTTTGCTTTGCAAACATGGATGATGAAACCATGAGATTGGCTCTGAGAAGGATTAAGAACTTTGTAATTCAGGCCCAGGGACAGCAGGCCAGTGCTGCCAAGAAACACTACAGACAAAGCAAGCTTCAAGTCAGTTTATCATTTAGAAGAATGGAAGATCCGATGATGACACCACGCCTGATGTCCCCTCACTCCCCTATGGTTTCACCCCTTGTTCGTGCAAGGAATTAGATAACAACCTATTGATCAAACCAAGAGCACTCTGTTAGCAGCTACCCCTTTTGTCTCATGATCAGGGATTGCACGATCCCAAATGGAGTCGGTGTTTGGCTCGGATTATCCAAATTATCCACCCCAAATTGTTATTTTTTGTAGTTCTAACACCAAATTATAACTATAACCGATTCTTTATTTTGGTAATCTGTAAGGTTATAACTTGATTTGTTCTGATTTGATCTTTTTGTAATAAAAATGTCATTTGCTTCTATTATTCACAAGTACATGGTTTCAGACTACCATTTTTTTTCTTGAATAAACATCAATTGATTATATATGGATTGATATACAGTAAATCTAAATAATATATCATTTAAGTCTATTTGTATCAAGAAAAGTATGTTAGCGCATACTCATACTATGTATCAAATTAACTTGCAATAGAAACAACATTGGGCCAATCGAACCTTTACACCATTCGTTTAAATGGCGTAACCTCAATTGAACACTCTCTCTCTTATCCTTAACACTCACTGTACTATTTTATGTCATTTGAATTTGGTCTCTATACATCTGATCTCTCTTCAAACGATTCTTGTATCTTCAACTTTAGGTGGTGGTGGTGGTGGTGGTGGTGGTGGTAGTGGTCAGGGACGAACTCAGGATTCCATCCTGAGGGGCAAATAATCACCCAAAAAAAAGTTAGATCCTTAATTGATGACAAAATTTTGGCCATATAGAACGTACTAAAATCAACTTTCATGCAATATCATTGTAAAAGATAGTTTGAGTTATAATGTGTTAAGCTTAGGGCCCGACTCAAGTTATAAGCCCAAGAATTAAGAGTCTAATTAGAAAAGATTCAATGAGTCCAGTTCAATAGAGATCCATGTACAATCAGGCTCATCAATGCTTTGAAGGCCTATTACCTTGGAGTAAACATCATTCCAAGAGCCTCATCTAAGCTACCTTGGAGTAAGCGTTATCTCAAGAGCCTCATCCAAATCACTTTGGAATTAGCGTCATCCCAAGAGCCTCATTCAAGCCATCTCGGAGTAAAGAGCGAAAAAGTCAACCACATCACCCATTGCAAAGATGACGCCACCTCCGCTAAATTAGTCTTTTAGTTACTTATTAACTGTCTCAATCTGTTAGGAGACGACTATAAAATGGAAGCCCCGCCTACACATGGGGAACATCTACGACGGGCATGACTCCCACATCACACACAATTGAACACATCTGTTATTACTCTCATCTCTTTCTCATTACTTGTATTTCCCTGCTCTCCCTACATTCCTCGAAGTAATAAAATATCCAAACCACCCTAATTTTTCATAGTAAACGTAGGTCATGTTGACTGAATCACTCTACATCTTCGTCTTGCTTGAGTTACTCTTTCTTTATTAAATTACCGCATTAATTATTGATTACTTGACAGGTGGTGTACAAAATCAATTTATGCATTATCAAGTTATATAAGTTAATAACTAATTCTCACTTACTTTGTTATTAGAAAAATTAGTTTGTGGTATGACATTGTCTCACTTATTTCACCCATTTATAAGATGGTGCAATAACTATCAGCAATTAATATCACATAATATCATAGTAAAAATGAGTTATGAATTTAATACATTGTTTTTTTTACCAACACATTTGTAATTTGATTTTTCGATAATCTCACTTGTTTTATTAATTGGCCCTAAGACTTAATCTAAGCAAGTCTCTTTGTTTGAAAAGCACTCTTCCATCTTATTAAGGAAAATATACGGTACCAGAAAAAAGAATTGGTATTGTATCGTCGGTTATTATTTTTTATGATAAAATTACACCCAAAAAGATTTAAAAAACTTATTATATGCCCTCAATATATTTAAAGTGTTTTAATGTAATTCTTCCACTATTTTTTATTATTTATTCTGTCAAAAATCACTCCATTAATATTGACGGAATAAACAATGAAATATAATGAAAGTGTCATATTACAATACTTATAATACATTGAATGTATAATGTGAAAAATATAATATTTGAGAGTATAAAATAAATTTTTTTAGATCTTTCAGAATTCAAAGTGTAATATAACACTGAATGACTATTTTTTTGTTACATGGTATTCAAACTTATACCGATTATTTTTTTAAACTCGAACATTGACTCGAGCGAATTTTGGACCTTTTGAGGCTTTTATGTCATATGAGCTTAGATAATTTAACCCCTCACGTTGCTTGACATAGCCTTTGAAATAGCTAGAAACTCAATTACAGACTTTCCAAGAGAACAGAAAAATGGGAAATCTAACTGGTCAAAGTCATACATGAGAATTTGTTACCTGTTGCTTTGAAACGGTCCACCAGAGTTTTTGACTAAATTTTTAGCAGACCAATGAGTATTTTAGTCTCAAATTAGTTTGAGACAGCCAAGACAAACAATTTCTAAGAATTTTGTGGTCGTGTTACTATTTTTTTGGCAAAAAATAAATAAATAAATAAAAGCCACCCACGTGACAGTGGTTAGGATAGATTACAGTCATATGACTCCGAGATTAAAGTCATTTGAAATGTGATAATGAGATTTCAACTAAAAAAATTAATAATAAATAATTTATATCAGCTCTGTCAAAATTGAAACCTAAAGCCCTACCCCCTTCCCCCCACCACTCGACCAAAGACATGTAGTCCCTCAGCAATGGAACCAAACCATTCGAGTAGATCAAACCATGGTTGTACGAACCGATTGAACTAATGCTCTTTCTCTCTCCCTCCATTGGTTGGTTGGGGATGTTTCTATGTGTGGCTGTATTGGAGAGGAAGAGGGTGGAAAAAAAAAGGGTTAATCTCATTTTATACTTCGAAAAATTGTTCGAATCTCAATTTACACCCCCAAAGATCAAAAATTTTAATTTGTACCCTCAAAGATAGAAATCTGTATTAATGTGCACCTAAAACTAAATTGATAAATTATACCTAGATCCCCTCATGTTTGTCACTTAATCATTTGAACCCCTTCACATTTAGAATATTACCCCTACATCTCATGACGTTTGTACATGTGTAAACATAACCACTTTTCATTGATATCTATTAATATAATCGTTAAAAAATATGATTTTATCCTAATAAAAAATTATAATTTCATATTACCCTTTATTTTGTGGATTCGATATACTCTAAAGTTCAAAATCAAGTTTACCATTTGAATGTCTAATAGAATGTAGATATTTATAAAAAGGAAAATATGAAAAACATTATATAAATATCTACATTTTATTAGACATTCAAATGGTAAACTTGATTTTGAACTTTAGAGTATATTGGACCTATAAAATAAGGGTAATATGAAATTATAATTTTTTATTAGGATAAAATTATATTTTTTAACGGTTATATTAACAGATATCAATGAAAATGGGTTACATGTTGTACGTGCATAAATGTCATGAGATGTAGGAGTAATATTCTAAATGTAAAGAGGTCCAAATTATTAAGTGACAAATATGAGAGGATCTAGGTATAATTTATCAATTTAATTTTAGGTGCATAATGATACAAATTTCTATATTTGAGAGTGCAAATTAAGATTTTTTATCTTTGGGGTGCACATTGATATAAATTTCTATCTTTGAGGGTGCAAATTGAGATTTTTTATCTTTGGGGGTGCACATTGATACAAATTTCTATCTTTAAGGGTGCAAATTGAGATTTTTGACCTTTGGGGGGTGCACATTGATACAAATTTCTATCTTTGAGGGTGCAAATTGAGATTTTTACTCTTTGAAGGTGTAAATTGAGATTTGAACTATCTTTCGGGGTGTAAAATGAGATTAACCCAAAAAAAAAAATAAAAGGGTGTGGTTGGTTATTTATAGTTTCACTTTTACTGCTGAATTAGTGGGAAAACAGGATTTTTTTTCTCCAATAGTAAGTTTACACGGCAGCATTAACAACGTGAGAATTATTGTTACTGACGTCATCAGGTTTTCCTGGATTGGAAAACATCATGCTCTTTTAGTGTCACTGTAATTTACTCTACCGTCTCAGTTGTTTTTACTTATTGTTCAATTAGACCGCCTTAATAATAACTAACTAAATGCGAACAATGAGATCCGTTGCTATTTGCATAATAGACTCATGCAATTGATCAGTGCTACTTAAACTTAATTTATTAAGTTAATCTAACGAATCATTATCATTGAATTGATTGTGAGTGGTGTCGCCCTATTTTGTTGGAGCCAAATTTTTTTTTTTAAAAATGGTTGAATACTCCGATTGGTTCTCGCGTCCCTGTGCCCAAAAGGATGGATGAATTCGGTTTGAATGTTCTTCGATCGGATGAATTTATATGTTTCGAGGTGGTAAGACAAAGTGTAGCTACTTAAGGTTAGTAAATTACGTCCAAATATAATTTTTCCATGCGATAACCAAATGAGTAGTGTTATTGAAACCAAAACAATTAATTTAATTTATTGTCAAAATGAATAATAATATTTTTTGGGGGGAGGAGAGAGGAGAGAGATTTAAACAATTTGATGGGACATTTCCAAAATACTCCGAGATGAAGACACGTGTCCTCGGTGTCATTAATCCTTGTTACTGAGATCACGTACCCATCGGGTCACAAGTCCCCTCTTTCCCGAGGTACTGATCATGGAGATCGAGTGGCATTCAGTACGTTTTTATGTACCGACACGTATCCTCGGTCTGATATGGAACAACGGTCGCTAGGCCTCCCCCTCTCGGAGTTAAGATGTATCTATTCTTCGGCTCCGAGATGTACCTATTCCTCGGCTCTGAGATGTACCTCTTCCTCGGCTCTGAGATGTACCTCTTCCTCGGTACCGAGATGTACCCCCCTCATCCAAGATGAAGTTCTCTGCTCCAGCAGAGGCTATTGATGCACTGGTCACAAGCCTAGGCTAGGCTAGGTTAGCTGTCATGACCTCGTCTTACATAATTTGTGTCAGAAGGCACAAGAAGGCAAGACCACAGCCAATGAGGAATGGACGCGTGACATATTGTGTCACATCAGAGACAGAAAGACCGCATGACCTTGCTGACACGCGACTTGGGAAAACAAGCATTTAATTATATCATTCCCTTGATGAGACTGCATTCAATGCGGTAAGGCTCGGAAGTGAAAGACAATATATGTCTCCAAGGCTGGGCATTTATTGCATCCTCCCCAAGAGGAGCTCATTGAACCGTCGGCAGGCCGATGACACAGTCTTGATTGTTCGGGGCCCCGAGCAGTTAAAAGAGAAGACATTCCTCATAGGAATCAGTGCGCACGTTACCTGTATCTAATGATCACCTATTGACCACACTGACAGCAATCATGAGTATTTGAGGTATAAATACTCCTCACTAAAGGCAAGGAAAGAGAGGTGAAACTTTTGCTACAAATTATACTCAGTGTTTTCTTCTTTCTCTCTCTCAATAACTGACTTGATCGTCGGAGGGGATACGCCGAAAAACACTACGGCGCCCTTCTAACTTGTTCTTCTTTGTTCCAGGAACCTTTCTTCAGCCTTACTGGATCGTTCATTTGATCCGCGAGGATCTCCCATTACCGTTCCAGGTTACCACCAGATCTCACAGGCTGTTCCAAGCAGCGTGGTTGACCACTCAACTGACTCACTCGAGTTCACCAAATGAAATATTTGTTCTCGTTTTTATATTGTGCAAGATCTAGCACACACACAATTGACCATAATAAGAAGACAAAAATTTCACATAATAAAGAGTATCATTAAACCAAATATCCATTAATAAATGATCATATATCAAACGATAGAGTTTGAATGAAATAGTCGAGCAGGTATATGGATTCTTGCTTTATAACAATTGACCATCTCATATATTTTATATAAGTAATGTTACACTGATCAAATTTTTGGATTAAATTTAAAACTCAAATGACATGACAGTTGATTATTTGAAATTTTTATTGGGACCCAAATAACATGACATTAATCAAAGAAGCTTAAGTAGCTTTAAATTTAGTCCCAAACTTTTATCGGTATAGCATTACTGATTCTATATATACTCGCCTTGATCCCCATTTGCTAAAAGTTCAAAGCCGCCAGCAAAGTCTCACTGGTTATTCAAAGGAGGATTAAATTAGGTGGTCTTTCACGCAGGAACTCATTTGTTAACGGCCTGTTATTCTTCGAAGAACGCCCCAAGCAAGCAAGTATAAATACCAATGAAAGGCTACTAAAACAAACACAAATCGCAACCAGTGAGAAAGACTGCTGAAACACCACCCATCTCTTATTGCCCTAAAAAATTCAGTGTTCTAGACCTCCGCCTCAACCCCTCCTCAAGTTTTCAGCATACTGAGAAATTTTTAAGCTCCGAAAATGAAGTTCATTTCGAGCAACCAGAACCAGTTGTTGTCTAAAATAGCAACCAACAATGGACATGGCGAAGACTCTCCCTACTTCGATGGTTGGAAGGCTTACGATAGTGATCCATATCATCCTACCCGTAATCCTCAGGGGGTTATCCAGATGGGCCTTGCCGAAAACCAGGTAGCAACAACAGTCAGTAGTGTTGCTTGTTTTTCAACGCAACTCAAGTTATAACTATTTTGGATCGGGCACATGAAACCTATTTCTCAAGCATATCGCTAATTATATTCGCTTCTTTTTTTTTTCAGCTTTCCTTTGATTTTATCAAGGAGTGGATTGTCAACAATCCAAAAGCATCCATTTGCACAGCAGAAGGAGCCAATGGCTTCAAGGATATTGCTATTTATCAGGATTATCATGGCCTGCCAGAGTTCAGAAATGTACGACTAAGTGCTACCTTAATGCTATATTTAGTCTACCTTTTGAAAATTGAAATCATTCAATGTTGATAGTAGTAGATATTTTAGAACAATTTGATTTGAATCTTACATTTAATGGATGTTAAATTACAGGCTGTGGCGAAGTTTATGGGGAAAGTGAGAGGAGAAAGAGTCACATTCGACCCCGACCGGATTGTCATGAGTGGAGGAGCAACTGGAGCTCATGAAATGGTGGCCTTTTGCTTGGCTGATCCTGGTGATGCATTTTTGGTGCCTACACCATATTATCCAGGGTAAATACCATTTTATCTTTATTTCTTAGTTATTTTCTCTTCCTATTTTATATATGTTCTTGGGTTTTCTACACGGTTAGGTAGATTTAGACTTCAAAGTTTGGCTTTTTGATTGCAGATTTGACAGAGATTTGAGATGGAGAACAGGAGTACAACTTTTCCCAGTAGTTTGTGAGAGCTCTAACAATTTCAAGATCACCAAAGCAGCCTTGGAGGCAGCATACTCCAAAGCTCAAGAGACCAACATCAAAGTAAAGGGCTTACTCATAACCAACCCATCAAACCCATTGGGCACTATACTAGACAGAGAGACCCTGAGAAGTGTACTAAGCTTCACTAATGAGAAGAACATCCACCTAGTCTGTGATGAAATCTATGCTGCCACAGTCTTCAACAAGCCTGGTTTTATCAGCATTGCGGAAATAATTGAAGAAATGGAATGCAATCGTGATCTCGTACACATTGTTTATAGTCTGTCCAAGGACTTGGGCTTCCCAGGCTTCCGAGTTGGTGTCGTGTACTCATACAACGATATAGTAGTGAACATTGCCCGCAAGATGTCGAGTTTTGGGCTCGTGTCGACCCAAACACAACATCTGATTGCATCAATGCTATCAGACGACAAGTTTGTGGACAAATTCATTGCTGAGAGTGCAAAAAAGTTGGCCACAAGGCATGGAGTGTTCACCAGGGGACTTGCACAAGTAGGCATTGGCAGCTTGAAGAGCAATGCTGGCCTATTTTTCTGGATGGACTTTCGGAGACTACTCAAAGAGCCAACTCTTGAAGCTGAAATGGAACTGTGGAGGACGATAATTGCTCATCCTAAGCTAAATGTTTCTCCAGGATCTTCTTTCCACTGCTCCGAGCCTGGCTGGTTTCGGGTTTGCTTTGCAAACATGGATGATGAAACCATGAGATTGGCTCTGAGAAGGATTAAGAACTTTGTAATTCAGGCCAAGGGACAACAGGCCAGTGCTGCAAAGAAACAATACGGACAAAGCAAACTTCAAGTCAGTGTATCATTTAGAAGAATGGAAGATCTGATGATGACACCACGCATGATGTCCCCTCACTCCCCTATGGTTTCACCCCTTGTTCATGCAAGGACTTAGGTGTGGATGAAACCTTGGCGCCATTATTGAAGTTCTGTGAGCTCAAGAACAACATTATCGAGAGAGAGAGAGAGAGAGATTGGAAGACTCCTAGTCCTATGGTATCTAAGGTATAATAGATACTACACTCATCAAATTTTGAAATTTAATTTAGAATCCAAATAATATGACAGTTGATTTTTTGAAGTTTTTGTTGGGACCCAAATGACATGACCAATGAAAGAAGCCCAAGTCAACTGTCATGTCATTTGAACTTCAAATTTGATCCCAAAATTTGATCAATTTAATATTACTCCTAACATATTTATAATCAAGGGATTGTAACAGTTGATCGTAGTTAAATAATTGTATGTACAGTATATGTTTTTGAGTTTGTCAGTGACTGTTTGGAATTTATTAGTTCAATTATTTCTTTACTGTTTCATAGCCATTATGGAATCGAAGGCATTGCAATTAACTCTAAGGAATGGTTGAGCTTGGATTTTGATAACTCAAATATATAAAGTTCAATCTCTCTTCACACTTCTCATAATTGCTAGTCATTCTTGTCGCTTTAAAAATATGTTTTAATCTCGCTCAAATTATAATAATTATTCATTCAGTTCGAGAGATTAGTCGGTACAATCTAACAGATAAAAAACAAAAAGTCATTGCAATTCAAGCTACGATTTAGGTAGTTTCAAAATTAAATGATTGTTCATTTACCATTTGTTCTCGTTTTCTTTATTGTAGCATCTTCTTGTAATTCTTTTGGGTTGGTAATCAAAAATTTGTAAAAATCAAAGCCCGATAAATATACAATCTAGCCATTCAAGTATTTCACTTTTTAACAAATTACTAATTGTATTTCTATTCTTGCCGATTGTTTTAACATATTTAAAGTACCATGGGAACGTGGGTTCATGAATTAGTCGATTTCATTTACTTTTTTTAACGAAAACCATGAGTTTTAACTATAAATAAAATTTGATAAAAAAAAAAAAAACTTGACAAACAGCTCATTACCCGATTTACATAACTAGAATTTTCATTTTTCTCCCACTTAATTTAGTCAAGTGGTCTTTATTTTTGCCCACTTTATTGTATATTTTATTTTATTTTTTGGTCTGGACCCACGTTCTTACTTGTGACAAATATAAAATGTATAAGGACAGAAATTTCAGAGGATCCACGTGGCCAAATTCCCATGTATGACCATTGACGAGAAGAGTAATGGTATATAAATTTAAAAATTAAATTTTGATAATTATAATTATTAATTTCACTATATGTTCTAACATTTATTACAACTCACTGTCTATTCAACGATTAAAATTATTAGGTCTAATTTTTAAATTCATCTAACAATACATCGGACAAAAAACAGAGGTATACAATTTAACTTCTGGTTCATTCAAAGGCTGTGCCAACTGTTTCCGCCAAGTGGCTGCCCCGAAGCTGCACGAGGGTTTAAATTCTTAAAAAATAATAAATTTTGGTACCGTAGGATCTTGATACTGTAGTTAGGGTTATTTATAGTTGATTATAATATTTCATGATAAATAGTATTAACTCATACACTTGTAACTTAAATTTTAAAAAGTATAAATTAACTTAATAAATAATAATTTTTGGTATGACACCAATATTATAAAATTACCACTAATATAAAAGTCACCCGTATGGTTGACCCAAAATTTTAGAAATTGAGACGGTGAAATAATTCATCAAGAATATTTTTATTAATGATTGATTTTATAGATTTTTAGCCTAAAAATTGTCGAGGCTGGACCTAAAGCTAATAAATCCCTAAATTTGTACCTCTTTGCAAAATCTCCCTATTTTATAATCAATTACAATATTTCATAAGTATTAGCTCGTATGATTATAATTTCACCTATTTAATTTAACCTTTAAAAATAATAATTTATAATATCGTACCGATCGTAGAATTAGGCTTGATATAAAAGCTTTAAGAAATAATGTGGTCCACTCAATTTGGCCCATGTGATTTTATTGATTATTATCAGATAATTAATTTGGGTTAGATAATGATAAGGATATCAATCCTAATCTAAACGGTATAATTAATGATTTCTAATTGATCAATGAGAAGAAATGATTTTCTAATGTTCTATTTTGATGGGAAGTGGAGTTTATGTTAAACTAGAGAATCGTTCGTCTCCCTACCTATAAATATACACATGCTTCGTCGAGTTGTATATCCTAAAAATAAAGGTCATGAGAGAGAAATTGATTTTCGAGCTATACCAAAAGATGATTTAATTCTTGATCAAGTAATTCAAGATTTGTAATAATGGCTTCAAGTATGTTGATTATGATATTTTTAATTCTACATTATGAATATTACGAGTAAGTGAAAATCATGATCGTTTTAGATCTTAAAATTATGATTTGACTGATTTCTTTGATCAAACAAAGTTTACAAAAGCCACCCACATAGTTGACCCACAATCTTAGAAAGTGAGACTGTGAAATGTTTGAATTCAAAGTTTTTGATTATATGTAAGGTTGAGTATTTGTGTCTGAAATTCAAGTCGTAGTGGTTAAGAGAATCTAAATCTTTGAAACAAAGGGTAAATTACAGACAGTGTGACCCAAAAGTCCATGCCCTATAGCGATGGCATGGAATGCATAACAAGCCGCAATTGATGATGTTGCTTTTTGAAGTGAATTGTTGTTTGATTTCAAATGAGAGACTTTATCATTCAAGATATGCAACTTTAGATACTATAGTTTATATTCAGGACAGATTCAACAATTTAGTCTGGGAAGACCAAAAATAGTGGGGCGATCCAATGAATTTTTGAAAATATCAGGGGATAGAACCTCAAGAATGGTTCAAGTGATAATAAGAATGAGCTATAAACTTAGACATCTCTGAGTTCGAATCTTGGTAATCCCTTAGGATTAGGTAATAGTGATTTATCTCTCATGAATGCCCTAATCCTGACGTAAATGACCTACCTTTGACTAAACCGGAGAGAGAATTTTTTGAAGTGTGCATAAGTTAATTAAGACACCTATACCCATTGAACTAAAAAAAAAATAAAGAAAATCTTAGGAATAAAACTACGTATTTTTGTGGGTAAAACTATGTATTTAAGGGAAACTATTAGTTGGAGATATGGACTAAAGTGTAATTAAGGATAAAATTTTCGTGTATGAGCATTGTTTTGGTCTATGAAGTACGGATACTTCGAAAGGGTCAAAGTATCTGTATCGGATCCTTTTAGATACGGATATGCGTCGGATACATATTGGATACGGTTGAGAAGTATCTTAAAATTAAAAAAAAAAAAAATTAATTTTTGGATACGGCCGGATATGTTTTGAATACGAGTGGAATATGCCTAGGATACGTATAAGGATACGGCGGGGTATTATTCAAATTTTTAAAAAGTATATGGGCACAAGAGCAAATGTATTTAGGCCCTTATTTGCAAAAAAAAAAAATTATATCAATACTTGAAACCCTATCTTCTTTTATTCCACGGCCCCCTCCTTTAGTCGACGATTGACGATCGTTTCTCTCTCTCTCTGACGATCGACTAACTCAGTTTGACGTCAATCGACGACGAGTATCTCCTCTTTCACCTCTGACGATCGATTGATTGTTTTTTTTCGGAGCAATATCGGGTATCTCCTTTTGATCCTTGAGTGTTTTTTTTGATTAATAAGTAGACTGTAAGTCCAAATGCAATGACAACTTGGCTCATATGTTAAAGTTTTTTTTTTCTGTGACATGTAAGTCCAAATGCAATGACAACTTGGCTCATATGTTAAAGTTTTTTTTTCTGTGACATGTTTATTGTGTGGGTTTCCCTTGTCTCTGGCTATGAAATACATTGATTCATGAAAACGAGTTTTGATTTTACTTGTTGCTTAAAAAAAAAAAAATATACATATACATATGCATATACATATACAGTATATATACATAATGCCTGGTTCTGTGGTTCAACATAATCAGTTCTTCCAAGAACTGATTCCAAGTTTTTGTATATATACATAATATGCCTAATGTCTGGTTCAAAAAATTAGATGCACAATAAGATGGATGTCCTTGAATTTTACTGCTACTAAATTTTACTACACTGCTAATTTATTTTATTAAATTAATAATTATAGGGGAATGAGTACGAGTGCGGAAAGTATGAGCTCAACTAGTGGAAGTGGAAGTGGAAGTGGATATGGAAGTGGCAGCACCACTCAAAATGATAATTCTCCACTTTGGGCTTTTGTTAGTAAATTAGAAAAAAGGGGGGAAGGAGGTGGAAATACTATATTCCAATGCAATTTATGTCGGAATGAGTATAGTGGATCATATTTTCGTGTGAAGGCACATTTATTGAAAATTTCTGGTCAGGGGATTAAAGTGTACTCTAAAGTGATTCTCCAAAAACTTATTGAGATGCAAAGATCAATTGAAGAAGTAGAAAATAGGGTTAAAATGACTATGCCAAAGAAAGTTCATTTGTCACCTTCCTCTTTCGAGGCTCCTATAACTAGGAGTATTGGGATATCAAAAACTTGAACACTTAAAATGGAAGGTTTTGAACCAAGAAAAAAGAAGACGATCAGAACTAGTGCTTTGGAGAAAGCTTTTAACTTTGGTACTCAAGAAGAATTGCACTCTCACATTGCACGAAAGTTTTATTCAGGTGGCTTGCCTTTTCATTTAGCTAGGAACCCATATTATGTGAGTTCTTGTACATTTGTTGCCACTAATTTGAATACTGGTTATGTACCACCTGGTTACAATGCATTGAGGACCACACTACTTCAAAAGGAAAAGACACATGTAGAAAGATAGTTGGAGCCAACTAAATTGTCATGGAAGGAAAAGGGAGTGAGCATTGTTACAGATGGATGGAGTGATTCACAAAGAAAAACTCTTATCAATTTCATGGCTGCATCAGAATCTGGGGCAATGTTCTTCATAGCTGTCAACTGTGAGGGTGAGACCAAAGATAAGTTTTTTTATTGCGAACTTAATCAATCAAGTAATTGACCTCAAAATGTGGTTCAAGTAATTACTGATAATGCTCTTGTTTGTTCTTCTGCCGGATTAATCATTTAAAATGAGTTTCAACATATCTTCTGGACCCCATGTGTAGTGCACACATTGAATCTTGCCTTTAAGAATATTTGTGCAGCAAAAAAACTTGAGAATAATGCAATTACTTATGAGGAATGTCATTGGATTACATAAGTTGTTAGAGATTTAGTAACTATCAAAAATTTCATCATGAATCATTCTTTGAGGTTGTTTATCTTCAATGAGTTTGTGCCTTTGAAATTGCTTGCCGTTGCAGACACTCGTTTTGCATCTGCTATTATAATGATGAAAAGATTTAAACTCATCAAGCATGGTCTTCAAGCAATGATAATTAGTGAGAAATGGTCTTCTTACAAAGAAGATGAAGTTGTGAAAGCGGCATTTGTAAAGGAAAACATCTTTAGTGACATTTGGTGGGATAAGATAGATTATATACTTTCTTTCACATTGCCCATTTATGAGATGTTAAGGGTTTGCGATACTAACATACCATGTCTTCATTTGGTTTATAAAATGTGGGACACAATGATTGACACGGTGAAGACAACAATATATAGGCATGAAGGGAAGCCACCTCTTCATTGTCTTGCACATTCCTTAAATCCAAGGTGACAACTTTCTTTTTAATTTTTACTTTTAAATTACTTTTTTTTTGTTATCGAGTTGGTTTTGATATTTTCTAATTTTACAATATAGGTATTATAGTGCACAGTGGCTAAATGAAAATCCCAATCGTATTCCTCCTCACATGGACGAAAATATTTCATCTATGAGAAATAAATGCTTTCACAGATACTTTCCGAATCCACAAGAGATAATGAAGGCTAATACTAAGTATACTAAATTCTCTGGTTGTTTGGATCAATTTGGAGAGCACCACTCAAGAGTACATCGAGGATTAATGGACCCTCTCATGTGGTGGTTTTCTCATGGGTCTCCTGCACCAATGTTTCAATCTTTAGCATTGAAATTACTTAGCCAACCATGTTCCTCATCTTGCAGTGAAAGAAATTGAAGTACTTACTCTTTCATTACTTCAATGAAAAGGAACAAAATGACACCACTTTGTGCCTAAGATTTGGTTTTTGTACACAATAATCTCGTCTCTTATTGAGGAGGAGTTAACAATATATGGAAGGAGATACGAAGCCATGGGACATTGGTGGAGATGCATTTGATTCATTGGAGGGTTCTTGGTTGCTTGAAGTTGCAAGTCTTTCACTTGATGAGCCAGAGATGGAAGCTATGTTATTCGAAGATGGAGGGGATAGAAATGAAGATAATTTTGGGGAAACGTCTTAGTAATAAGAGGGATGACTTTGTTGCTTGACTTGTAATAGGATAATATTCCAAATTGCAAGTTTTTTGTTGCTTGACTTGAAATCAGATGGTTTCTTTTGTTTAAGCATGGACTTGATATTATACAATATGTATGTGATATAGAATGTATGATTTATGAATGATATAATGGTTAGTTATTAACTTATTATTATATATCTTTGGTAGACGTGTGATTCACTTTATAAATCATAATTATTACATTAAATATAATAATAAAATTTAAAAAAATATATATTTTATGGACGTATCCTAGCCGTACCCGTATCCTATTTTTTTTTTTTCCGCATCGCCGTATCCGTGTCGTATCGTATCTGTATCCCGTATCCGTATCCATGCTTAATAAGTTTTGGTCATAATGAAAATGGATAGCAAAAATTGAGAATTCATTTTTAAAATATTCTAGACTTTTGGTGAAAATATACGAAAACATCTTGAAAGGTATTAAAATATTTTGAGATATTGGTGAAAATACGTCAAATCAAAACATTCCAAAATACATTGGAATATTCCAAAATACATTGGAATATTCCAAAATAACTCAAAATATTAAAAGAACAATTACCAATAAATATTATTTTTCCTCAAAAAAATTTATTAAGTCCTATCATTTTGTTTTATATTAATGCAGTCATATTCTTAATATTTTATTTCAATTAAGTCTTAAATTCTATTATATTCCAATTTTATCCTTACCTTGTAATTACCAAAATCCTTCCATTTTTTTCGCATTTTTAGACGTAATTAAGAGAACAAAAATTTATTCTTTACAAAACTAACATTGGAACCCTATAAATTTAAAAAAAAAAAAAAAAAAAAAAAAACTCAACTAACATAAATTTCATGACAAAATGCAAAGATAGTCCATATTTTCTTATTTTCTTATCTTATTGGGATACCCAATCTTAAAACCCGAGACAATATTTGCGAAGAATTTAATAAAATAAGAAAGATTAAAAAAAATTATATCGACAATATTTGTCGATTAATTCCACTTTAATGTCATTATCAATTCAAACACAACAACTAAAATAAATTCTCAACTTAATCATTTTATTTTATTTTTTGGGAAAGGGAAGGGGGAGGAGGGAGACTTGATCCCTTGACTTTAAGAAGACAAAATCTTTACAATATAAAGAGTACCATTGAATCAAAGACTCATTTTAAATCTAATATAAATTAATTGAATTATTTAAAACCAACAGAATAATGTATTAATAGAATCTACAATATAATAACATTACCTTAATCAAAGTAATAATTAACTTCTTGTAAAAAAAAAACACATCAAATACCAATTGAAAAGTCTCAACGGTGTGCCACTACAGTTGACACTGAAATGCGCTAAGAATGTACCGTCGAGTTGACATAAAAATGCAAAAGAATAAAAGTGTTTTATAACTAAAAGGTAAGGATAAAATTGAAATGTAATCGAATTAAAACTTAATTGAAATAAAATATTAAAAATATAATTTCATTGATATAAAATAAAAATGATAGGACTTCATTGATGTTTGTAGAGAAAAGTAATATTTATTTGTAATTTCTCCAATATTAAAATTTCAATTCAACTGCTAGTTTGTTTTAATTTTATTTAATAAAATATTTCAAACATTTAAATAATTTCAAAACAAAATTTTAATCATCAAATGCAATTGCTCATGGAGATAATGTTGCACCACAAAAGAGAGATTTGAGTATAGGGTTGTCTATAGACCGGTGAACCCAGCCCAGAAACTTGAGTTTGGACTAGAATATGGGCTTATAGGACATGCATAATAAACTTTGCTTTCCATTTATCTGCAACCCGATAAACTCAAACTCAAATATTATCCGAATGCAAATTTGGTTAGTTCTTTTTTTTTTCTATTCTAATGCAAATACTGAAATATCTATCTAAATATTCAAAATTTCAAAGTGCTTAATTTCATATTACCCGGTCCACATCAAAAATTCACGCATAGACAATACTTAAGTTGAAGTTGAAGAAATTGGATAAAACTCGCATCGAATTTCATAATTTAATGTTTCGTTTGGTAGGGAGGATGAAAAGTAGGAGGAATACACTTTCTATTCTTTAAGTAAGGAAAATATGAATAATACATTTTCTTTCCTTTATATTTGATTGGATGTATAGAAAATAAAAATAATTATTATTAATTTTTTTTGTGCTGGATAAGATAAAAGGTGACAATCGAGTGTTGTCAGATTCGTGTTGAGTCAGGTCATTTTCAAGTTCGAGTCGAGATATAATTAACTTTGTGTCATAAAATTTGTGTCATCTTGAGTTGAAAATTTTTACCCCTAGTTAAGATAAAAAAAAAATTTTAATTTAATTTTTAAATTTAATTTTGATTTTTTTTATTAAATTTATTTTTAAAATTTTTTTAAAAAATATATATGCATACATATTATATCATTATATTTTTATATGAAATTAATGTATACATAATATATGTATATATTAAAAGATATACAAATATAAAACATCTCAACACAAATAATTAAGTTTTTATCCATTTTTTTTTTCAATTTTAGAGGAATTGATTTTGGTGAGATGGAAGGAAAGTTAATTCATCAACTTTTTCATCCTTCATATTTTTTTTTCCTTAACAAATATGATGTTTTATATATTCTTCCACCTTTTCCATCTTTCCAATTTTTTATCTTTCTATTTTTTCATCATACCAAACGAAACATAAGTGTAGTTCCGACTAACCTATCCACCAATCTAATCCGTTTGATTTGCACCCCTAGGCGTGTCTCAGTAAAAATGTGGACAATTTGAAAAATCAAATGGAAAAATCGTTAGCCATTGTAATTGTAAGAGGCAAAAAATGAAATTACCTCATATTGGATTAAGATTTGGTACTTTTAGGTAAATAGTGTATTTGAACTTGATCTTCCAGTCCTTTTTCCCTGTAAAATGAGCAAGTTGTCCAAGATCAAAGTGTTTGATCGAAGGTACTCCAATGTTAAGTTAGTAATAAAATTGATTGAATTGCAAATGGACAAGGAGAGTTCAACGTACCTTTCACGTTGGCTCCTTGTGCCTTTTCTAATCTTCTGTTTAGTTAAGGTTTTCATGATTCTTGATTCAAGGTGGCACACCTTCCTTCACTTCAGCGATTCTATTTGGAAATTGTTGAATCTCTCTAGCAATCCTCTTGGCCTGCCCTACAATTAAGCCTATTAACTTATCCAGGAAGCCTGAGTTATAGGCAAATCTTTTGCTCTTCATTAGACTGTTTCAAACAGTTCGATTACAATGAGAACCGACCTCTTCCTTTTCTCACCGAACTTATCAAACAACTCGATTCTTTTTCACTGAACTCATCGAACAACTCAGCCCTTTCTCACCGAACTCATTGAACAGCTTGGCTTGGTCTATTTGTCTGAGTGATTGATGTCTTTTCTATGTGTCTGTCTAGTCACTCGGGTGACCTTATTTAATGCCGTAATAAATGGATATACATTGATTATTCATATGAATATTGGTGTTAATTAATTGCCTTGTGTGTGTGTCGTGATTAGGATAATCCTGACGTTGTTGTCATGGTTTGATTGTCAACCCGAACTAAAATTAAACAAAATGTTGGACTGTGGATTAGTATTATTTATGTCCCCATCTCCACCTTTCTCAATATATTTTATTAATTACATATTTAAATCATGGGAATCAAAACAAAGAATGACGTAAGATTTAGGATGAGTTTTTCTTAAAAACAATTAAGATTAGTTGGTATTGGTGGGCTAACGTCATTGTGATTGTCACATCATGCATGCAATAATGCTTCCATGAACATATGCAAACAAACCAAAATTACATGACATTACATGTCATGATGTGGCCTACCTGTAATGGAGTCTAGAGTTTATCTTCGTTCATTTTTTTAGGCACCAATATTAGATTTAGACTTATTCAAGTGTATTTCTGTAATTTGTAAGGTTATAGTGAGTTCGTGTCAAAAAATATTCTATTTAACTCTATTCGATTATTAATTTGTGTCTAATGAATCGTATCATATCGAATTTGTGACGTGTATAAATCATGTATAATCGATATATAAATGAATCGCGTCAATAAATCCGATTGATTGCTTCAATGTAGATGTGTAACAAATATTATATTCACAATCAATATCTGAATCTATAATAAATTTGAAATTGGATGTGACCCATATAACTCAATTGAGATGAATTTTAGCAAGTTTATCTAAATTTTAACCTAATTTTGTTAAACAATAACTCAGTTTTATCACATATAATTCCGAGTGGGACGCAATTAAATCAAATATTTAAAAATTTAAATCCAAACAGGTGAAATATTATACAACATATTCGAATTTAATAGAAAAAATATACCAATACCATCATATTAATCAAATCTAAATTTAAATTGGATTAAAATCAAAATATGATATATTGATAATGGTACTTATACAGAACTCACCCTGTAATAGCTGAGTAGTTTAGTGGCACAATTCCAACATAAACACCTCTAAGTTGAAAAACACACTTGCATGTCCGAAATTTTTTTCCCTTAACTCCAAGGTAGCTCAAATAATAATAAAAATGAGTTATAAATTTACACGTTTTAAATTCAAATTTTAATAATCTTTTAAGATCAGATCACGAGAGATTTATCCGTCATGAATACTATAATTCCAGTGTAGATGACCACGTCGAGACGAGATTAATCAAAATATTTGTAAACTGATTCAAACACTCTGACCGTTGAAAAAAATTAATTTCCCCTTAATCAGAAAACCAGAGGTGCGCCTTTGGTTCGAGTCCTAGAAAGTTCTCCTAGTTTCATTTGGCGTTATCACCACATAGAAGCAGAAGCACAAGCAGAAGCAGAGGCAGAATAGTCGTCCACATTGGTTGATTTTATCCTTCTAGGATCTTCTTGTCAGGCCACTAGTTTTCAATCACAGACCATAAGCTTCAACAAATTTTCTATTAAAAATCTATGGCTGTCCAATGGGTTTGGTTGGAGTGTTACAATTGATTTTAATCTTTCACGAATTGACCATTTTCATGTTTATAATATTTTTCTGTCCTTTCCAAAAATTTATTAAAAATTTCAAAATTAAAATCAGTGGGTCTGCAGATTTTCATATGAAAATGGCATGCCGGTTTCTCACTTGATGAAAAGCATCCGGAAATAAAAATTTAATATTTAGCAGAAAAAAAAAATCTGGATAGCAGGCTCGAGACAACTGTTATATTAAATTACTAGTTATTAAATATATTTTTATTCATATTCAAAATCAAATTACAAACATAAATAATAGATAAAAAAATTTAAGCATCGACTTGTAGTAGGGATGAGAGGTGGAGGGCGACAGTGGTAGTGGTAAAAGATATTGATGGTTGTAGTGGGTGACAATGACCGTGGTGGTGGTGGCGTTGGTGATGGTTGGGGGCGTGGCGGTGGTGGTGGGCATGGCAGTGGCCGAGGCGGCGGTGGCGATGGCGGTGTCGGTTGGAGTGGTGGGGGTGGTGGCTGAGGCGGCGGTGGCAGTGGCAGTGGTGGAGGTGGCCGCGGTGGTGGTGAGACGGTTTCAAATACTATTTTTAAAAAAAATATTTATGAGAAATAATTTTTAAAAATACTTTTAAAAAATCATTCCAAACACACCCTTATGGACTTATTTTCCTATTAAATTTAAGATGTTAATACTAACCGTTAGATTAACTTTAAAATAAAATTTAAAACGATCTCAACCGCGAATAGCAAAAGTCATTTTGTTTATTTTTGAGATTTAAATTGTAAGATACTTTATTATATAAATAATTAAATTATAATTAACAACATTATGAAACGCAGCCTTAATTGCTCAATTAGTAATTTATTTATATACCTAAGAAACACAAAATCTTAGTTGTTAAAATATGATATACTGGTTATTTGTGCACACCTCCCCCAAACCGTCCCTCCACTCCCACAGCGTGGGCGTGGGCGTGGGCGTGGGCGTGATGGTGAGGGTGAGGGTGAGGGTGGGGGTGAGGGTCGGGGTGGGGAAGACTAAAGAGAGAGAAATCATGATCCATTAACTTTTGGATCAGCTTCCTATATTCTCTTTTCCTATGGACCACAATGGGTAATCAAAGAGAGAATCACAAAATTCACAATCCCTAGACTAGACTTATGAATGCATGGCTGGCCCTTTCTCCTGAGATTTTAAGGATAACAAAATAAGAAGACAAAAACTAAAAGGATTTTATTTTTTACAATTTTTTGCCCTGAAAAGATGCACTCAGATTAACAAAATAGTATCAATACTTCATCTAAAATCAACCCAAAATTTATTCCTCTACGGTACAGTATAGTCTATACATTTCATCACACAAACCAACCACCAACTGTACATAGAGCCATTCTCCTAGGTCTCAAATGGGTTCTTCAATATGATAGAATCCACCACCAGTAAAGCTCATCAATTCTATTTTTGTTCTGACAATTAACAGATGACACAAGCATTTGGATTCTCTTCTGCACTGTAAACATGGTAGTGCTGTGTCATGTAAGGATTGTAAGCTTTGTAGGCCTTCACAAGGTCTGCAATCTGTTCATTTGGATCCTTCTTTTTATCATCGTCTTTCTTTCCCTCAGCCTTCTTACCTTCATCTTTTTTCTTTTCTGCTTCCTTTGGCCCAACTGTTAATATTTCTGGGTACCATTTTCTCAGTTTGCTGGCCACCACAACTGGATCAACATCGCCAACCACCGTTAATTTCTTATCCTTCATGCTCATAGAAATCGATTCAATTCCTACACAAAATCACAAGATCAAAAGCAGATTAGTCCACTGATTACCAATTTGACTGTGCATCTGAAACAAATGAAGGGTCATTTTCTATTGAATCGCAAGCTATCAAATTGTGGTCAACCAAATTTCAGTACCTGGAATGCTAGACACTGCTATCATGGCCTTTTGTTTTGCTTTATCATCATGTAAATCTAAACTCAACACTACTTTCTGCAACAAAAAAAAAAAGACCAACAGCAGTCATTACCATGCCAAAAAGACTAGTAATTGGCTATGGTCTAAAAAGTAAACTAGGCAATAATTCACAACACAATCAGACCAAAAAACAAAAACATTCTTTTACTGTTTCAAAAAATTGAACATCTGAAAAGATCCTGATTTATTCAAAGGACGCGAATAGTGAAAGCCCACTCAGGATCCCAGATGGTCCACTCATAAACCAGAGGTGGTCATGAAAAAAAACAGAGCAGTGGGGAGAAAGATTCATGCTCTTTCTAAGAAAATGAAGGAAAATTCGACTTGATTCTCTTTAAGAATTAAACTAGGGTCTCAAAACTTTAAAACCCATTAAACATAAACCTCATTTTTTAATTTTTAAAAATCCCAAATCTAATATTGGTCATGAAGAAGAACAGAACAAGAAGGAAATCAATTAGAGTTGACATGTAAACAGGAAACAGAGTAAAACCCAACAGAAGACCATGCTTTTATTAGCTCGTCCCAAGAAAAACAACGAAATAGCATAATTTTAATGCGTCTCTGTGTGTGTGTGTGTGGGGGGGGGGGGGGGGGGGTTCAAGAAGCAAAGCATCAGAATTTTTGTAAGAAAGGGAAGGAAGTTTCACCTTCATTTCACTCGACTTCGAATTCTGACCAGGATTCTGTAAGTTAACTAGAAATTGTTCACAAGGATTGCATACGTCTGTGTATGTATATATATATGAACTGACAGAACAAGCAGACGAAGGAGGAAGAAAATTCCTTGCGGAACAAGTCAGAGAAGACAAATGGACTCCTTAAACTATTGACAAAACGAGGCAACTTTACATGAGAGAGAGAGAGAGAGAGAGAGAGAGAGACCAAGGAAGGAAATGATTACCCTTTTGCGCGTCAAGGTGGAAGATCGGACGTTGTCTTCTTTGACAGTTGAATCGTCGGATGTTTCTTTTTTAATTATAAGATGTTGAGGAGTATATCGACTATTCTTTTAAATTTTGAATTAGTTATTATAAATTCAGTTAATTTAAAGGACATGTCCTTTAATAAATAAAAATATCAAATTTAATATCTCTTATTTATATCAGGACATATTTAATCACTGGACGACCGTAGACATGATTTTGCACACTTCTATGCATCGGTGTCATGGGTCCCATGAAAGTCTATTTGGCTTGAATACAAAGGTACATTGCTTCTACATGTGCATCACTAAAGTTTTTTTTTTTTTGGCTGCAATTTGAACCGGTTAATTCAAACCGGAGTTCAACTGTTTTTTTAATCCAAAAAATTCACCATTTGAGCAAAAATTGTTCATAATAGGATTGCACTTGAGCAAAAACACATTCCAATCCTACCTAAATTTTGATAACATTCAAATTGTTTGTGAATTTTTGAGATCCAACTCAAATTAATGGACTTAGAATTGAACCCGAATCTCACGACTCAATTCGAATTCATAACAAGATTCAACTTGAAACTAAGAATCGATTCAAATTCGTAAATTTAGAATTATACCTGATGATGTTCGTAGCACAATAAAATAGCGAGATAAATACACAGTGCACTGAATAGTTCAGTCTGAACTCCAAAATTCTTGATAATAGAATCAAGGGAATGAAATTCTCACACAGAAAATTTATAGTGGTTCATCAGTTCGAGAGTTTAAGTAATTCACTCTCAAAGGAGTTTCTTGCTCTTAGAGAATATATTGATAATTGAGAATTTTACGGAGAGTATTTGAGTGAGGCTGCAATTGACTGTCTTTACCGCTAGGGGTCATGTCCCCTATTTATAGTTAATCCTGAGTTTTGTTTAATTTTTAGCAAGATTCTTACTTTTTCTTGTAACGGTTGCTTTTATTAGGCAACGACTATGGTGATGGTTGGAACAGTTATCAACTTTCTGTCCGGATAAATAATTACCGTTATCGTGGTGATGCCTATTGAGAGTCAACTGTCTTCTATGTTGCCTTTTATGAGATGCAAATATAGGAAACTCGAGGATTAAAACTAAAATTTATAGGCAGCGTAAATAAATTGAACTCCCAACCTAAATAAACATAACTTGTGTTGTCGATTTCAATTTTAAGCATATTCAAGATGCGATCAATACCCATATTCCAATTGAATTGTGTAAATAGCGACTCAACCAAAATTTCAAACTCGAATTATAAATTTAAAGCATTAGGTTCAACAGTCCACTAACGGTTGTGGTTGTGCAATTTGGAAGTCGAAATAGAAGTCGTCAAGTCAACGTGAATATAAATTTGATTTTACCATTCATTTGTTACCAATCAGATACTACTATAAAAACGACGGAGAACACGCGCCAAACGGCCGATCCATCCGCACCTAGCCTAGTGCATAATTACCTAAGCGTAGGTTTATTCTCACGGTGTGACCTGTGGGACCCGAATGCTGGATCCTCGTTAACTTGCCCACTACGTCGGGCCCGACTTGTAGTGGACCTGAGTGGGACACATTGAATAGTCATTAGTCAATGAGTCGGTGCTCAACAAAGACCACTTAAAATTAACAAACTGACGTACCATCACACATCGTAGCAGTGTATATTGTCCATTACAAAAAAAATATATACACCTAAAAGGCTAAAATCCAAAGATCATGATGATGACTTAATATATACCTATTAAGTATTAAAAATTTTAGGGTAAATTACGCCAAATTTTTTTGAGATTTATCATTTAATTATGTATACTTCTTTATATTTAAAATATAACACTTACACCCTTTAAAGTCTGTGTGCGTGTCACATATAGATCCCCTATCTGACTCTCCGTTAATATTGCCGAGAACAATTCCAAGGATACTAGATAAAATAATTGGTCAAAATATATTTTTTTATAATATTATTTATTTTAAAGAGCAACTACTGTTAATTATCTCTAACAATGTTTTCTATTTTAATTAAATATTTCAATTAACTTTAACTAATTTAACCACAATTCACAAATTTTCATACGTCGTGTTTTTAGTTCAAACCAATTCCTTATATTTTCTCATTCATTGCTAAACTAGAAAATTAGAAAAATTTCAGGTAAAATTCATAGCTAACCAGAAAAATTTTAGAAAAAAATGTCACAAATAAATTCTATAAGGATCCGTTTGTTTAGCAAGAAAATGCTAGAAAATATAAGAAAGAGTAAAATTTTAAAATTTTACATGCGTTTGTTTAACATAAAATAAAAAATAATAAAAAAATAATTTTCTCTCATGTTTAGATTTTCTCACATTTAACTAACTTTTTTTCCTGAAAAAAACACAAGAAAAAAAAAAAGAAAATTGTATTCAATAACTTACCTTCCCATTTTATCTTAATTTTTTTAAAAATATTCAATTAGTTATTAATTTTAAAAAAATGCGTATAAATTAAAAAAATCATATATTTGTCTTTATAGATTATTAAATTAACGATATTATTTGGAATTAATTTATTCTAATTTATTAACTTAATTAGTCATAATCATTGGATTGACCGTGAACTAAAATATTTATTGAAACTCACAACCAATGAAATAGTTAGAATAAATTAAGTTTAACAAATTATATCAGTAATTTTAGTCCAAATAGTATTATTATTATTATTATTACAATCCAATTTCTACTTTTGTTCTCCCACCGTCAAATAAGAGCTATTCTCGTCATATTTTCCCACTACCTGCCCCACAAAAAAAAGTTAGAAAGTAATTCAACTTCCTTTTACCTAGCATCTCCAACAACAAAAATTATTTTAGTTATTTAAAAAATAATATTTTTTATTTTAATTACTCACTTTTTCAATATATCGTGCATTTCTTTTACATATCGCTACAGTAATACACTATATTTAAAGTATCACTGTAACAAAATGTTATTTTAGATGTTTTAAAAATAATCTGTTAGAATAGAATTTTTGGGCTAAATAACTAAAATTTGAAGATTTTGTGTGTTTTAGATAATCTGTTGAAGATGTTCTATGGTACCATAAGTTTGGATGTTGATTTGTGTGTGTTTTTTTATTAAAAAATAATAAAAGATAATTGCTTATTCAAATATAATAATTAGGGGTCGTTATGGAATGATAATAGATTTATGGAACATGATTTATTTCCTTTATGATCGACAAGAAATTGAGTGTGCTTTTTGCTCTTTTTGGTTTGATTATAACAATAAAATTCATTCTAAACAAATCAATAGTTTAAATTGCCATCTAATTTCATATTTAAGCAACTTGTAACTCAGTTTATTCTAAATAAAACCCTTAATCAACTTCATAATTCTTAATAAAAATCGTTTTATTATTGACAGAAAGTTAATGATATGTACGGATGGAGTAAAACCAAAACATTCACTCTGCACCAGAACGGCCTTTGCAGTGCAATGTCTGTCACTCCATTTTTTACAATTATTCCCCTAATATCACGAGTAGTTAAATTATAAATTTGGATATCATAAATTCAAATTTTAATAATCTATTGGGGTCAAACTATGAGAAATGTATTCCTCGTAAATACCCTAATCCTGACGTGAATAACTTATTTTTGACCAAACTGAAAAAAAAGATTATTCAATAATAGAAGTTGACAACTATTTGTATGGTTGCTTTAATCTTGTCAAGTGCATAACATGGGCAAGTACGTCCGCAATTTATTTAAAAAACTTTTTGTTTGATCATTTGAAGACACAAACTACACCTTTTAAATTAGAAAATGACTTTATTTTTGAAAAACTAATCATAAAATCTTTTCTAAATGCAACTTGGAAGAATCTTAATCCTAGTTAACAGAATATACCAAATTCAAATAATTAAGAGGCTCTAGAAGTCATTGGCTTCAGAGATGGTACGAGGTGAGTTTAGTGATGAGAAGATAGATTATGAAATTATCCGCAAGAGGGAAGTTACATCATATTTATGGGCCTCCCATGCAGGTAATTTTAATGTGCCCGATTTCACTGTTTTTGCAATCAGTTTCAAGGTGTTTAAACAAGCATGGAAACTTGAGGGATGAGGTCTCTTTAAAAAAAAAAAGGTCTCTTAAAAAGAAACTTAGTTGACCACAGTGCTAACCTGTATTCCACCAACAGTGGCATTCAAGCCGGCACTTTCAAAGGGTCCAACATCATGTTTTGCTCCAATAACTATAGCAGTCTGCACATGTAATAGGAAGAGAGAATAGTGCTGAGACAAGGTCACCCAAATTGGATTTGACTTTGAAAATTATGGTGCAGAATGAAAGAGAACAAAATCAATTTGTCAAGGATGTGAGTTTGAACAAGAAAAAGGAAAAAAAATCCACTATATTAGCAATACATTAACGCATCCACTTCTATAAGTGATCCATTTTGGAGTTTAACAGCTGCTACATGTCCATCAGAACCATCTTCTGAACTTTCAATGGGGAAACCCGACTGTAAATAATTGTATGTTCACTTGGTTAGCAGACACTTTATGCAGCGTTCACGAATTTGACACTATTTTCATGGTAGAGTTCTTCATATTTCCGACAACTGATAGAGAAAAAAACCTTTGCAAAGGATGATTTTCTGGAAATATGCTATATCTTTTTCAAAAATAAACAAAAAAACTAGGTTAACTTAAACTTGTGGATGAGGAAGTGATATAAGACATGATGCTATAGAACTTGAGATAGATGCAGCACTAAAATACCAGCCCACATGGCCCATAAAGCCAATTCTGCTTATTTGGTACCCATGGTAAAGGCTTTGTTGAGCAACAATGAACTAGAATTCAAGCAAATGGCGTTACAATTTCTTAGTCATCATATAATCACAGTATTAACAAAGACCAAGACTAAAATTTGTTCATCCAAGTATCCAAAAAGGTATGGAATTGGAGAGTATTAGCATAGAAGAATAAAAATGCCATATAAGTACTCACAGTTGTATCAAGCTTCCAACCCACAGCAGCTGCTACAACCTCCTGGCCAATATAACCACCGCCATCCACAACTTCAACTTCTGTGATTTCTCCTAGGAAATAATTTGACTCTTATATTACAACCAGGTGCATCTCGAGTTACTCCACTCTTTAAGCCTAATCAAACCAAACAAACATGCTTCATAAATCTCAATTTTATATGGAAGTATAAGAAGTCAGGACTCATAGAAGAAAATAAGAACAATGAACTAACTTTACAATCGCTGGTATCAATGAATCAGCATCCTCAACATCCTGGATACAGTGAACACCATGTAAGTTTCCTCTAATTTTCTCCTGAAATCTGAAGCCAAGGTAGATTAAGTATTTCTCATCATTTTAGCCAGCATATTGACTCATTGGAACTGACAAAGAATATAATAAATCCCAAAAGTTTGCAAAAGTCACGAAGTCATCATTGTCCAGCCACTTGTTTTAAATGAATCAAATTAAGAACTGAGCCAGAGGCTCAGAAATAATGTTTTCTCAAGTTTAAGTATCAGGCAAAAAAATAGATGATGATGACAATTGAGTGTTGTGGTCCTAGAATTCTAAACAATCTACAAACTATTGGTTCTCCATGTAAAACGTGTATCCCTGTAGCCCTCTCGGGCTAGCTGCACAGCTGTGTGCACCAAGTGAATATAAATAACATTATTTGGAGGCTGTATGTACATCCTATAGCCATTACAAGTGTACCATACTTGAGCAGCTTTCCTGAATTTGTTCTTCAAGTTTGCTTTTCAATAACAATACCTGTCACAGGATTCTCATACAACATCTAGACAAAAATGAAAAGGCTTCATAAATAGTGATTTACAAGATACAAGTACCATTAGGGTGCCACACTTAACAAATGTGATCATCTCAACTAGAATTTTAATATTAAGATGTGCATCTAGAAGTCCCATGGTCAACAAGCTCCAAAATCTATATCACATTGTTTCAAGAGGCAAAACCATTCTCAGCAATGCAAGCAGTTCAAAGAGCAAGCAGAATTATCACCAACCATGAAAATGGCATTTACAAGATGTTGTCTGCTATCCCAGCTTCATTCCAAATGACACAAGTAATTTAAAGAAAATGTGCATTTAATAGCAAGAAAAGGAAAGCACCTCTTAAGACATAATGCAAAGCTTTCCATTGGCCAATCCATGCTCGACAAAGTTGGAGTGTCATATCTAGCAGCACTCCCGTAAAATTATATATACAGGTGAGAGTGACTTACCCTTGATTCTCGTCAGCGAAAGATGGGATGAAACGCCATGGCTCCTTCAGAAGAAGGCCGAGGAACACAATTCAGACAAGTACACCAAAGTGGAAGTTCGTGCATCAGTGACAGTGTGTTCGCCATATTCGCCATTAATCTACGCACTGTGTTCTTTGTAATATGACTTCGGAGGGAGAAATACGTATGAAACAAGAAAGTTCTGCCAATAGTCCGAGATGAAGCAGTTCATCATTGAAGACCACCTTCTCCTCGTTCTGTGGGTGTTAGTGAAGTGGTCACAGCACTTGGAATCACTAACGGTTTGCTAGACAATCTAATGGAGCAGCACTACAAAGAGGCTGTTGATCATCATCAGAGGTTTAAAGAGTACAAAGTTGGGGATTAATGGGAGCCATTTCAATATTGAACAATGGATAAGTTGGTCACAAGGATCAAAATGTCGTGTCGACACGTCCGAAACGTCCGAAACGTTTCGGAATTTCAACACTCCGAAACGAAACAGTAGTTGAATCACAAAATTCCAGTGTTTCGGTCGAAACGGTACTGTTTCGGACCGTTTCGGTCGAAACGGCATTGTTTCGAACCGTTTCGACAAAACAGTGATATATTCGGTTCATTATGAATAATTACATTTAATATCCCATTATAATTACATTTAATACCCACTGTAATTACATTTAATACTCACTATAATTATATTTAATATCCCACTATAATTACATTTAATTCTCACTGCTCTTCTGTCTTTTATAATTTTTTTGTTATAAGAATAAATAATTACACTTAATACCCTACTATAATTATATTTAATACCCATTATAATTATATTTAATACATACTATAATTATATTTAATACCTCACTGCTGTGCAAGTTTTTTATTTTTTTTTGGTTATAAGTATTAACAATTACATTTAATACCCTAATGTAATTATATTTAATACCTACTGTAATTACATTTAATACCCACTGCAATTACATTTAATTTTTAAGTATACATAAGTATCATTAATTTAATTTGATACCCTTCATTATTAGTATTATAATAAAATAGTATTATTAATTGGATTATATTACCGTAATAATATGATTTGGAGTAACTATTGTCATCATATTTATGTCACATATAGAGTTTCTCTAAGTAGCTACCCAGAGCCTACACCGATGTATGAGCCTGCTCGACACTCCACAGGGGAATGGATGTAACCATGTAAGTATGTACTCATTAGCATTTCATGTGTATTATAAGATCTTAATATTATGTAAAAATGTGTTTATTTCATAAAAATTAAGTGTTTGAAACTAATTTAAGTGACTTTCGTCTCAAGTCAAGCCTTTTTTTCCTCAAATTTAAATTTATTCTTGTATAAATTGATGTTAACCTAATAAATATGTTGAATTAATAAATTATTTAGCATATCTTTATAAATTAATGGATTGCATTTGTGTTTCTATGCGTTTCCATATTTTTTCTGCGTTTCCATTGCGTTTCCGAAATGTTTCCGAAACGTTTCTATTTTTGAGTTGACCGAAACGGTACTTCAAAACGAAATTTTGATCCTTGGTTGGTCATGAGTCCATTCCATAAATTGGAGACCTTGGGTTCCAGTATTCTTTTGGAATTACTTCTTAGGGTTTTGTCCTGATAATTTGTCTGGTGCACATTGAAACTACATATGCTCGGAAAGATTACTCAAAGCACCCCTAAAGATTTCAGTATCATTTAACTGCCAAATACCATGAGCCAAGGAGAGATTTAAGTACACAAGTTAAAGGTCAAATTTGTGATGTGTCACAGGTTAATGTGCTAAATAAATGAGCTAAACCGAAACAGAGAAGGTGAAGCACAGTATTTCATTCATCATTTCCATCTCCTCTAGGCATTTATGTAACAGAAGTATGTCAAACAATCTCACATCCGCATTTTGAACAACTCTGAAAAACAATTTCTCACCTCTCAGAATACACAAAAATGAAAAATGGTATATACATTTATTTTAACAGAGTCGTCTGCTCTTTCAACAGAACACTACAACATATGAAACAAAGAGAGCACATTTCACAGAAACCAGTGAATGCTTCATCAACAGGTTACAGCCTGAACCATACCCCCTAAAAAGAGACCCATAATGTGTTGGTTTATGCAGCGGATGCATTAAACCTGGTATCATAACAATATCCCCCACAAATTGAAAATAAAAAAATTCTCTACCCCTTCAAGATTTGGAACTGTTCTAAAAAAGGGCAGGAAAAACCAATAACAAAAAGGGAGAAAAAATTCAGACCCATTGATCTAAATGGGACAAACAACATTGTTTGGACAATTACAACTGCAATCTAAATTCATGTATCTTTTGGAGTCTCAATATGGAACTGGTGTTGATAACTTACCAACTTGATCAACTACATCAAGAACCTCAGCCCTGCTCCTCACAATCCTATGAAACACCTCCCTAACCTGTTGCTGGAGTGGCACTAACCCTTCCTCCATCTTAGAACAAATCTCCGCCAATTCCGCCACCAGCACCGCCACCTCGTCAGCCTTCTCCGCCTCCACCGGAAACTGAAACACCTCCGTAAAATCCGACAACGACACTGCCACCTTCTCCATCCTATGCACCTCCTCCAACAACCCTGCTGTCCCTCTCTTCTCCTTCTTCTTCCACTCCTCCCCTATCTTCTCCTGCAGTCCAATCACCGCCTGGGCCCAGCTCAATTGTCTCGGCACCGGAAAATGGGTCGCCAGCCCAATTCGTTCCTGACAAGGAATCGCCGCCACCAAAGCCCACATCACAAACACCAACACAGTGCTCATAGTATAAACCGGCAAAGCTAACCCGGTAGCCTCACCTCCACGTGGAGCCACCAAATTGGCTGAAATCGCCTGAATCTGTTTAGCGGCGGACCAAGATTTAGCCACTGACAACGACAATGGCCGGAAATTTCCGACCGCACGATCTTTCAAATTCACGGCGGCGCCACCACCTCGCCGCCCAAACGACCAAGTTCGCTCCGTCGACTTACCATGGGAGCTCTCTCTATCATCGAACATCATGGAGGTGAGTAATGTGTTCAAGGCTTTTTTGGCGCGTCGGACTTGGCCTTCTCCGATTGGTTGTTGATCAAAGGACGATACGACGATTTGGGCCAGCTTTTGCCACTGACGGACAAGTTCAACGCCGTGAGTAATGGCATTGCAGACATCGAGGGCTTTGATGGTACGGTCGAGGAGTTCAGGGATTAGACGATCGAGAGGGGGCTTCGAAAACTGCGATGGGTCGCGACCCATGATGAGGACGGCCTTGAACTCCGCTTCACAGCAGAGAAACGCATCTAGGAGTTTGCGGAACCATGAAATGGAAAGGAGGGTATCGGATATGGTGGAGTCTACAGAAGGATCGGCGTCAGTGTGGGGGGTGGAGGAGGGTAGGAGATCGGAAAAGCGTTCGACGATGTGTTTTTGGAAGAGTTCGATATCTTCGAGCTCTTGCTCGTGATTGCCGTCCATGGAGACTACCTGATTCCGGCGAATGCTTATTCGGTTCAGGAACGAACCTTGGTTGTCCGTCACCGGCATGGTAGGTTATTCAGGATATAGTTTCAGGAGAAGGTTGAGAGAGAGAAAGAGAGATGTCTAGGAGGAGGAGTCGGCTTGGCAGTTATATACGTTGTTAGCTGGATGGATGCCATGGTCACAGCTTGTTAGGGACGACGACCGTTTCTTCTTCCTTGTATTCGAAATGGGCGCTGACTTGGAATTTTTATTCCCTATTCTAAAAATGACCTCAATGTTATGTGTTTCAAAATTTTACGTCAAATAAAATGAGAGCCGTTAGATGATATTGGAGTCCACGAACCTGACGGCTCACATCTATTTGGGACCCAGTCAGCATGAAAAAAAGGTCCCTAAACAAGCTCGATCGTGTTCTCCGCCCAACAGCTCTGTCCTCCACCAAGTAGCAGTCTGGTCTCATGTCCCTATTGCATACGAAAGGAAAATCGATGGAAGTAAGAATAAATATGTGGGAGAATTCGTCGGACAATTTTTTCTTTTTGTCTACCCATTCCTTCTTGGTTTAATCAAAAACAGATTAGGGTGTACATGCAAAATAAATTCTTAATAATCTAGTTTTAAGAGATTATCAAAATTTAAATTCACGACACTTACATTTACAATTCGTCTCAATTATCATATTAAAGTATCTTTTTAAAATAATTCCTTAAATAATTCGGACTTTAAGATTTTCGGACAATATTATTGAGAGATACCAAGTTTGAGGACGACGATGGTAGGGAAGAATATGTCATATTAAACATTTTAAAATTAAGTTAAAATTTTAAGGGTTTAAGTTATAATTTAAATAATGATCATTGATCATAAAATATTGTTATCGATTATAAAAAAATATAATTTTAAAAGTAAAATCATACTTATTTAAGCTTATTCATGATCGATCAAAATATTTTATGATTACGTTGATCATAAAATATTGTGATCAATAGTGAATAATTATAACTTTTTCTTTTAAAAAAAGGGTAAAACTTGACATTTAAAGGTGTATTTTTCGTTATTGTTATCTCTTTTCCAAAGTTCTTTTTTTTTTTTTCTCAAAAAATTCAAAATCCGTGATTGCAACAACGAATTCTCTAGCATCGAATTTTATAAAAAAAAAATACTGGAGTTCAACGGACAAATGATCTTTCCAACTTATTTATCAAAGATAGAAAATCAATCCGAATCACAATAACATATTAAAATAATTTCACAAAAAGATGAAGACCATTAAAACAAACTAAAAGATAAAATTAAATTAAATTAAAAGTGAAATTAATAGAGCACAAATTCGGATTATTGATCTTGTAATTCAAGTTATTCCGATTTTTAATAATTACGAATTATTCTACTCATTCTCAAACGTCCTTTAGACTTTAACTAACAACGTAAATTCAAGTGTCTGCAATTAGGGTTGATAATTAAGTCGAATTATTTGAGTTTGGCTTGAAATCAGTTAAAATAGGATTTGACTCGAGCTTAACTTGTAGTCTAAAAATTGAACTTGAACAATTTTTAAAAAATTCGGCTCGTTTATATGTAAAATATTCAAGTTATTCGGGCACAACTCTGGTTCGGCTCATTTGGGATTTGACTCGAGTTTGCCTCATTTTCTAAATATGTCGAATTCAAACAATTTTTTAAACTTATAAAACTCGACTTGATTATTAGTCTTATGTGCAATTTAATGACTAGCAATGCATAAAAAATTGATAAAATATATAAAAATTTAAGGGTTAATTACACTTTTGATCCGTAAAATATATATTTTTTATCAGTTTAATACTCATTGGATCAGTTTTGTTAATTTGGTCCCTAAAGTATTTAATTCATGTCATTTTGGTCCCTACATAGACAGACTGTTAAGTTTTTTACGGAGTGATCACATGTCAGGCCATGATATCGTCCAAAAAATGACATGTGGTAAAAAAAACTTGACGGATTATCTAATTCGGTATCAAAGTGACATGGATTGAATATTTTATGGACCAAATTAATAAAATTAATACAATGATAACTAAATTGACAAAAAAAATACATATTTTAGAGATTAAAAGTGTTTTTAACCCAAAATTTAATTATATAACTAAATTAGATATTATCTCATTTTTATCGTACTTAAATTATTTGTATTGTGGATGAAGAGAAAAATATACATATATTAATTTTTTGGCAGCAAAAATAATATTATATAAATGAAGTTGTCGATGTGTATTAATATTTGGGTTTTTGAAAAAAAATATATGTTTTTTAAAAACTCTGTTAAGAATAATATGACCATCTAAAAGCTTTATAAATACTAGATATTGCACACGTGCATTACACGTGAATTATTTTTATAATAGTTTTGATTTTATATTTATCATATCGGTAAATAGGTTAATTTATTTAGAACTGGAATATTATCAAAAATTGCCTTAAAATGTGATTTTTGTAATTTATGAGTCCTATTTTATAGTTTAATTATAAATATGGTAAAATACGTTGGTCACATACCCACACATACTTACCATAACAATCTCCTATTTCAAAGTTTAAAAATAATTAATAATCAAACCAATTTGGTCAAGTAGACAATTCTTCCCAAATATAAGACTTAGTTTTTTATGTCGTCATTTTTTAGGATTCTATTATGTCCTCTTTTGAATTTTTCTTTAACTCTCTGTAAATATTTTGTTCTTTAATATAAATGCATTGTGCTAAACTTATAATATTGATTTATCAATGCATACTCCTATTAGACGAATATACAATTTTATTTATCAACAATATTTTTAATGCGAAGTTATCATTTGACACATTGGTATATATGTTGCACGTGGACAAGTTAAATCTATAGCAATGACATTATTTCTTATAAGTATGTTGAAATAATTAAATATATATAACTACGAATCAAAATATATGTCATTTGATACTTGTTGTTTGGATATATTATATGTTGCTATGTGTTCCAACCACAATAATGTTTTAAGAAGTTACACTGCATGCTAAATTGATTATTTCAAAATTGATTGATCACCCCATGAATACTAGAAAGGCTGATTGATCGAGATTATATGTTTTTGTGTGCTAAATCTACTATACTTACTAAGAGTCCATAATCATTGGTTGCATGAATCACGATAATACAAACTTTGCGAGAGAAAAATTTGATAAAATCGCCACAAAATATATTGTATTTTTATAATAGAACACAAGATAGTCAAGTAAATCATCATAACACAAACCAATAGATAGAAGACGTACATGTTTCAACTACAAAAATTTGTTTCTTTTGCAACATTTATCTTGACGGATTAGAATTTTAAAAAAATCCTCAAGACTAACTTATCTCTAATTAAAGAAATTTAATTCTAAATTCATTGTTAGATTTATCTAAATATATAAGATATTAGTACATGATGGAAAGTTCAAAAGTCAAATTTTTAAATGGCTTGATTTCGTATAAATTTCAAAAATTGTTGTTATAATTTGATATTTACTCTTAAGACTTGTTTACACTATTTTTAGAATCTACAAGGTTTACAACTTAAATAAGTTACAATACATACTAGACTAATGAAAAAAAATTAGTTTTATATTATGAATCTATATAAAAAAAAAGAGAGAAATCAATTAGAGTAATCTTTAGATTAAGGATAATATTGATTTTATATTGTTGTTAAATCACATTTACGAAAATTATAATATAGACTTTAATAAATTGTACTAGGATAAAATTAGAAAATAAATTTTTATTTTTAAGTAGTGACTTTTATGAATTATATTTTAGCAATCATTAAATTTACAGGGTTCTTCAAGGGTATCAAATTTTTATGATTTAAGTCATAAGTGTTCATATATTTATTTAAGGAAAAAATAAAAATTCAAAAGTTTTAAATGAAATTATTAATGTAAGGTATAATTGTTCTTATAATTTTGTTTAAGGGTAAAAAGAAATTCAAAAAATTTTCATCAAGTACTTTTATTAGTGATATAGATATAGATATAAATTGAGATTTACATCATATGTTAGATGCTAGTTTGTTATTTAAGTATAGAGTGATATAATGATAATTTACATATTTAAATATATAACATTTTAGCTTTTATAGTTTTTTATGAGAGTAAAATAATGAATCAAAATTTTTTCGTGTAAGATATTTTTATTAATAGTATAGATATACATTTACATTTATGATTTTATTGAGAATTGGGCCTTGCCCCAATAGTAAAACGTGGACTACAACGTGGGGAAATGAGCCGGGAGTAGTAGATGGGCCAAACTTAGGATCCAGCCCGTACAACAGCTAAGCTACGCTCTATATTTGATCAAAAAAAAAAAAAAAAAGCTACGCTCTATAAAAACCTCATGAACGAGGGCTTTAGGGTCTCTGCAACAACAGATAAACAGTTTAGAAGCCTACCGGAGGTTTTCGCCGTCGTTTTCAGCTCTCGCAACCATGATAATTACAGAGAAGAACCGCCGAGAGATCTCCAAGTACCTTTTCCAAGAAGGAGTTTGCTTTGCGAAAAAGGACTACAACTTGGCGAAACACCCTGAAATCGATGTCCCGAACTTACAGGTGATAAAGCTGATGCAGAGCTTCAAATCCAAAGAATACGTTCGCGAGACCTTCGCTTGGATGCACTACTATTGGTATTTAACCAATGACGGCATTGAGTTCCTCAGAACTTACCTCAATTTGCCTTCCGAAATTGTCCCTGCCACTTTGAAGAAATCCCCCCGGCCACTCGGTCGCCCCATGGGTGGCCCACCTGGTGATCGCCCCCGGTAATTTGAAATACACCCTCATTTCCACGTGTATTCATATTTGTATGTTAATAATTGGTGATTTGTTATTTTTGGGTTCTTTTGTTGAGTTGGGTTTATTTGATTCATTGATGTGTATGTTAATTTTGGCGATTTGTTATTTTTTGATTCTTTTGTTGGGGTGGGTTTGTTTGATTGATTGTAATTTCAATTGGGTTTTGTTGAAAATTGTGTATAGTGGACCGCCGCGGTTTGAAGGAGATAGGCCGAGGTTTGGTGATCGGGATGGATACCGTGGAGGTCCCCGAGGAGGGCCGCCGGGTGAGTTTGGTGACAAGGGTGGAGCTCCTGCTGACTACCAGCCTGCATTTAGGGTAAATTCATTACTTATTTTTTTCGGAATTGCGTTTTCTTAGGATTGATTCCTGTACTTCTCTTGGTGGGATGCTGTATTTGAGCATCTCTTATTTGTCTCAAGGTTTTATAGTGTCAGCAACCATGTACCTTGAGATTTTTTATTTTATTTTTTTTACATTCAAGCAGTAGGTATTGAACCCTGGTAACTGACTTTCCCACCCCTGGTTCTCATATTCCTCAAGAACTAAAAGTCCAGTTTAGAATGAATTAATAGAACTTGAAAAACACAAGAATTTCGACTCAAAATTTTAAAAGTAAGCATGTTATTGGAATAGTTGTTGCATCAAGTGAGATTTTGTGTCTCGAGGCAGTATTGTTCATAAGAACTAAAATTTTGGGTGGGGAACATGCAAATCTGAGGCGTTATGCAAATTCCGAACACTGATCCCTCCTAGCTCCTTTAATGAAAACTAAACTGAGTGTCATTTTCATCACTGTGCAAATATGAGACATGATATTGATCCCTAATAGCTACTATCTCAGAAATTTAACTTGAAGAAGGATTGATAGTTAATGTTTTCTCACCTTTCTCCTTTTTTTGCAGCCTCAAGCTAACCCAAATGCAATGATTTATCCTTTTATGCAATGACATTCATGCACTCTCCTTTAATATTGTAGTTATTATAAATTTGCATGCATGTTTGGCTGGCCATTATTCTACCTTATACATACTCTTTTCTTCTAGAAATTTTTACCTTACCCTGCTAGACATCCAAATGTCGCACTGTTACTGAAAGAATCTCCACAAGCACATTATACGTTGAAACTTTTTTTGGCTTCCTTAAACTCTTGTCCTTTTCTTCATGTTACTTGTTTGGTTTGGCTTTTGATGCTTAATAGCGGATGTATTTGAGGAAATAATTACTTCTGTCAATTTTTAGACTGGTTTTTGCTTAGGGAATAATTGCATGATGTGCATAACATCTGTGGTGCGAGCACATATTATGCTTCCATGTTTATAAGCACCTTATGACATGCAACAAGATGGTGTAAATTGGGTTTGACTGAGAGATTTAGATAGTATGGCAAGGCATGAGGTTCTATGGATATATATCCTTTGTACACACATTGTTGGTGGAATAAAAAACTTGTCTAATATGTTATCGTAAGGTGATTGCCATGAGCTTGTGTTTTATGATACAAACATTTTCTCTTGTTCCTTTGCTCACATATGTTTAATTGCTCTGCATTCAGCAGGGTTCTGGTGGAAGAGGTGGCTTTGGTCGTGGAGCCGGTGGCTATGGTGCAGGGACAACTAGCTCGGATATGCCCTGAGTGCTGTTTCCTAGCATCTCAAAGTTTTGAATTGGTGGATAGGGGTACGAGACTTGAGCAGGATAATTATGTTTTATTGCGTTTGTGGATCAGTTATCTGATAGCTATATGATACAAGAGTGTGTCGAGGAGACTGCTTTAATATTTTTATTTTCTATGTTATTAGTGTATCAGGAAAAACCAAAACTGTTTATCGAGCATATCCTAATGTCTGTTGCCTTGAAAACACTCAAGGAAAGAATGATTTATATTATCATGCTGTCAAGTGGTGAAGCTGATGTGTTTATGACAATTCCTTTGCCACTTATTATCTGATATGAACTCAAATACTAATCTAGCCCCTTAAAAGGGTAAGATTTAAAGTACAACTAAAATTCTACTGGGTAAGTTTGCAATGTTTAATGTCTGGATGAGTTTTACTTTCAAGCTTGTCTGTAATAACTGTTGTGGCAACATCTCTAATGTGTTCATGTACCTCATTCATTAGAAACCTTTTTGCTCAGTTTGCTCTTTGGATGACATGAGAGAGCATTTATGACGAAAACAAACTTAAATCCAATCCGTTACTGCCTCCATCCTCCATGAGGTCTTCTGATCTTCTAATTTCTGCTTTAAACTCTCCTGCATCTCTCCGTCTCCCAGCACTCAAATTATTTGATAACACAACCCTCCACACATTACTGTCTGGCACCAAAATAGAAAGCAGCTTTGCGGCCCTTCGGCCTACCTCCACATTACCAAAGAAGGTGCAAGCACCCAAGTCCCCCTAACCCCACCCAACCACACAACATCTGGTGTCGATGACTCTTTATGGAAGGTAGTCCTTCGACTCTCCCCATCCACTGTAAGCGATACCACCAGTCCTTTCCAATGATCACCAGAAATCATAGATGTACGAGATATACTGTTTCTGGTAGGCATATGCTCAAACAGTTCTGCAGCATCTTCAATCTGCCTACATTTTTTGCATAGAAGTCCAGAAGAGAATTGCTAACGAAGGCCTTACTGTTATGCTCAAACTTTTCGCATTTTGGAATGAATGGAACAGCTTAGTTTTTGGGTTCCATATGTTGATGCATATCCAAGTTATCAAAGGAGACAGCCTTCAGATGGCAGAAGAATCTGTGGTGGGGTGTGGTGTTTGCACAGCATCCTCTGTTAAAGAGGGAGACCACAGGGGCCTGGCGCATAAATTCACGTGCAAGCATAAACGTTCAGATTTGGAAGTTGGATAGTTGAGGAATGACTCTTGTTAAGATCTATCACTAATATAGAGAACTTACCTTCCTAAGGCTACAAACCATGTACAGGGAGAGAGGTTTTTGAGATATGAAATCACATTCAGGTTGTATATTACAACCTAAGTCCCTTCCGGAGGGTAACATTTCATCTGACTCATATCACAGCCACGATCAAAGCCAGACACTGTACAGATCGAAAAAAAAAAAGAAAAGAAAGAGAACAAAGGAAAAATGAAACATGGCAGAAACCTCCTATCGACATAGTAACCCTTGACCCTGTACATGGAAGTTACTCTCTCCAACTGATGACAATCTTCTCAGTCAACTTCCTCCATCTTGCTCTCTTCATTCACTTCCTCCTCCAGTGGTGGCATCTCAGTGTCATCACCACCACTCTCGTCTTCCTCAATGCCTAGACCCAGCTTCAGCATCCTATGTATTCTAGCAGCAAATGTGTTTGGGTCATCGAGACTGAATCCAGATGTCAGAAGGGCAGTCTCGTATAGCAGCAACACCAAATCTCTCACAGACTTATCATTCTTATCAGCCTCAGCCCTCTTTCTCAGCTCCCCCATTATGGGATCGTCCGGGTTGATCTCCATAGTCTTCTTGCTCGACATGTAAGAGGCCATGGTGTTGTCCCTCAAAGTCTGAGCCTTCATTATCCTCTCCATGTTAGCTGTCCAACCATACTCTCCAGTGACCAAACAGCATGGTGAATCTGCAAGCCTATCCGAGACAACTACTTTCTCCACCCTTTCTCCAAGGATATCTTTTATTACTTTGCACAGATTTTCAAAGGATTTCTTCTTTTCCTCCTTTTTTTGCTTCTCTTCCTCTGACTCATCTTCAATCGTCAGTCCTTCCTTGGTAGCAGAAACGAGTTTCTTCCCATCGTATTCCTTCAACTGCGTCACAACATACTCATCAATGGCATCAATCATGAACAGAACTTCATATCCCTTCTTCTTGAGCTTCTCCAAGAATAGCGAGTTCTCTACAGCTTTCTTGCTCTCACCAGTGATATAGTAAATGTATTTCTGGCCCTCCTTCATCCTTGTAACATAGGCCTTCAAGCTGGTCATCTCATCACCACTTTTTGTGGAGTAGTACCTGAGAAGATCAGCCAGCTTAGCCCTGTTCTGACTATCTTCATGAATACCCAGCTTAATGTTCTTAGAGAAAGTTTCATCGAACTTCTTGTAATCATCTTTATTCTCAGCAATTTCATAGAACATCTCAATGCACTTCTTCACAAGATTCTTCCTAATCACCTTCAAGATCTTGTTCTGTTGGAGCATCTCCCGAGAGATGTTGAGTGGAAGATCGTCAGAGTCCACCACACCCTTCACGAAACCAAGATACTCGGGGATGAGCTCTTCACAATTGTCCATGATGAAGACCCTCCTGACATAGAGCTTAATGTTGTTTGTCTTCTTCCTAGTGTCGAAGAGATCAAATGGAGCTCTCCTTGGGACAAAGAGGATGGATTTGAACTCAAGCTGCCCTTCAACGGAGAAGTGTTTCCAAGCAAGGGGGTCCTCCCAATCATTGGTCAAGCTCTTGTAGAATGAAGCATACTCCTCCTTGGTGATCTCCTCTGGTTTTCGGAGCCAAATGGGCTTCTGCTTGTTAATGAGTTCCCATTCATGGGTCACTTCCTTGATCTTCTTCTTCTTTTTGTCTGTCTTTTCCTCCTCATCAACTTCCTCGACATCACCCTCCTTTTCCTCGTTGGTTTCCTCATCTTCATCCTCACTAATCTCTTTCTCAATAGTCTTCTCAGTCCAGAGGTATATTGGGTAGCTGATGAACTCAGAGTGCTTTCTCACAAGGTCCTTCAATCTCCTCTCTTCCAAGTACTCCAACTGCACAAGAATAAATCACATAATATTAAACCAAATGCACAATTACAATACTTGAAACCTTTTTTTTGTTGATAAAAATGGAAAGTGTGTGTACATATATACTGAAACACACATACAATCCAAACATGCATACACATCAACATATCAACAGAAGGAAGGAACTAATCCATACTTGATCTTCCTTGAGAAAGAGGGTGACTTTGGTGCCCCTACCCAGACGCTCCCCAGTAACGTCCCTAGTAACAATGAAAGATCCACCAGCCTGAGACTCCCATATGTACTGGTCATCATCAGTATGCTTCGTCGTTACAATAACCCTCTCAGCCACCAAAAAAGATGAATAGAAACCAACACCGAACTGACCAATCATACTCAGGTCAGACCCCGCCTGCAAAGCCTCCATGAACTCCTTGGTCCCCGACCTCGCAATAGTCCCCAAATTATTCACCAAATCTAATCCACAAGGCAATGACCAATTCCATCAATATCTAGGTCCAAATATCATGTCACATTAACAAGCACACACATGTATAATATACCAATCAAACCATAGGTATTTCATTGGTTCATAAGTGTAAACGCCAAACTAATCAAAGATATTGAGAACAAGGATATGCTGATAAGAAGAATTTTTGATGAATCTACTTCAAAACATCAAAGAATGACTGGAAATAGAATGACTAGAAATAGAGAAAAATAATTCGAATTTACTTGTTCCTGAAAATATTTTATCATCTAGAAATCATAAAGAATTGAGAATTTTAATTTGGTTCAATTCAATGAATATAAATGGTGTGGATAGAAATCAATATTTTATACCGAAAACAGAATAAAAAATTGGAGTCCATTTTTGGATGATATTCTTTTTCTTTTTTTAAATCAGACACTATACAAAAATGGGGACGACGAGGTTACACTCCTACTTTCTAGTGTGTATATATAAATATGGTTTATATATAAACATATAAATACCTGCTTTAGTCATTCCGGTACCGCTATCGATGATAGAGAGGGTCTTGTTGATTTTGTCAGGAACGATTCTAATGAAGAGCTCAGGCAGAGGATCGAGCTTGCTCTTGTCCGTCAAGCTCTCGTATCGGATTTTGTCCAACGCCTGAAAAAAACCCGACAAAGATTCAACCATTTGGAGCCTTAAATTCCCACAATTCAATTCTAAATCCATAATATACGCATAAAAACATCTATCTGTTCATGCATACTTACGTCAGATGCATTGCTGATGAGTTCGCGAATGAAAATCTCTTTGTTGCTGTAAAAAGTGTTGATTATGAGGCTGAGAAGTTGGTTGATCTCAGCCTGGAAAGCGAAGGTCTCACTTTCTTGCCTCCGAACGTCCGCCATTACTTCTTATCACCACCTTGTAGAATCCAAATTCGAAGCAACAGAAAGAGTAACAGAGAGATAGAGAGATCAGTATGAGCTAGGGTTTACAAGTTGGTCGTTGAATGTGAGATTGGTAATGAAGCATTTGCTTGAAAGCAGAAAGGACAATGAGGGAATACTTATCTACAAAGGAGAGAGACAGAGAGGGGGAAGAGTACTGAGTCATCGAGTCTGGAAGGTATTGGAATTCGATTTCCCGCTTGTGGACTCTTCCACCGTTTTCTTAATTTCGTTATTCCAATTCCGCCCTTCATTTTAATTATTAATTACGTAGTTGTCGTTGTTCAATCGGGAAGTTACATCTGGTTGGGCTAGGCCTGTGTCGGCATATGGGCCTTTAATCCACATGCCTATGAGAAGGCAACGTGGTTGGTTTGATTCATGAGAGTCCAATACTAGCCCGTTAGGTTGTCCCATTTGAGTATTTTTGTTACAAAGAAAAATTGGAAGATTGTGAAAGACATAGAAAAGGAAATACGAGAAAAAATATGTATATTTTTGTGATTTAGCGAAGGAAAATTCTTTCATTATTGATGATGCATAAAATAGTTTTACACACCACCTGTCAAGTGTGAATAATAAATGTAAGAATAATATTAAAAGATGGAGAGATACAAGTAATTTATAGTGGTTTGGTCAGTTTGACCTACGTCCACTCTTTAATGGCTCTGGTTGCCGGGTATTTTATTAAATCAAGGGTGTGGGGAGCAGATAGTACAAGCTTTGAGGGAGATGAGAGAGTCGTGCTCAGGTAAAGTATGATGCCCCCAAGTGTTGGTGGCGCGTGCAATTTATAGTAGCCCCCTTAACAGGTTGGGACTACTTCTCAGCAACTAAGTAACTATTTCGGTGGACCTCACGACTTCCTCTCAACGGGTGAGGTGGTTGAGGAGCTCTCCATGAGATGCAGTCAAAAATAAGGCGAGGGTTGACCGTTTTCTCTTGTAGTGCAGGTAAGGCGAGGGTGGATCGTTTTCTTCTGTGGTGCAGGTAAAGCCCCCACACTCGTCCTCTTGATGACGTAGCCGAACTAATGAGACTGGACTTGAACAGTATTGGGCTCAGTTGAGGTTTGGGTTTTCCAAATAAATTGGGCCATTTTGGGCTTGACCCATCATTTGCCCCCCAATGTCCCGTGTCCAAGGAAAGTTGGAGAAGGGTGCATTAGTTTGCTCATTGAGTTATAAGTGGTGGAGACTTCTTCTGCTAGATGACCTTTTTCCCTCCATAATGCATTTTTGATTTGCATGCCTTAAACTCTTTCCACTTTTGCTAGGTTTTTTAAGAGAGCCCATAATTTTTAATTTGGACTTTTTCCTATTTTAAAAACCCTAGGTTATAAATATGACCTTCTCTTACCCATTTCATTCACTTTAAGATTGAACACCCATCTCTTGAAAAACTTGAGAGCCCATTCTTTTGAGCTTGGTTCTTTCTATTCCATTGAGATTTGAGATAAGGGAGGCAAGACTTGAAGTCTTTCAAGATTATTTTGTTGGTTTTTCTTGGGTGGAATTTTTGAAGTGGGTATTGGAGATTTGAAGGAGGTGGGATAGAAAAACTCCATTGGTACCATGAGGAGTGATGAGATTGGGGCTAAGAGAGGTAGTCTTGGGGCCCTTGGAGTTTCAAGAGTTAAAGGAGGAGGAGGAGGAGAAAGCCCCCGGTCAACCGCTGCCGTGCGCACGCCACAACAGCCAGAGCAAGCGCCTCCAAGCACTACTTTGGGTGCTGGTTCAGGCGCCTCTTATGTAGGTTTTGGTGCTTTTGGCAAGGCTTTGAGCCTGGGTGTGCATGCAGGAAGAAAGGTGGACTCCATAGGCGGAATGGCCAGCAAAAAGAAGGCTGTTTTGGGAAGTTTTGGCGCGTTGGGTAGTTGCCTGGGTGCTAGTTCTGTTGTCCTGGATAGCTCAGGTGCGCTGGGCAACAGCCTAGGTGCTGACACTGTTGTCCTGGACAGCCCAGGTGCACTGGGCAGCAGTGTAGAGGCTATTTTTGCTGTCCTGGAAAGCTCAGACACGCTGGGCAGCGCAGATTCTGTTGTCCTGGGCAGCTTTCGAGAGCTGGGCAGTAGTATTTTTGCAGCAGAAAATGCAAGAAATCGACCCAAGGAGCAGCAGGGAGAGCTGGGCAGCAGCCCGGGTGAAGGGGCAGATCTAGGCATCTCCCCAGACACTGATCTGGACCGTAGGAGCTGATTTAGGCGCCAAAAATGTTGTTTTGCACAATTTTGAAGGGCCAGACACCTCTCCAGTTGCTGGGCTGCTTTGTTTTGGCGAGCAAATGTGGTCAGGCACCTCTTTAAGTGTTGGGTTGTCTCGTTTGAACGAACAAAAGCGGTCAGGCATCCCTCCAAGTGTTGTGCTTGACACTGCACGCGACAAAGAAGTTTTGGGTGCTGCTTCTAATGATCAGGATCTGACTGTGACTCCTCCAATCTAAGCTCCTCAAGACTTCCCAAATGGTGGCTTAAATAAGAAGTGCAAAGGTAAAATGGGGCTCGATGATGACGGGTCTAAGGTAAGTACCCTTTCCAGTTTGTTCTGTTCGGATGAAGATATCTCGAGGCTTATTTTTACTTATCGCATTCCTCCGACCGTATTGTGCCGTCAGGCTGAGTTGGGCGAGCTTGCTTGCAACGACTTTTCTGGTGATATTGTTGTTTACGAGAAGATACTCGAGGTTGGGCTAAGATTCCCCATGTCCTCTCCCATTTGTCGTATTTTGGGCTACTTTTCTTTGACTCCAGGGTAATTAGCGTCCAACGGTTGGAGAGTTTTGCTGGGCTTTCTTGCACTATGGAGGAAAGTGCACAATGAGGATACTTCTCCTGTGGAGTTCCACGCGGCATATAATTTGAGCAAAACTCCTGCACCAAATAGGAGGTGGTACTACTTTACTACAAGAAGTGGTACAGTGCTTATGGGGATGCGCTCTAATTGTCACGACTGAAAATCTTGCTTCTTTTTGTTGGTGGAGAGTGGGCTGCAGAAGCCGACAGAGCTTTGGTGCCAATACGATGTGGTGCTGCCAAAAAACCCGGTACGTTGTATATTTGTTTCTTCTTTTTTTTTTTTTTGTATATGTGCTCACCATTCCCTTTCAGACACGCATGTGCTTTCTCAAGATCAGGAGTGGAAGTTGGAGGCCATCAAGGCTTGCCCTTGCAAAGATTTGGGAACCTTTCTGTCCAAGGATATTAGGGCCGTTGCTCCCTCTCAGATCTTCCTCAAAGAAAAAGGGTGGGTTAGTTTCCTCATTTAATTTTTTCCTTCCCCTTGGTATTTTTCGCCTCCCTGACACTTTCTTGTTTTCGCAACAAGTAAAAGGGTGGTAGTGTCTCGCTATTCTAGCAGGAACCCTCCTTCCTCCAAGGTGGCGAGGATGGGTGATGCCCCCCAAGTGACACCTATGGCGGTACCTCTCCAGCCAGCGACTTCTTCAGTTACTACTCTAGAGTCTTCCTTGTCGGGCACACCCTCTGCTCCTCCTTTGTCCTCTCCTCATGCGGGAACCCCCGAAAGAAGACCGACTTGGCTTGGTCCATAATGGGCAGGCCGTCAGTCATCAGAGAAAGGCTTGGGAGGTTTGTGTTCGCACCTGAAATTTGTCAGCTTAGTACTTCTAGCACTGAGAGGATTGTCAACACATATTTGGAAGACCTGACTCAGGTAAGGGTCTGCTGTTTCCCTTTCTCCACTTCCTTATTAAGTCTCCTGTCACCTTTCCACCTTTCATCTCCTTTAGGTTTCGACTTCATCTGTCTGCTTGATTTCAAAAGCCTATAATTACGACAAGCTGAAGCTGGATTTTGACGTCGTGCAAAGGGAGCTTCTTATTGCTCAGGGGAAGATTGCCGAGTTTGAGGCAGTTGGTAGTACTTCTCGGGATGAGCTTGTGGCGGCTCATGAGAGGGCATCCAAGTTTAAGTCTGAGCTTTTGGCGACCTGTGAGAGGAACGCACTCAGGGAGGGTTAGCTTTATTGAGGCACATGAGCGAACAATTAAGCTTCAGGCTGAGCTTTTGATGACCCATGAGAGGAACGTGCTCAGGGAGGCTGAGCTTGTAGTGGCCAATGAGAGGGCTATGCTCAGAAAGGAGGCAGAATTGAAGGCTGCTCAGGAGAGAGCTTCCCGTGCTAGGAAGACTTGGAGAATGGCCTCGCAGATGCTTTCATTGATGATTTCAAGGATCTCCGAGAGAAGATCTCTACTGTTTTTCTCGACATTGACTTCTCAGGTTTTGTGCCTACTGATGATAGTGATGAGGGCTCTGATAATGCTGAGGATGACGAGGAGGAGGTGGAGGACGACCGTGAGAGCATTTAGAGTGTTTAGGACTTTTGATTTTTTTTTTTAAGAAGGCAGTTTATAGTCTCATTTTTGTACTGATACTCTTTTGAAATGAAATGCAAAAGATCTTTTTGGAGTAGAAACGTAGAAAATTTTATTAATCTATTGCTTATTTAAACTCAAAAAGGTATATTGAATATTGGGTAATAGCTCCAAAAAATAAAATCAAGTCCTAATTTCCATTGTTTTGATGCTCTCAGGGTGTCATTGATAATACCTCTTCAAGTGCTCCGCATTCCATGGAAGGAGTAAGATTTTTCTCTCAGAATTTTGGATCCTGTAGATGCCCAGTCTCACCACTTCTGTTACGAGGTAGGGTCCTTCCCAATTTGATCCCAACTTTTCTTCGCGTGCATCCTTTGTGGCGAGGATCACTTTTTTGAGGACCAAGTCCCCTGGTTGGAAGGAACGAGGCTTTACCCTCGAGTTATAATACCTTGCCATGCGTCGCTTGTACTCCGCGTTGCGGACCACAGCCGTCGCCCTTGCCTCCTCCACCAAGTCGAGGTTGATGCGGAGTCCTTCCTCGTTGGTGATGGGGTTGTGGCGCTGGACCCTTAGAGAGTGTACTCCGATCTTCACAGGGATGACCGCCTCAGTTCCAAAGGCGAGGGAGAAAGGAGTCTCCCCAGTAGGAGTTCTTGGTGTGGTTCGATAGGCCCACAATACTCCAGGAAGCTCGTCCACCCAAAGACCCTTCGCTCTTTCAAGCCTTGTCTTTAGGTTGCGTAGCACTGTTCTTACCATGACCTCTGCTTATCCATTTGCCTGCGGGTGTGCTGGGCTAGAGTGAGGCTATTTTATCTGAAGGTCGGAGCAGAAAGAGTTTAGCAGCTTATTGTCGAACTGCTTGACATTATCACTGACAATGGCGTGGAGAATCCCAAAGCGACAGACCAAACTTTTTCAGATGAAATCTTTGACTTTCACGTCTATGATTTTAGCTAAGGGTTCGGCCTTTGACCACTTGGTGAAATAATCGATTGCCACCATCACGAACTTGCATTATCCTTTGTTGAGAGGCAAAGGGCCTAGGATGTCGATGCCCCACTTGGAGAAAGGTCATGGACTTGAAATGGTTGTTAACTCCTCCGGTGGTTGCCTGGGCACAATTACGAAGCGTTGACACTTGTCACACTTCTTGGAGAATTCTTGGGCATCCCTTACCATGGAGGGCCAAAGTAGCCTTGTCTGAGCACCTTGTGGCAAGGGAGCACCCTCCAGAGTGGTTCTCACAGATCCCTTCGTGGATCTCTCGCAGGGCATAGTGAGCTTTTTCGGGTGAGAGGCATCGTAGCAACGACAAGAAATAACTTTTCTTGTATAATGCGTCCTGGAGGACAATAAACTTGGAGACTCTCATTCTCAACTTCCTAACCTCTAGAGGATCATCTGACAGTACACCTTCCTAAAAGTACGCCGTTATTGGGGTCATCCAGTTTGACTCAGCTGATGTACAGTTTACATTGTGGGCCTCCATATCCAACTTGCTTGGCTCGAACTGATGACCGATGAACGTCGGCTCTCCTGATAGGGCTTCCACAGATGAGGCGAGCCTTGCGAGTGCATTGGCGGCCATGTTATCTTCTCTGGGGATGTGGCTTATCTGAAAGTAGTGGAATTTTGCGATCATGCTTCTCGCCAGGCCAAGGTATTCCTACATCCTGGTTCCTTTGGCTTCGAACTCGCCCTTCACTTGATTAACTATCAGCTGAGAATCGCTGAAGTTGGCGAGGTGTTGAGCTTTCCATTTCCACTGCCAATCTTAATCCAAAGAGAAGAGCTTCGTACTCCGCCTCATTATTGGAGGCAACGAAGTGGAGCTTTACCACATACTTGAGAGTGGTGTCATCTAGGCTGATCAATATTAGGCCAGCTCCTCTGCTTTCATTGGTCGAGGAGCCATCTACATAGAGTCTCCAAAGTAGAAGATAGGAGGGTTTAGAATTTAAAGTAGGCAACTGGGTGCCTGGGCACTAGGAGGTGCAGTCTGGGAGCCTGTAGGTTTGGTCTGGGCACCTGCAGGGACTGTTTGGGTTGTTTGAGCGCTTGCAGGGGCTGCTTGGGTGGTCTGAGCGTTTGCAGGGGCTATCTGGGTGCCAGGAGGAGTAGCCAGGGCACATGGAGGTTTAGTCTGGGCGCCCACAGGGGCTGCTAGGGCGGCCCATACCTCGGCATCCCTACAGCTCCCTTCTTCAGCTGGTGTGAGCTCGATAATGAAGTCTGCCAAGGCTTGTGCTTTGATGGTTGTCCTCAGTTGGTACTAAATGCCGAACTCTCCAAGTTTCACTACCCATTTAAGAAGTCTGTCGAATACGTCTGACTTCCCCAAGATTCTTTTAAGAGGTTGGTCTGTGACGACCACTATGCTGTGAGTTTGAAAGTAGTGTCGTAGTTGTCTTGCCGTTGTGATCAAGACGAGCACCAATTTTTCTAGCCCCGAATATCTGATCTCTGCTCCTCAGTATGCCTTGCTCACGTAATAAATTGGCTTCTACACTCCACTATCATTTCTGATGAGCACTGAGCTTATTGCTGAGGAGGAAGTAGAAAGATAAAGATGGAGAGTTTTTCCCAGAGTGGCATATGATAAGAGGGAGGTGTGACTAGATAGACCTTGAGCCTTTGGAAAGCCTCCTCCGCCTCGAGTTCCCACTTAAAGGCCTTCTGGAGAATCTTGAAGAAGGGCAGACATTTGTCTGCAGATTTGGAAACAAACCTATTGAGTTCAACGATTCTTCCATTGAGGCGCTGGAGCTCCTTGGTCGAGGAAGGTGACTTCATGTCGAGGATAGCCTTGATTTTATCGGGGTTCACCTCAATTCTCCTCTGATTGACCATAAAATCCAAGAATTTTCCAGACCTTACGCCGAAGGCACATTTCTCAAGATTAAGCTTCATGTGATAGGACCTTAGGACATTGAAAGTCTCTTGAAGGTGATCAATGTAGTCTACTGCTGTGAGATTTTTCACCAGCATGACATCCACGTGCACCTCCATTGTTCGTCTGATATAAGACTGGAATATCTTGTTCACCAACCATTGGTAGGTTGCTCCTGCGTTCTTTAGTCCGAAGGGCATGACCATATAGCAATAGGTTCCCTTCGGAGTGATGAATGATGTTTTCTCCTAGTCTGGGGGTATATGCTAATCTGGTTGTACCCAGAGTAAGCATCCAGGAAGGTGAGCAACTCATGCCTGGTGGTGGCGTCGATGAGGAGGTCGATCTGTGACAGCGGGTAGCTGTCTTTTGGGCATGCTTTGTTAAGCTCTGTAAAGTCGACGCAGAGACGCCACTTTCCATTAGTTTTGGTGACCATCACCACGTTGGAGAGCCACTCAGGATATGCTACTTTTTTGACGGCCCCGTTATCTATTAGCTTTGCCACCTCCTTGTCCATAGCTTGGGCCTTTCTAGTAGAGGCGACCCTTAACTTTTGGCGAATAGGCTTATGACATGGGTCTACATTGAGATTGTGTATGGCCACTTCAGGGTCAATTCCCTCAAGGTCTGCGTGTGACCATGCAAAGACGTCCATGTTACGTCTCAAAAGGTTTTTTAGCGGGCCAACTAGGTCTTTAGGAAGGGAAGAGCCGATGTATACTCTTCTGTCTGGGTGCTCCTCATCCAGGGCCATAGGGGTGAGCTCCTCGACTAGTTCTCCTCTTTCTATGGTAGTGTTGTCCCTCGAATCAAGGACCTCAACTTGCAACGCTTCCTGTGGCTTCTTAGTCTTCATGGAGGATGCATAGCACTCCCTCGCTGCAATCTGGCCTCGTTTGACCTCCCCGACTCCATTCGTGATTGAAAAGCGGAGGATGAGGTGATAGGTGGAGGGCACAACTCTTAATGTGTTAAGAGCAGGTCGCCCCAATATGATATTGTAGGCTGATGGGCAATCTATGACCAAGAAATTGACCATGACTGTGGAACTCTGGGACAATGTTCTGGCTGTGACAGGTAGGGTGATGGACCCTAGGGGATATATCTTTTTCCCTGAGAACCCAATGAAAGGTGATTTGATAGGCTACAGTCTCTCTCTGCCTAGGTTGAGCTTGTCATATGCCTCTGCGAATAGGATATCTGCAGAGCTGCCACTATCCACCAAGATCCTGCGCACCTAAAAATTGGTCACTGTCATGGTGAGCACCAGGGAGTCATCATAGGGGTGCTGGATTCCCTCTAGGTCCTCATCTGAGAAAGATATGACCTCGTTGCCGCCCTGCTTTGGCACTTTGGCTGGGTGGATCTCGTCGAGGTGCCTTGCCTTTCTGGCATGGGCCTTCATTGCAGAGAGTGATTCTCTACCTCTTGCTAGTCCTCCCGAGATGGTGTAAATCTCCCCCGCAAACTGCTGGTCTTCGTGATTGTGAGGTGGTGGTGCTTGTTCTCTGCCAACAATATAATGGCGTAGATGGCCACGATAGATGAGTTCCTCAATTTGTCTTTTGAGGTCATAACAATCGTCGATGTCATGCCCATGGTCGTAGTGAAAATGGTAGTACTTGTTAGGATTTCTACGATTTGGAGGAGACTTCATCTTCCCTTGCCACTTTATAGCGGGGTCATCCTGGATCTGGAATAGGATGTGCCTGACAGCGGCGTTGAGGGGAGTGAAGACTTGTCGATCCTCTGAGGAGTAGGACCTAGCCGGTCTTTGACAGGAACCTTCTCCATTCTACTGCGCTTGTTTCTAGTCTCCTTCTTGTCTTCTCTCTCCCTTTCCTTCCTCTTTTTCCCTACTGCTCTAGAGGACTCACCTCGTCTGGCCCTTGTGATGTCCTCAGCATTCATTTAGTTCTGGGCCTTTGCTAACAGTTTTGGCATGCTCTTTGATGGGCGTTTCATCACTAAGAAAAGGAAGCTTAATGAGCGGAGGCCTCCCAAGAAGGCAGTCATCATCACTTTGTCGTCGGGCTCATCAACTTGGAGTACCTCCTTGTTAAAACGAGTGAGGTAACTCCTCAGGTTCTCCTCCCTGTCCTGCTTTATGCTAAGCAGATGGGTAACAGGCTTTTGGTGGTGACGCCTCCAATGAAATGTGACACGAATGACCTGCTCAGCTCTGTAAAAGAGGCGATGGAGGCTTAGGGGGAGCTTAGCAAACCATTGTCGTGCGGATCCCTTCAATATGGTTGGAAAGGCCCTACACATGATTTCGTCTAGGACGTTGTGCAACTACATCAGAGTCTTGTAGGTGTCGAGGTGGTCTAACGGATCTTTTTGTTCCGTCAAAGGTCTCCACAGATGGCATTTTGAACTTCTGAGGGAGGGGGTAGTTCGCCACGTTAGGTTTGAAAGGCGTATCTGTACGTCTTACCAGGTAGTCCACTGTCTCAGGTCCTTGTGCCTTCATGGCGTTGAAGACATCACTTAGTTGATTTTGTACTTCTTTGATTTTCTCGTCCCAATGATGTGGGACTCCCCTGGAATGATCATGGAAGTGACTCCCATACTCCATGCTTTGGTTCTCACCCTCATCCTCCTAGAGATGAAGGTCCTCACCATGGGAAGCAGGTGGAGAAGGAGGAAGTGGGATTCCCTCATGATGGGCTCCCTTGTGTGGGCCATCCAAGGGGGCTCCAAGGGGGGCGCCCAGCCCTGCAGGGGTGCCAGGTGTGGTGCAGCAGGGTGTGGAGCCTCTTGATACCCGGGACATGGAGCTCCTTGGGGTCCTCCATGCTGTGCACCTCCAAGTTGCGCTCCTCCTCATCCAACGAGCATGAGTTGTAGTATCTACTGGTTTTAGGCCACCAGCTGTTGCATGGTCTCCAGCATTTGCTGTGGATTTGGAGCTGGAACATTTGAGACAGGGTTGGTGGGAGGAAGAGCAACCTCCTCCTCTCGTGATGGATTGCCTTCATGTTGGTTCATGGATCTGGTAGTGATCGTCATTGGGTCAACAAATGTAATGTTTAGGAGTGAGAATTTTGTCGTTTCCCACAGACGGCGCCAAACTGATGATGCATAAAATAGTTTTGCATACCACCTGTCAAGTGTGAATAATAAATGCAAAAAAATAATAATAGGAGATGGAGAGACACAAACAATTTATAGTGGTTCGGTTAGTTCGACCTACGTCCACTCTTCAATGGCTCTGGTTGTCGGGCATTTTATTAACTCAAGGGTGTGGGGAGCAGAGAGTACAAGTTTTGAGAGAGAGAAGAGAGTCATGCTCAGGTAAAGTATGATGCCCCCAGTGTTGGTGGCGCGTGCAATTTATAGTAGCCCCCTTAACAGGTTGGGGCTACTTCTCAGTAACTAAGCAACTATTTATGTGGAGTTCATGACTTCCTCTCAACGGGTGAGGTGGTTGAGGAGCTCCCCATGATATGCTGTCAAAGATAAGGCAATGGTGGATCGTTTTCTTTTGCGGTGCAGGTAAGGCGAGGGTGGACTGTTTCCTTCTACAGTATAGGTAAGGCCCCACATTCTTCCTCTTGATGATGTAGCTGAACTGATGAGACTGGACTTGGACAGTATTGGGCTTAGTAGGTCTTTATAAGATTGGACTCTTCAATTGAGGTTTGAGTTTTTTAAATAAATTGGGCCCTTTTGGGCTTGACCTATCAATTATTACCAAGACAATTATTTTTCCTTTTTTATAGTTCCAAAAATATCTATTCATTAACCCAATTACTATCAACATTAGATACAATGCCAAACATATAGCAACCCAAAATGAGTTAACACACACACACACACACTCCTTTTCATTCTCTCCAAAGTGATCTCAAATTAATATTTACAGAAAACTCGCCTCACAAGAAACTAATTTATAGATCAACAACCATAGACAACCACTATGACCGCCACCACTAACCAGCCCACAATCACCACCACCATCATCGCTGTGATTACCTCGACCTAATCAACGATGACCAAAACAAACTAGCAAATCCAAATCCATCTGGTCTTGTAATCTATCCGATTAAGAAATTAGGGCTTTTTGGGAGGATGTCTAAGAATTATATAATCACACAAGAAAGTAAATGCATGGCAAAGTGGAACAATAGTTCTGTTGCTTTTGTTTTGTTCTGAGAATTGTTTGTAATTACCTTTGTTTATATGAACCTTTTACCATTGCACTTAGACCATCAATGTACACTTTTGAGTCGAATCATTTAATCTCGTGTGTTTTACATTTCTTTTTTTTGTTTTGCTGTTTGTTTGGGATTGGATTTCGTACATGACAGATACCATAAACAATGTGCTTCAGAACCAATCTTTATGAAAGCTCTCACAAGTAGGGTGCACCATGGACTACTAATGGTTATAAGCTATCACCGCTAATTTCAATACTTGCACGTAGTCGTCTACCCAAATATCTTGTGGAGAATGTAAACCATTTAAATCTTATCCTTAACCTAATTAACTCCAATGCTTGACCCACAGAAGTATCACTCACGCAGTATTTTGTATTACAAGAAAGTTGCTTCATGACTGCATTCTTTCTTGTTTGTAGCACAATTGCATACTGAAGCTCTACTCTTTGAAGCTTAACACAGTAGTCTTCACTAATACTGAGTGATCTATGCATCTTACCCAAGATATTGTAATAACCATGTGACTAAAACACGAGTTATTCTGCCTCTGTTTGGGGGTTTTCTTCACATCTCACTTTGAGTGCTCTCTCCTTTATTCATGGTATATATAGATGTATTGTTCTTCATTGTATTATTCTTTTTTTTTTTATAGTAATAGGGATATATAGTTGAATGTAAAAAATCACTTGTGTTTGTAATGCTAGATCACATCACGACTCATAAACATATGTCTAACGAAAAACTTTTCCTCTTTCAAAAGAACTTAAAACTGAGAAACAAGGACATTTACTTAACAAAAAGTACCAATGGACCTTTAGTCCAATGGTATTTTTTGTCTTATAAAAATTTTGTCCTCTTAAGGTTAAGGGTTCAAGTTCTCCTCCCCCTCCCCTCCCCCCAAAAAAATAGTACTTAACGAAAAGTAACACTTAATCTAGCCAATAGGCAAATGAACAACAAACATTCCTATCACATGCTTCCGTATAAATCTATGACCGCAAAATATTATGAATTTATGACAACAGTTGTCTATGAGTCGAGCTATAACGTGCACTTGATCACTTCCTTAACCCTACTTAGAAATTGGAAAATTTCTAACTACAGATACCGATGTTAAACCAAGTTTGCAGGTTTTCTCCTTGAAGGTTAATTTGTAGCATATCAGATTTTTATTAGAAGTAGTCATCAGAATGGTAACTTGTATGATCTCCAAGCAATTCCGTGATCCATGAATATTTCTTGACCATTTTGTTTGTTAGCTTCATTTAGGGTGAAAGAAAAAGAAGAAGAAGAAAGATGATGTAACAAGCTTTACATTCTCTGGTAAAGTTCTTAATCAACCTTATTGAGCAACAAGCTAGAGAGAGAGAGAGAGAGAGAGAGATCTTGATTCACATAAGGTATTGATTTCTCTGATAAACAATATGGAAATGTTAATTAATGAGATGTTATTCTTCCAACTATTTCCTATATTTTCTACGTTGGCTTAATATTTGTCTTTTAAGCTTCTCAAGTTTAATTATTATTGGAAGTTGTTAGCAAATTAATTATCTTGTAATGGGTATTGAAAAAAATATATATAGCTAGGTGTAATCTGCTGGAATAGTTGAGAGAAAATTGAATACAAAAATCAGATTAGATTTGTGTGTCTATTTCTCTTCTATCCCTTCTACAAATATTTAGTTTCTGCAGAGAATTTTTTAGATTTGATTCCTAAGCTTTTTTTTCGGTCCTTCCTTCACTAAACAAGGGTAAAATAACCAACATAAATTGGTTTCAGAGCAACTGGTTGAAGAAAAAAACTAGGAAATTCATTTGAAGAAATTCTTAGGGCCAACACAAATTCAAGTATCTTAGATATTCCTGTCTTTGATGGTGAGAACTATGATTTTTGGAGTGTCAAAATGAATACCTTTTTTATTTCACAAGATCTATGGGACTTGGTTGAATTAGGTTTTACAGAGCCCGAATCCACTACAAACATATCTGAAGTTGAAGTAAAGGTGTTGAGGGAGAATATACAAAGGGATGCCAAGGCCGTTAACCAAATTCAAAAGGGAGTTTCTAACTCCATTTTTCCAAGAATCATGAGAGCAACAAGATCCAAACAAGTTTAGGAGATTCTTCAACAAGAGTACCAAGGAAACTTGAAGGTGAAAACCATCAAACTTCAAAACTTTCGAAGAGATTTTAAAACCATGAAAATGAAGGAAAACGAAACTTTAAATGATTTTTCAACCAGATTTTCAGAACTTGTAAACCAAATGAAGACTTATGGGGAAGACATTAGTGATGTAAGAATTGTTGAGAAGATCTTAATAAGCCTACCAAAGAAGTTTGATGCGATAGTGGCGGTTATTGAAGAAACCAAAGACATTTCCAAGCTAAGTATTCAAGAGTTGATGAATTCCTTAAAATCCTATGAGCAAAGATTGAGTCGTCGCTTTGAAAAGTCACTTAAGAGTGTGTTTCATTCCAAACTTAATTTCAACCTCAAAAATGCTGAAAAGAAATCATCAATTCATGAACATGGCAAAGGAGAATCGTTTAAAGGTGGAAGACAAGGAAGAGGAAGGGGTAGAAATTGGGGAGGAAGAGAAAGATACTCCATCGAAAGGAAATTCAATGATGAAAAGTCTTCACAAAGGTGTAACATTTGCAAAAGAAGCAGCCATGTTGAGAAGGATTGTTGGTTTCAAGGAAAGCCGCAATGTCACAATTGCAAGAGATTTGGTCATGTACAAAAAGATTTTCGAATCAAGAAAAATCAAAAAGCAAGCTTCACGGAAGAGAAGGAAGGTGAAAGAAATTTGTTTTATGCATGTCAAGCCGCTATCGAAAAGAAGAATGATGTGTGATTTCTCGATAGTGATTGTAGTAATCATATGACTAGCAACAAAAGTATCTTTATTGACATAGATACATGCATCAATTCTCAAGTAAAAATGGGTAATGGAGCTCTTGTTCAAGCTCAAGGCAAAGACACCATTGGAATTGAAACAAAGAAGGGTACTAAGTTCATTCGGGATGTGCTTCTAGTTCATAACTTGGAACAAAATTTGCTTAAGTGTTGGACAACTTGTTGAGCATGGATATTCAGTCCATTTTAAAAATGATTTTTGCGTTATTTATGATGAAAGGAGATCAAGGCAGATTGTTTCAAAGTTAAAGATGGAGAAGAATCGAAGCTTTCCACTTACTTTTAAGTATATGGGTGATGTTGCTTTGAAGGCACAAATTCATGATAAATCTTTGTTATGGCATCGAAGACTTAGGCATTTGAATTTTCACAATCTCAAACTACTTCACCAAAAGCAAATGGTTGAAGGGTTGTCCATTATTGAAGAAAGCAATGAAGTTGCGAAAGATGTGTAATTGGGAAGCATCATCGACAACCTTTTCCAAAAGGAGTTGCATGGAGGGCAAAACAAGTGTTGGAATTAATTCACACCGACATATGCAGACCTATGAGTACACTATCTCATGGTAACAATTACTATTTTATTCTCTTTATTGATGATTTTGCTCGCATGACATGGGTTTATTTCATGAGACAAAAATCTTAAATTTCATAGTTTTCAAAAAATTCAAGAGTCTTGTTGAGAAACAAAGTGGCTTGTTTATTAAGTGTTTGAGAAGTGATCGTGGAAAAGAATACACTTCAAGAGAGATTAACAAATTTTGTGAAGAAGAAGGCATGGAAAGACAACTTACAGTTGGTTTTACTCCACAACAAAATGGGGTATTCGAAAGGAAGAATCAAACAGTGATGGAGATGGCAAAATCAATGATTCATGCAAAAGGGCTATCAAAATCTTTTTTGGCTGAAGTTGTATATGATGCAGTATATTTGAATAATAGGTGTCCTACCAAGGCCGTTTGGAATAAAATTCTATTTGAAGCATAGAGTGGGAGGAAGCCATCGGTGAGGCATCTCAAGGTGTTTGGATGTGTTTGCTATGCTCAAATTCCAAAGGAGAAAAGACGCAAGCTTGATGAAGCAAGTGAGAAATGCATTTTTGTTAGCTATAGTTCAAAGTGCAAAGGTTACCGGTTGTATAGCTTGAAGACTAAGAAAGTTATTATTAGCCGAGATGTGTTGTTTGATGAAGATGCTACATGGAATTGGGAGGAGGAAAAGGTAGAAAGGAAGACTGTTTTTATTGATGTTTAGCAACAAAAAACAACAAGTGAAGTTGAAAATAATGGTCAAGAATCAGTCCCTTCATCTCCAAGTTTAATTCCACCATTATTTCCAACAAGTTTACGAAGTAGTTCTTCAAGTTCAAGCTCTTCTTCACCCACTTCAACTCCAAGGAAAATGAGGAGTTTTGACTGATATTTATGAGAGGTGCAATTTTTGTTAAACAAGATTGTGTTGAAGAAGCTATGAAAGAAAAATCTTGGAGGCATGTTATGAATGAAGAAATTGAAGTGATTGAGAAAAACAATACTTGGCAACTTGTGGACAGACCTACAGACAAAAAAATCATTGGAGTGAAGTGGATTTACAAGGTGAAATTCAACTTGGATGGTTCGATACAAAGGAACAAGGTAAGGTTGGTTGCCAAAGGCTACTCACAACAGCCCGACATTGATTACAATGAAACTTTTGCCCCTGTTGCAAGACTTGATACCATTAGAGCTCTCATTTCATATGCAGCACATAAAGGATGGGTGTTGTATCAAGTTGATGTAAAATTAACATTCTTGAATGGAGATTTGTAAGAAGAAGTTTATGTCGAACAACCTCAAGGGTATGTTATTCAAGGTGATGAAGAGAAGGTGTACAAGCTAAACAAGGCTTTGTATCGACTGAAACAAGCACCGAGAGCATGGTATAGTCAAATTGATGGATACTTCAACAAGAAGGGATTTTTAAGAAGTAAGAGTGAGCCTACCATGTATGTAAAGAAGCAAGGTATGATTGATTTCTTGATTGTTGCCATTTATGTTGATGATTTGGTTTTATATCAGAAACAATTTAAAGATGATTGAAGACTTCAAAAATGATATGCTGAAAAATTATAAAATTAGTGACTTTGGAATTTTATATCATTTTCTTGGCATTGAAATTTAACAAGAAGAGGATGAAGTTTTTATTGTTCAAAAGAAGTATGCTGAAAATATTCTCAAGAAGTTTGGAATGCAAGAATGCAAACCCGTAGCAACTCCACTTGTTGTTAATGAGAAGCTACTTAAAGATGGTGGCGCAAAGAAGATGGATGCAACTTTGTATCGAAGTATTGTTGAAAATTTACTTTATCTCACAACAAGGCCAGATATCATGTTTGCTACAAGTTTACTTTCAAGGTTTATGCGTTGTCCAAGTCAAATTTATCTTCGCGCAACGAAAAGAGTGTTGCGTTATTTTCAAGATACAACAAATTTTGGAGTTAAGTACAAAAGAAATGTGCAGCTGAAACTCGTTGGCTATCCAAGAAACAACAATTAATCAGTTGCCCAATCATCAACGGAAGCGGAATATGTTTCAGCAGCTCTTGCAACTTCTCAAGTTATTTGGTTGCGAATAATTCTTGAAGATATTGGTGAAAAGCTAGAAGAAGGTACTCAGGTTTTCTGTGACAGCAAATCAGCCATTGCTATGGCTAAAAATCCAGTTTTTTAATGCCGTACTTGTCATATTGCAATTAAGCATCCAACTCGAGTTTTGCACGTCGGATGATCAAGTGACTGACATTTTTACAAAGGCACTTCCAAAGGAAAAGTTCCAGCATTTTCGAGAAGCATTGGGAGTTGAAGAACATCACATTAAGGGGGAGAATTTTAATTAATAAGATGTTATTCTTCCAACTATTTCTTATATTTTCTATGTTAGCTTAATATTTGTCTTTTAAGCTTCTCAAGTTGTTAGCAAATTAATTATCTTGTAATGGGTATTGAAAAAGATATATATAGCTTGGTGTAATCTGCTGGAATAGTTAAGAGAGAACTGAATACAAAAATTAGTTTAGAGTTGTGTGTCTATTTCTCTTCTACAAAGATTTAGTTTCTGCAGAGAATTTTTCAGATTTAATTCCTAATCTTTTTTCCCAGTCCTCCTACACTAAACAAGGGTGAAATAACCAACAAAAGGAAAAGGAAAAAGTACAAACTGAGTCATAATGGAACTACAAACAAATATGGCAAGTATTAGTTTATTATTAATATTCCAAAACTAGCTATGTGAATTGAATAAACAAAGCACAGACCCTATCAGAATGCAACTACTATATGGAAAGTATTAGTTTATTTTATTAAGATCATACTTTCCTAATTTGGCTATGAAAATAAACAAAAACATACTCCATCCCGCATAAATAAATAATTCACACGCATTGAAACTCCTTTTCGTATTTAAACAATCAGCACAGTGATTACAAAGTGATAGCAAACCCTTAAAAACCCTAATCCCATTTGCATCATATACAAACACATCCGATTATCCATATATTATTCACTTTAAACATGAGACTCAGGCAACATCCAACTACTAGAACACACTTTGCAAGTTCAACCAGCGGGGGAGCTGAATCCCTTGTTTTTATTATCAAATCCCAAAACACACCTGTGCTTAAACATTTTCAGAAGTATGATACTCGGAATAAAGGAGCATCACTTATCTCCAAACAAGTACCCGAGAGATGAATCTCCACCTGGAACGGATTTAACCTTGGTTGATGGACGACCCTGAAAAAGATTGATTTAGGTCAACAGTTTTTTTAAAGATAAAGGTGTAATTACATGCTAATTGTATTTGTAACTCACAGTAATGAAGTTTCCTGAATTCTGGCCTTGAGATCTGTGATAATTGTTGGAGACATTTTCTTCCTTGGGAGGAGGAGGGGGGGGAGGTAGTGGTGGCTTCTCTGTATCGATTCCATATGGTGGTGCGTAAACCTTTGGCGTGGTGGGAGGTGCAGTACTTTGTTGGGGATCATCAGTGCCAAAAAGGTAGCCCAAGGAGCTCTGACCACCTCCATAGCTCCCACCTCTACTCATGGCTGCCCTTCAGAATCTCTTTATCAGCTAAGTTGAAGGATGGGGAAGAAAGGGAGATAGGTCAACTATATATATATAATAATGCGACCATGTAAATATGTATGAATCTCTGTGGATGATGATGACGGTAAGATGCCACGAGGACATTTTTTAAACGACAAGGAACCTTTTCAAGTTAGGGCCGAATTGGATCCATTCCCATAGATCTCGGATATTTGCAATCAGCTCTAAACACAGATAATTGCAGTGGTAAGATACGGTCATCACTTTTCATTGTGAAAACGGTCCTTATGAGGAACATCGGTGACATTCTGATGTCCATGTGAGAATTGGTTATCTAGTGTGTTCATCAGCTTTAATGCATGGATGGATATTCAATACACATGAATCATTTCGGGTAATCCAAATGGAGAAACATAAGTGCTTTCTTCATGCTCATGTTTGTTGATTAACAATAATTTTCTTTATCATAGTAATGAGTTTTGAACTACTAACCCCCCCTCACTTGTCTTGCCAAAATTCAACCAGTTATGATACAATGACTTCGATTAGTCATAATTAGGGACATTTCTTGTTTGTTAGTTGAATCATAACCTTAAACTTGCTCTTCGACCAAACATATATAAGAACTTTCGTGGTACATTGTTTTCCCATGGCATCCATGTAATATTTCAACCATACAGCTTGATGAAAAGTCGGTTTTCATAAGGAAGTATATAGTGATCCTGTATATAAGTTTCTGATTTGTCTACTAAACCTAATTGATATGGTTGTTTTGGGCTTAAACCATTGGTTCCCTCTTCTTCAAAGGATTAGAACCACAGCATTTCTTTTACAAATTGAATTAAAGAATAATGTATGATATTTAACTAGAGGCTGTTTTTTCTATATTTTTTGGTAATTAGGTTATTTTTTCTTGACAAAGAACACGTTTTACACTATGATATTTCTGCCAAAATCGTACTTGCATTGAGGGAAAAAAAAAGCAAAATGATAAATAATGTAGGACAAGTTACCTAAAATGATCTCATGAATGAAGTAATCATGTACAGATGCCTGATTCTTTATATTTGCATCAATGAACATACATAAATATGTATTCACATGTGTTTAAATGTGTTGCTACTAATGCAAAACTTGCATCCAAAATAATGTAACTGTTCTAGAGCTGTGGCTTTGCGAATTGCGACAGTACAAACATAAATAAGTTGGTTAACATTGGAATGTGGGCTTCCCGACAGTGCAAACAGAATAAGTTGGTTAACGTCGCAATCAGCTGATGCCTCTGATAAACAATTGCCTAGCAGAATTAATCAGTATTCATAATTAGTGGTGTCAGTTCAATAGCTGTTGAGGACCGATATGAGTACTGGTTAACAATATATATGTTATAATGGAATCATTTAGCTCACAGTCCATTGATTATTATCTGGTAACGTTGCCATGTTTTGCTGGAGGGCCCCAGGAATTGCAGATTCTCTAACCTCCTAATACAGTGCAGCCACTGAGATTTGCAAACAAAATGATTGCACAATGGGCTTTGCCGTAATCTATGATGTAACTATCATCAATCACAACATGCTTTTGTGGCTTATGTCTAACCACATCATTTTAAGAGCTAAAAGGGATGATTAAATGGGGTTAAATCAAGATTAGGAAAGACTTTAACATAAACAAAAAGGAGGTAAACAACATGTTGATTGGCCTGGTGTTGAAGTCAGACCCATCAATGACTTGTATTCCTCAGAAAAAAAGTAATCTGGAGGAACTAAACTAGTGCATCAGATGGGCTTAGTTCGGTTGGAAGGGAGCCTGTAGGCCAAAGGAATCCAATTAAGTAATCTTTACTTTAGTTTGTTTCCTTCTTAGATAAGACATTGTTATATAAAACGTTGTGGTTTACAGAGAGGATACATCCTAACATGAAATAACCGTTCTGTAAAGCTGATGGTGGTTTAGTGGCCATGTCCATGAGTTAATAGAACTGATCAGCCATCCAATGCCCACTGGTTTGAAAGTTCTGTAGTCCTATGTGATGGAACAAACTATGATGTCCGTGGCCCTGAGAAGACATTTATATGAGGACACTTTGTGACCTTCAGGACACTATGATCACGAACTGCATGTAGAGGCTGTCCTAAACAGTTGTTGATAAGGCTATGGTACAGGAAAAAATTTCGAGTTCCATGCTGAAAATTATCTCGTACATCTTGCTTTGATTCATTCATAGTTGTTGATAATGAAAATAATTACATAAAGTGAAATAATAAAATATAAAAATCTTACACAGGTGGTGTTTTTATTGGATGAAAAGAGGAGTACTATAGCTGGCCATATGTTGTACCTTGTGACAGAAAGAACATTTGAGCTTAGCTTTGTTTATGCTCCAGATATGCTTTAGCTGTGGTGGCCAATGTTTATAATAGTGCAACAGCTTTTCACTCGTTTTTTAGCACTTTAACCCATCAAAGATGCCAAATTAAGCTACTGTTGTTTCTTTCATTTATTACTATCTATTAACTGCAATTATCAATGCAAGAGAAAACCCTTAAAACATTCACGACATATCTGTAGGGTAGTAAGTGTAACCAGAATCCCCTTGCTTATATAAGAAAACATAGCACTTCACTTGCGTCAAAGTTTTTTCACTTAAGGACTTTATGCATCACCTTAGAATTACAGTGAATCTAGGTATATGGGAGAGATGTATGACATCATATGGAGCCTAATGCCCATCAAGTGACAGACAGGATCTTAAAGTCCATTCTGGCAAGTGGGGTGTGACGTCGAAGGAGTTGATCAATAAAAAAAAAATGATCCAAATACTACTACATCAGTAGGAACTGAACTTCATTCTTTCGCCCGGCATTATCATCTTAGTCCTTGACTTGTAAACTGTCTTAACCATTATGTTGTGTCGTCCATTTATCTAAGCAAAGCTTCGAAATGATCTAAAACTCCTGTCAGGTTTTTTTTTTTTTTTCCAGAAAGTAAAAGTATTCATCCATTCATAGTTGTTAATATATCATATGTAAAACAAAGGGATCCCGCTTACCAAAAAAAAAAGCAAAACTTGTACACATTAAAAATAAATCTGTAAACTCAGACTAATTTTCTCTACATTCCAATTAAAGATAGATCATTTATATCGAAATTAGGATATTCACGAAAAATAAATCTATCATGGTTTGACCTCAAGTAATTATTAATATTCGAATTTAAGACGTTTAAATTTATAATTCATTGCTATTATCAATTAAACTATCCTTTAAATTGTGGTCTCATTCTATTTTGGTTCTTAGCTTTAGGATCAACACGAGCAAGGATTTTTTTGCTTGCTCTGTGTGGGCGGGTTTTCTGAATAAGGCTTAGTACTGGGCCGTAAATTTTCAGGGATACATTATGTGGCTGTAGTTGGGCTTGAAAGAGATAGTCTTTGGGACTAGGGATACATTTTGTGCGCTGTAGTTGGGCTTGATAGATAAAACCAAACCAAAAGCCCACCACTAGGCGTGAAGGTTCCTGTCGCTCTACATCAACTGAACCAACACTTCCTTGCCTCTCTCTCTCTCGTTCAACCCAGTGAACGATCACAGGTACGGAGAACCTCTGCGTTCATAAGCTCCAATTTATCTTGCATTATCTTGGCTCTCTCTCTCTCTGTGTTCGCACACAGTCCCTCTCTCTCTCTCTTGGAAACCGGTAATTTGAATTTTGGCTTTTGATCCCTACCTGATTTGTAGTTTTGGCTTTTGTCGTAAGTTTTAGGGTGAAAATTGAAAAATTGTTTGAAGATCTATTTAACATAAATTGCTCTAAAGACAATCAGTTTCCTTAATGTTGTTTTATGTCGCATTTTAATTAGAATCGCTATGTAAATGTTTTATCTATGCTTTTGCAAGTTGTTGTGATGATTAACTGATTATCCTCAATGAATATCAGCAACTTTTTTTTACAGCTTCACCCAATAAGTCAATTATCCATATGAACTTGCTATAAAAAAAAACATTGATCAAAACTACACTGCCCCTTCGGCTAGGCCAATTTATCTCTCGTTAATATCCTAGTTTCTGTATGGATTAGTTAAGTTGTATGTAAGTTGTTCAGACGCCTCCGTTAAACTAAAAAAAAAAAGAAACTACACTCAAGAATGGAGATGAACACTATTTGTGGCGGTTGATCAATCATTTGTCCTTAAACCATTGCGATTACTCCTATTTGGAAGTGCTGCTTAAATTTTCAATTGTGGTTACGTTTCATTCCAGTTGGTTGAGATGATAATGTTGCTTCATGTTTGTGCTGGTTATTTTCTTTCTATTTAAGTAAAATTTTGCAGGAATTGCAAGGACAATAAACAGTGGTAAGTCTTGTTTTTTGGAGAATCAAACAGGTGTTATATGCAGCCTAGATATCTCATTTTTAGTCCAGAATTTTTAAGAAAAATCAGGATTATGAAGAGCTGTCTGTGTGTGCTTCCCCTAAATGATGACTCTAACTTCCTTTGTGGGATTGGTAGTTTGTTGCAAAAAGTTACTCTGTCAGGTGTAGAAACGAAGTGCAATCCATATCATATGCATGGAACTTCTTTTTTATTGGCTGCTGCAAAATGCAAATGTAAACCCATCTTCTCCGTGGAAGGAGCATGGGGTAATGTCACAATTCTTTGATATCTAATTCTTTGTCATTTTGGAAACTGTTTTAATCACTAGAAACTCGTTTGCAAAACTAGGAACAATGGCCACTACAATGTCCAAGAAACAAGCAAATACAAATGCTGGGGAAGAGGGACAGATAGCTAAAGACAAGGCTGATCCAATTGTTGCTCTCAGCAGACCCCCACCAGTCCCACCTGTACTTGGACCATTGGTTGCTCTCACATTGTTGGAAACATGGTCGAGTTGGGATAGCAGTGATGACTGACTGGTGATCTGAAGCCATTCTTTCGTGGCAGTGACTTGTATGTTGTGACATGTAAAAGAAACTCTGTTAATGTCCTATAATTGCACAGAAGTTTTGAAATGTATAGACGATGTATTTGGTGTGTGAAGCTGGGTGAGTTGCGACTTACAAAAGGAACTTTGTTAGTTTTCTCAATCCTCTACTTGTTGAAAAGCTTTGAAATGTACAGCAATATTCTGAGGGTGCAGCTGAGCAAGCAAGCCATGAAACTCCAAAATTTTATGTAGCATGCTAGAAATGGACTTATACATGGCACCAAAAATATGTTGTAAAACTGTAGTAGCAATTGTAGTATGGCATAGGGACTCCTCAGGAACCCTGCAGCAGCCAGATAGATATTTCATATCATATCAGTATGACTTTTCTATGACTCTCTGAGATTCATATGCTTCGGGCAGTCAACTTACTCTCAGTGGCCTCTGGGAAGGCGTCAAAAACTGAAGTTACGATCTTCAGCAGATTCTGAATGTGGCATAACAAGAACAATTTTATGAATAGATGAAAATGGTAGAAATGAAGTATAATCATTATGCCCACATGTCAGGAAGAGTGTTAGGGAATTACCAGTGCTAAGACTCCCAACTTGAATGGTGATTCAATCACTACTTGAGCTTTCCTGCATATAGTTATCTGTAAGTCATGACATTTATTTATCTAGATGTAATCTAAAGTTCAATAAATTTTTTTGAGTACTTAATGAGTAGTCCGTCTCCTTCTTTTGATAATTCAAAAATGCTGCAGCCTCTGGTGAATGGGACCTGCTTCTTCTTCCACTCTGCGATTACAGGTAGATCCTCCATCAGTATTTATGGATTACTTCATTTATATATTTTATATTGGTGAGAAAATCGTCTTGATGACAAATGTAGAGTCTTTAATTTATCCAACACTACGGCAGATGGAAGTACCCAAGTGCCAATTTACTGCAGCTGCATGTTCATCTCTTTCGCAAACACATCCTAAGTTGAATTGTATATTCTGACCCATGCATGTAATTAGCTGCTCAAAAAAATGCAAGACCTCCTGCCGCGATTGGGAAAATATTAAAAGAACAGAGAGAAAACAAACTTGAGTGGAAAAATATGTAGAAAAGAGATGGTTTGGATCTTAAAGAGATTAAGAGGAGACCTTTTTTCCTTGGAAAGGGCAAGGAAAAGAGAGATCCTCGAAGAAGCAATCGTGGGCAATGAATTTTCCTAGTTTCTTCGAGTTTTTCTCGTTGATGCAGATGTAGAAGTGCTTAATTGTTTCTGATGGGGAGAGTGGACTTAGCTCGTCATTTGAATTGCTCATTGATGAGATGACATGGCCTAATTGACACTGCCTGTATTGTTTATTCATGGCAGTCCTTTTCACATCTGGCTGCCATTGCAGCTTCTTCATTTCTCCATGCTGAAATTGACATTTTTTATTTGAAGCTATGGCACCAAGGGCAGGCCTTGCTGCCACCATGGAGCGTATGCTTTGCCCTGAGGCTTGGACGGAGAACGTCATGGCTTCAGCCATTGGCTCCTTGCAGGATGTATGTGGAGTCGGCTAAATATGTTACGCCTACATTATTGAAGTTAAGGGTCATGGAATACAGGAGAGGGAAAGGGGCATGTTTCTTTGCCTTGGAATGTAAACAAGGAATGACTTTTTGGTTCATAGTTTCTATATGCTTGGAGTTTGATGTTTCGTGCCTTGGCCTTTGATCAAAGAACCTGAAACCCTGGCAGGTACCTTTCCTACTATGAGACATTCGAACACCTCCAAGGCACGTGGACGAATGCTGCGGAGAAAGGATAGTGTAGTTAAATAGGTCTTGTAATTCAATATGAATCTAATGCACTAGATATTTATTACTGCAGCAGGGTTCGGATGCATTTTTAAACTTGTATCCACAGATACTGTTCCATAACTCGAACTTGTCATTAGTCAATATAGGGGAACGTACCTGCCACAAAATATTGGCATGTGGTGTACTTTGGTTTCAAGTGAAGAAAGGGGTTGATGAATATTGAATTGAGAAATCATCGACTTAATGATTTTTGTTCAATTGAAAAATATTGAATTTATTCAATAGTCAGTATAAAAGGAAGGAGATGCTGACCACACCGAGCAGGTTATTATGCTACAAAAATATAGATCGAGTGAGGGTCTCCTACATTACAAATATGTGAGCCCCTGAATTAATATTTTCTGGTGGACCGTGACCTTGGTGCTGGGGCAACCTAGACCACAGACATGAGTGAGTGAAATGCCATTGTTGCTATACTCATTTTAACTTGTCCTCTCTTTGGGATAGGCCTCCTACTATGGTTGCATTTGACAAATGTAGCAGTAGCAGCGTCATTTACCTAGTTCTTCATCTGACTAAGGTAGTGACTACTGTCTTTCCTCCAAATGGTTGAGCTGATAGCTCTACTTTAAACCATTGTAATGGAGTTTATATAGCACTTGAATGACCTGTCTATCTCTCTGTCTCCTTATCTTTTATTCTCTTGGCTGGAAGGTGAAGGATGGCAAATGGTCTCCATGCGGCACACTAGGCAAAGGTTCTTTCCCTAGGCAGGCTAGTGAGGGGACATGCCAGCGAAACTTAATTTTGATCTCGTGCCAACGAAATTGTTTGAGCAGGAAATATTATTTTAGAAATAGATTGGACACAGAATTTCTTTTACCTTTTTTTTTTTTAAATTCATTTTTGACCCAAAAAAGGCAAATGTTGAAATTCATGAGATTGATTTTGGCAACTGATTCATTGTTTGTGCATAAGATGTACAATTTTTGTATGCGGGCTTTTTTCTTTGCTTTTTTATTTTACCCGAGCACAACAAGCACATACATTACACCACCCAAGAAGGGTAGGGGATCCCAACAGATAGGCATCAGGGTGGACCGGTGGAGGGACGGGAGATTAGTCTTCACCTCTGTATCTGCTTTAAAAAAGTTTGTCCATCCTCGATCCATCCCTAGACAAATTTTAATTTCCATCCTTGCGCCCATAGATAAATTTTGATCCTCGTGCCTTTGCCTTCACCACCTCCCTTGCCTTTCTAATTCCTGTAACTTTAAGAAAAAAAATTGAAAACAAATCATAGTAATTAAAATAAAAGTTGTATCACTATATGTCTGTATCATATGAAATAGTCAAAATTAAATATAAAAAAATAAGTTAACATAATTTATATAATAAAACAACTAAGTTATTGAAATTTTATCTCCAATACATTTTTCCCTCCAAATCCATCCCATCCTCCTTCACCTCAGCCGCGTCACTCCTCCATTAGAAACCATTCTTTTTTTTTTTTTCTCTCACTTTGTACTCTCTCTCTCTCTCTCTCCACCGCCACAACACTCGGAATAACAAGACTAAACCTACTGGCATATGATTTAAGAAGACCAACTAATTTAAGTAATAAATTAACTCTAATTAAGTAATATCCTATTTGGACTAGGATTAATTAAAAAATAATAATAATAATATTAAAATAACTAACTAATGAGAATTGTCCATTCAAAAAAAATTTAGTAATTAAAGGACACTTCATAATAACAAGACTAAATTACTCTTAATGAAGTGGTTACTCTTAACTAAAATAAATTTGAATATTAAAACTCATAAATTTTAGATTTTTCTCACATTTGAACTCTTTCTCTCTCTCTCTCTCTCTCTCACGGAATTTATTATCACTTCCTATTATCACTATATTATCAAACCCCCATTATCATAATATCTCTAGACAATTTAGTTAGTTTGGAAATCCTTAGCCATGTAGGATTTTACCCGCATGGTATTCCCATTTTTCCCGAATTCACTATCATCCCTACCACCAGAGGAAATATGATTTGACCTGTGGCGAAGATAGGGTAGCATGGGCATCAACCACTGAACTATCCTCTTGTTCACGTTGAACTCAGACTATTCACGTGATTTTTATTTGTAAACCAAATATCGCACACAATTTTTGTAAAGGAATAGTTTTTTGGTTTTCGGTATATAAACTGAAATGTTTTATTGATAGAGATATGCAGCTCAATTACAAGGGGAAAATTGACAATAATATGCAGAAAAAAAACTAGAATGTCTTAACAAATATAACTGCAAGACATCGAAGCACTTGTTGCTTTGTCAACCTCTTCTTAAAACAACTACAGAGCAGGAGTTCCAATCCAGGATTTTACCAATTTGTTGTGTTCTTCACCAACAGTACCCAAATATGGAGAGAGTTGAAGGTTTTGTTATCCAAACAATTCTGAAACTAGGGACTGGTTTCCAGGTTTGGGGGTAGGTGATGAGGATAAGGAGTTTATATGAATGTATGGTAAGGATTATGGAGTTTAATTAATAGTTCGACCTATTGCGATTCAATTAAGCACAACTGGACTAGCTTTTAGTAAAGCAGCCTCATATAAGGTGTGTTTGGTAGAGATGATGACCCCATGAAATTAGAGGGGACCTTACTTTGGATCATCATGTAGCTGGCATACAATCAAAAATCAAGTAAGACCATCATAAAATATTTTGCTTTATGCATATTGCACGATGCGGGGCATGGGAATGTGTGTGTGTGTGTGTGTGTGTGTGTGTGAGAGAGAGAGAGAGAGAGAGAGAATGGCTGCTCAGAAGCTTGTACCAATTGTATTTAAATAAGAAATCTAGCTGGCAAAATTTAAATCAAATCTTACCAGGAGATCATTTGTGTTTAGTCATGGTCCCCATCCACATATCTACTATAGGAAAACCAAAAACCAGCCCCCAGAGTCCAGACCAAGGCTTCCATTTACTTGCAAACCCACACGTGGTCATGTTTAGAAAAGCTCAAAACCATTCTGCAGATTAACCTATGAATACCCTATCTAACAATCAGTCAACAAATCATTCATGCATTCAATTGCCTCCAATTGGGGTGAAGGGAATCACTTAAGCCAGAGTCCTGCTGGCATGCCCCCCAACCCCCACTAATCAGAAACCAAAAGTTTCATGATCTCTCTCTCTCTCACTATCAGATAGAACTTTCCTCAGCCCCTGGTATTATAGAGGTTGCTTTTGTGCTATATAAACTCCCAAAGGACTCAAAGGAAACAGCTCCAGTCATATATCCACATCTTCTGTCTGATCAAAACAGAAAAAAAGAAGTGATTTGCTAAGTTTGAAACATGAACTACAAGATTAGTGATGTCCCATTAGCAGCAGCACAGGGTGAAAGTTTCAGGAGCAGAAGGCCACTGCCAAAGAGGGGGCATATAAAATCAAGGATAGCAGCCAATGCTTTCCATTCCATTGTTTCTCTGCTCTTGAGAGCCTCTTCACACCACTACCAATCCAGCAGGAAAACCTAACTGACAGAGATCAAAGCCACCAGTAATCATAAATTCATGTATGACAGTTGCCGCACTTTGTTCTTTCTTTTTTTTCTTGTAATTTCAGCTTGAATGCATTAATTTTAGTCAGGACAATTGTGGAGGAGTTCAATTTAGATAAATGTTGCACTTGCCTATCCATATCAATATCAGAAGTATGTGCATACTTACCATGATAGCCAAGATGCACTAGAACTACTTTACTGTGGTTTCTGGGAAAAAAACTATTTTACGTTTTGTCAGCTACAAGGGTACATAAAGCCCTAGCAAGCATGAGAAAATAGACACAGAAACTGATCCAATCACATGAGGGACACAGGAACTTGCACGGCAAAGTTAATTACACAAAACAAATAAAGGTTTTAAACAATTGATACTATACCCAATTTGGAAATTATCTTTCAGAGGCATTAATTCCATGTGTATTCTGATTTGTTGCCTGAAGTGGCATAGTATCATTGAGGTACGAACTACATTTTAAACAAATGCTAATGAACAGAAGTTGTAAGCAAACATTTAAAGGCAATACGACTTTAAATAACAGAGCAGGGAAAAAAATTGTCACCACGTGTTATGCTGTTACCTCAGCTACTGCCATGATAGAATTACAAAATGTGTGAACCGAAGTCCAGATTGTAGTCACAAGGTTGCACCACGGAGCCCATGCAACTTATGATCACAGCTGATAAATTAATAATATAAAGGAGTGTACTCATGCCATGACCTGAAGTCCAAATTGTAGCGTTTATTCTTGGCTGGGTTTCTCTGCTGATTTAAAGCAAAGAACAACACAAGAATAAATTATATCTTCCAAAAGTTTTCATTTTTTATACGAGACTGCAACATTAATACACAGGACACAACTGCTAGAATCATTTCTTTGAACCAACAAAATCTTCACATACTCAAGGCTCCTATTTTATAAACCATCAGTTTCTGTAATTTGCTTTTTTGTCCTGTACATGCCTGTTGGCATTGTGAGTAGATAGCCCAGTTCTATCTAAACTCAGTTGATCACAAGATTCAACGGAGATCACAGTCATGCCTCACCTGTCTTTAATTCAATCAGTTTTGTGAAGCTAACTCCTACAGGTTAAATTGTACATGTCAATAGAAACAAAAACTGAACCGGATTGGGACAATATCCACACTTAATGGATCCCAGACATAACTGATCCAAGAATCCCCACCATTCGCACCCTTCTCTACATCCGCAACCCACCATCCCAAGAAAAAAAATGAGGGTAGGGTTCTTGATGCAATCATATCAAAGTGAAGTCCAAGCTTCCTTTTCATAGACTTAATGAAAAAGTGCCATTTGGTCTGCATCAGGCAATTCTAGCATCTGCTTATTCAAACTTTTCAGCTTCGAATAAACTTCTTTACTCTCAGGATGCGATGCATCGCCAGCGAAAAAGTAATACATGTATCCCCTAACTTGAATCCAACTAGAACCAGGTTCCTTGCAAACTATTTCTTGTTTCATTTTCCTTCTCAATTCTCTGACTGCATTCCACATACCAGCGGAAGCATAAAGATTGGAGAGAAGAACAAAAGCTGAGTCATTTTCGGGCTGCAGCTCAAAAAGATTTCTAGCTGCAACTTTCCCTAGATCAATGTTTCCATGGATGTTGCAGGCTGATAAAAGAATCTGCCATATTCGAGCATCAGGGCAAATAGGCATTTGATCAATAGTTATCTTTGCATCTTCCAGGCGTCCAACTCGACCAAGGACATCAACTACACAGGCATAGTGTTCTAAACATGGGATCAATCCATGAAGTTTAAACATAGAATTTAAATGATGGTGTGCTTCGTTCACTAACCCTGCATGACAACAAGAACTAAGAACTCCAATATAAGTTATCTCATCAGGTTTCATGCCAAATTCTTGCATCCTGCTGAACAGATCAAAGACACCATGATGGTGACCAGATTGAGCATATCCCATCATCATGGCATTCCAAGCAGCCAAATTGTTTTCAGCTATATTCCGAAAAGCGTTATCTGCATCATCTATGCTCCCACACTTGCAATAAATGTCAACAATAGCACTTCCAATGAAGCTATCCATATCAATACCATATTTAAGAGCCAAAGAATGTATGGTCCTTGCTTGACCTAAATCTGTTAGAACTCCACAAGCTTTGAGAGCTATGCTGAAAGTTACGCTGTCAACTTCAAGGGACATGTTCAATCTGGTTTGGAACAATTTTAAAACATCAGCATGATAACCGGCATCAGCAAATGCAGCTGCCATTGCATTAAGATGAACCTTGTCCACTTTATCAATCTCATTGAACACCCTTTTTGATTCGTCAATTCTATTGCATTTACCATATGCTGTTATTAGGCAAGACAGCATGCAATCATCTGATAGGAATCTTAATTTGACCATTAGTGCATGTATCTGCATTGCTTGTTCCAGAGAATTAGAGTTCGAGATTACTTCCAACATGCTTGCCAGAGTATATTCATTAGGTTGCAGCAAAATATCACGCATCTGAGAGAACATTGCAAAAGCCTGACCAGCAAGTCCATTCTCAGAATAGCCAGAAATCATTGAATTCCAAGAAACAGAATCTTGAAAATTCATCTCATCAAACACACGTCTGGCATCACCCATCTGCCCGGTTTTCCCATACAAAGATATCACTGCATTGGAAACAGAAACCACAGACAAATACCCAGCCTTGTAAATAAGAGAATGAATTTGTTTCCCTAGTTTCAACATACTTGGACCTCCCATGGCAGACAAAATTTTGATTATTGTGTACTCATTTACTTCAAAACCTTTCGACCAACAAAATATAAAGAGTTCCACAGCTTCCACACAATCGTAGGCCACACCAATCCGCTCTGTCCAAGATACAACATCTGGATTAGGAATTTCATCGAACATATTTACAGCATCAATATTACGACCACACCTACCATACATATTCATGACTGCATTGTTCAAGTGAGTTGAACATCCAGTTAAAAATCCCATCTTTACACCCAAACCATGAATGAGTTCACCCTCTTTCACATCAAGCACTGCACCAAGCACACCAGTCAAGCTAAACTCATTCAATTCCACACCCAAACCCCTCATTCCCATAAAAACCTCCCTGGCCTTTTCAAATTCGTCATACCATACATACCCATTAATCATAGCTGTCCAAACCACGGAATCCAAAGCCAAAGACTCCTCAAAACACTTTTCAGAACTCTCCATAAACCCCATTTTCGAATAGTTCTCAACAAGTCCACTAACCAAGAAAACACCAGATACTAGCCCCATTTTAATTGAAACTCCATGGGCGATCTCAGTCTGTTGTAAACTATCACAAGCTCTGATCAAAGAACTAAGTGTATATACATCAGGCTTGAGACCCAATTGTATCAAATAGTTAAAGAGCTCGAATACGGGTTTGGATTGGCTAAAACGGGCATACCCAGAAATGAGAGAATTGAAAACGACGACGTCTGGGCGGTGGGTGTCATGGAGGAGTTGGTTGGCGCTTGAGAAGTCGCCGGAGATAGAGAAATGATTGATGAGAGAGGCGGAGAGGAATGGGTCGAGATTGAAGCCCGATTTGACGAAGAGTGCATAAATTGTGTCTATGAGTTGTGGTGTGTGAACAGAGAGTGAGGCTCTGAGCGCTTGTCGGTAGAGGTTTTGACGTATTAAGGTTCTGATGGTGAGGAAGGTAGAGGAGGAGAGAGAGGTGACGAATCTCTTCATGCATGTTGAGAATTTTAAAGCTGTGGTTTTCAGAGTGTCGCTCGAAGTTATAGCTCGGAATCCGTAATTCAATTCAGAGTTTAAAGCAAACAGAATTTCTCTGCTCTCTGCTAGTTAAAGTTCCGACTCCTTCCCTTTAATGGTGATACCCTCCTTGAGCCACCCGCACCCTCTGTAAAACCCAAACCATTCCACCTAGGCCTGTAATGGTGTGATGGTCTCTCACTTGTTTATTTGTCCTTAAATTTTGTGATTTTTCATATAATGACATTTTATAATTAATATTGCATATGCATGAAGTCAAAGAGTAATAAAATTGATAAATAATAAATATATTTATATTTATACCTAAAATTAAATCACAAACATAAAGAATAGATAAATAAATTTAAGCTCTATAGTGAGAGTTGAGAGGTGGTGGACAACAGTGGTGGTGATAAGAGACGATTATAGTTGTGGTGGGTGATAATGACTGTACTGACGGCAAGGAGGACAGTGATGGTTGTGGTGGAGGCGACAACGATGGTGTTGGTGGTGATTGCAGTGGTGGGGGTGGTATTGGTGGCAACGGCAATGGTAGTAGTGGCGATGGTGGCAGTGGTGGTGGTGGTGGTGGTAGAGGTAGTGGTGGGGCAGTTTCAAACACTATTTTTTAAAAAAAATATTTATGATAAATAATTTCTAATAATACTTTTAAAAAGTTACTTTAAACACACTATTAGATACCTATTTTTCTTATTAAATTTAGTATGTTAATATTAGTCGTTAGATTAACTTTAAAATAAAATTTAAAGTGATCTCAACAACGAATAGCAAAAGTCATTTTGTTTATCTTTTGAAATTTGAATTGTAAGCTACTTTATTATATAGATATTACAAACCAAAAAAGAAAAATACAAGTTATAAATTTAACGATCCTGAGTTTAAATTTTAGGAATTTATTGGGCTCAGGCCATACAAAATTTTATATCTCATAAACATTTTAGTCTTAACGTGAATAATCTGCATTTGATCAGAACGAAGAAGTAATTAGTTGAGGTGCGCATAAGTTGGTTCGCACAACCTTGACCATTAATTTTTTTTTTTTTTTTTACAATGATTGGATAATATTCGTGAATAAGGATGACAGTGGACCAAAGTAGAGCGAGAGGAGTAATCTCCACTCCGTACTCACTTTAAAAATATTTGTTCACCCCTAATCTACACCCTTATTAGCAGGAATATTTTCAATTTTCATCCCTGCTTTGCAAATAAATTTTGATCTTCATTTTCGTCCTCGTCTCCGTCCTTGCCTATAACAATTAATTTCAATAATTTAAAAAAAAAATTAAAAAAATCATAATACCTCACAAATCTATATAATAAAGTAACTAAATTTCTTTGTCTTGAACTTTTTACAGCTCAGATCATTTTCTAACTTTTGATCCAACGATCAAATTTCTTTCTCCAAAATAATTTACTTCTAATAATTTCAACAAGCGTGTCATTTCATAACTCTAAAGAGTTATCACTCTAAAGACTTATCTCCACCTCCCCATATCTATACATTTCTCGCTCAATTCCATAATTATACGTCTGCCTATCAGTTTCAGGATTCCAAAGCGTTATCCCTCTCTGTTTATTGTCTATAGTTTGGGAATAGTTTCTTGCGGACAATGGTGGATGTTTTTGTGAAGTACATGAAAAGGGTAGCTTTGCCGAGTTATCAATCAGGCACATCTCGATAGTGTGTTGATTCAGCCTGCACAAGTCCCTAGCTTTGTTATCATCCATGGTGTGTATATAAAAACTCATTGTATTCATATTACTATTCCAAAATTGGAAGCATGGTCCATAAAACATTTTTCTACCCTTATTTTCAATCAACTTATTTGGAGTTTCCTGCATATAAGGAAACTTTGGTAGGCCTCTTCTTGAGTAATATTGGTGAACAACCTTCCCACTTTGTCGTTATGTGGTTAGATGATTAATTATATTATGGGTTTAATTTAGTTATTCTTTTGTTTAGTTTGTGTATTACAGGTTTTGTATTTAATGACAAAAATGCTTAAAGATTTACTTCAATAAAAAAACTTAAATCGTGAGTCTATCAATGCAACAAAAATTGGTACACAAAGATTGGTTTTGTACATCTTTTATTCTTTCTATTGAGAGTTTCTTACTACTTGTTGTTAAGTAGTCTTTATAATTGTTGAATTCTTTTGGCATTTTCTTAGGAGGCAATGGTAGTACCAGTACCATTGTGGCCAAATTATGTTAATATTTACTTAGTAATCTATTGTATGTGTTTTCAATGTGTGCCAGTCAGTTAGATAACCCACTGAAATGGGTGGTTTAAAAATTAGAAAATCTAGTCGGATTATATAGCATGAATTTCTTTGAAATATTTGTTGTGTCCCCTATTTTATTGGTAACCAATATTGTTTATAATTTTAAAGTTCTTTTAGTTATTTTTGATTGAGATTAAAGGCAGAATGAAATGGTTTGAAAGTAATGAATGAATGGTTAATGAGTTGTAGTTATTCAAATAGTTCCCGAATAGGTGTAGAAAATAAGTAACTACCTCATTTCCCTAATTCTATCTTGAACTTCAATTCTGAAATTTTGCATTGGATGGTCTTTCTAAGCCTATTTCATGAGTTAAAATATGAGTTTATAAAGGTTTTGTCAATGTTACAGTATTTATTTTGTCACTTGCCTATTATTTTATAGTGTCATTTATTGTGAATAAAAAATGACAGACATTTTTTTCTAATTGGCTATCTTTATTTTGTGTTACGCACAGACATTAGCTAGGATATTGACCAGCATGATGAATGTTGATCCTACTATGTATTGTTAATATGATTAATTCGAGTTTGGATTGGTTGTTCACTTTTTGATAATTATGTTTGCAGTGGTAAGTATGAGAAAAACAACATTAAATTGAAAAAAAATGAATTGGTTTGGTTTGGGATCATGAAATTAGAGTTGATTCATCATCGATCTTGGGAGAAGAAAAAAAATCAAGTGTGATAAGCTCATATTTACGTTTATTGGAAAAGACTAATCTCTAATTTTGTTATATGATGTTTTTTAAATATCTTTGGGCATCAAAATTGAAAATATATATATGTGGCACTATTTAATTCACTAATCTACTTATGCTTTTAAATTAGATGAATTTGTAGAGATGTTTGCTTATCAAGTTTGATTAATTGATTGTGGTTTTTTGGATGGTGTGTATTTACAGCACGAGAATAATATTTGCAAGGTAACCAAGAAAAAAAAAGAAACAGACAAACTTTGTTGCGAAAAAGCCTAAGCGAAATCCTAAGCAGAATTCTCACATAGAAGTTTCAAATGAATGCTGTTTTCTCTTTGAAAGTTTTTTTCATTAGAATTCTCACACGTTTTTATTCTTACGTAACTTTTGTTTCCCAACTGTAAGATTTTAGGAAGTTGAATAGTATTTGGTGCAATTGGATTTTGGTGGGTGGTACTATGGGTTGCAATCGAGTCCTGTTGTGTCGGATTCGTGTCATGTTGAACATTAGTCAATCCATACCCAACCCATTTAACTATTCGTGTCGTGTCGAGTTGATCTGTTTATTTTCGTGTCGTGTTTGTTCATATTCGTGTTGACCTACATAAACTTTGAATAAAAAATTTAACACTAAGATTTTATTTTCACTTAGTTGAATATCTCCTCATACTTTTTCTACAAACTAAAAATTAAATTAATAATAATAATAACAACAATAATGAGTAATAGTATCTTTTTTATACAATAATTATGTCAATACTTGATAAACAATTACACATAATTAATATTTTATTTATATAATACTAATTAAATATGTTAATTGTATACCATACAACCAAATTAAACATCAGAAGTAATGAAAAAAATAAGTCATCAAAACATGAAAACTCATATATGCAACAAAAAGGTCAAGTCAATCTCTTTCGAATTAAAAACTTCGTGTTGACGGGTCAATTCGTGTTAAACGGGTTGAACCCGAACACAACCCATTAACACTTCGTGTTGACGGGTCGTGTCAAAAAATTAGTCAACCCAAACCCATTTATTAGTATCGTGTTTCGTATCGGATTATCGTGTCATATCAAAAATTGTCACCCCTAGGTGGTACTTAGAATAATATATTTGTCACTTCTTAGAAAATCAAGTATTTAGAATAATAATAACACCAAAGAACAAAATCATTCTTTTTCTGTGAAAACTTTTGTATAGGATGGTATTTTAGTTAGAGGTAAGATGAAAAGTGAAATCAAAACTAGGACGCGTTGTTGTGCACGTGCATTAATTTTTCAATGATTAAAAATGATTTTAATTTTATTATCTTTAAAAAAATTGAAATTTTGTCAAAGTTCTTTAAAATATTAGTGAGTCATATTGATTTTTGAAAATGTGTTATTCATCGTCTTCATGCATGGGTAAATGTTTGCAAATTTTTTAAGAATTATATAATATCTTCAAATACGGACAATTACTAATAGATTTATAAGAATGATGAAAACTTAGTGAGGCAAGGTGGAGGTGGGAGGATGAGTTTCAGTACATCCCCGCCTCCATTCTTACATGGGTTTATATGAGTATTCCTATATATGTTCACTGTCCAATACATGATATATCTTTGATCCAAATAAAAAGGATTTGAATGAAAAATCATTTTTCCCCAATACACTCTCATCCCTATTTGTTAGGGGGGCAATTTTCTATTCAACCCGATGACATGACTCGAACACGACACTAATTTTATGATTTTAACTCAATTATAACTAAAATGACCTGACATGCGAACACAAAATAAAATGGATCATGTTCGAGTTCAACCTTTCAAACTCGAAACTGACACGATTAACCGTTTATTTAAGAATTGACAATTTTTTAAGTTTTTTTATTTGCATGATAACACAAACAATACGAAATTAGCACGATCAACATGTTTAATTAGTATTATAGAAATAAAATATTAATTATTTGTAACTATTTATTAAGCACTAATATAATTATTGTATAAAAAAATATGTTTACTCTTTATTATTATTAATAATAAAATTTTTAGTTTATAGAAAAAGAACTAGTATAGATTCAATTAAGTGAAAATATAATCTTAACGTTAAATTTTTTATTCAAAGTTTATGTGAGTTAACACGAATACGAACACGACACAAAAATAAATAGGTCAACTCGATACAACACAATTAGTTAACTAGATTGGGTTAGAGTTGACTGATGTTCGACACGAACCCACAATAATTCGATACGACACAACTCGGTTACTATTGTGCTGTGGGTACTTAGCTACTAGTCATGGGCTGGGCCGAACTAAAAGTGCAGCCTGGGGCTTAGTTATTCACGCATCAAAGATAAGGGTTACGGGCTGCCCAACGGATACAACATTTAACTTCTGTTCTTCTCAAGAGAAGGCACTGAGCTGACCCACTACCAACTCAGAGTTTGTGTCGCATTGACCCATGACCCACTGGCCCGTTGTACTTCCATGCATAACATTCAAGTGATGAATGAAGGAAAGAGGGTAACACTATAGTACCGCCATTTATTTTTTAAACTATATAAAAAAGTAATAAAATAAAATCATAAATTTCACCATAATAATTATAAATTTGATTTTAAAAAATTACAAGTAAACCTCAAAAGTATATGCACCCTAAAAGTTAATAACATTTACCCAAAAATGAATATGAATACTTAAATATATAATAAATAGCATAATTTTTTTTTTTCAATACGATAACAAAACCAAACCAAACCAAACCCAAAAGAACTAAGACACTAAAATGGTCAAACTTAGTTGTCGGCACTAGCAGGGTAACTAAAATTAGAAGACAGCCAAGCCAAACAGACAAGTCAACATAGATTCATCCAGCTTTTTCTAAGCAAGCATCGGTCATATACAACTTCTAAACCATTAATTAAGAACACGGATACATTAGTTGTTTTCCATTTGCATTGTGGATGTGAAAAAGACAGAAATCCGTAGAATTCGATTCCATTCATCTAAATTGTTTCAAACACATTTTTATTTTTTCATACTGATGATTATAATAGCGTCAAACTTATGAGTTCGAGATAATAACTCCTAAATTTATTATTTTTTTAGGAGTGTTTGAACTGTTTATACACATCTTGATTAATATCTATTTTTATTTTGATCAAAAGTAGGTCATTCAGATCAGGAATATAATATTTACGAGAAATAAATTCGTCATGATCAAGCCTAAAAATTTATTAAAATTTAAATTTAAAATATTTAAATTTACAATATATTTCTATTATCACTTAAAATGTTCTTTAGAATTAACTCTTAAATCTTCTGGCCCGACCGATGTAGGACCACCACGACACGACGTTTTCATAAAAAAGTGAGGTGACTTTCACTTTGACATGCTAGTTTCTATTCTATTCAATTATATTTATATGGATCAAATCAAATGCATGAAATGTGGAGAGGGGACACTGGTTTCACGGCTTTCCTTTCTGAATTGATTCAGTTTTTTTTTTTAAAATATTTTAATTTATCTATTTTTTAAATTTATAATTAAAACGTAAAACTAATATGCACATAATTTTTTGCAAACCATGTGTATATCTGTTGTTTTACGTGTCTTTCTTTTGTTCAATCACTAAATTAATTCGCACCAATTGATTTAATGTTAGAATAATACTACATGAATTTAAAAATTAGACTTGATAATTTCAACAATTAATTTTACTGTGAGTTCCAATATTTATTGAGATCCACTCTCTATTCAATGATCGAGATTATTAAATTTATGTAGCATTATTTTTTAACGTTAATATTCAATGTCGAGACTTTTTTTGTGACTACTCGATGGACGTTTGGATGTGAGGTTAACAAAGCTCGACAAATCATCCTCTTAGTTAATAATTGCTTGATTGCATAGGATACTAGCCATGTACTGGAACCTCCATTTTAGGCCAATGCTGTTAACCCTGCCCTGGGCCCATCTACTAACCGTACAGTGAAAAATTGTGTGGTCATAGCCTCACGTGGTAACTCAAATCAGAATGAATCACAAATTAAAACGTTTTAAATTCAAATTTTATTAATTTTTAGAGTCTAAGTTATTAAAAATTTATTTTTCTTAAATATTCTAATCTCAATATAGATTATTTATTTTTTGATCGGACCGTGAAAGAGATTAATCAAGATATATGTAAATTGACTAGACACCGTGATCATTGAACCAAAAAAAAAAAAACTTGTGGTCATGAGATAAATACTAGTGCCTTTTTATCAATTACTATTTAGTCAAATGATATTAAAGCTTAAACTCTATTTGACGGTGATTTTATTTTCGTCGTTTGGTCCCATAGCACCGACCGACGGTGACCATCCAACCTCCTTGTTTAGATTCAAACTGTAGTTGACAATTGTTTGGGGGTTCAAAACTGGCCCACGAGGCCCAATCCACACCATCGGCAATTCAAAAGTGATTTCGTGCCAGTTGCCAAGCACTAGTAATTACATGGTCAAGGCATTGAACTAATTTTTCGACGTCATAATTGAACCCATTAAATAAATAAAAGTTATTGGTATATATGCTTTTGAGTTTTCTATTTTCAGTCAGAGAAAGATACATATAAAGAAAAATTATATTTATTATTTTTATGACCGATAATTATAAACATATCAAGATAATATCATCAATGACTAGCAAAAATTTTCCGTACGAAGCACTCCCACAGTGTTATCCATATGTGATACATAACACCCTCATAAATAACTAGAAGGTATGGAGGAAAGAGAAAAAAAATTACTATGAAACTCCTGTACCTCGATTCCAAATCATGTGTGAGAGTGGATAATTTTTTGATTTTTAGTTAAAATCGAGTTAACTATATAAAAAGTAATTACTAGGATTGCATTTGATAACCTGTTGTTTCTGTTTTTAATTTTTGTCAAAAAACAAATATAAAATTGTGTTTGTAATGTATCTTTATTTTTTAGGAATTGTTTTAAAAATAAGGTCAAAAAATAAAAATACAAAAAAATACGTTTTAACAAACACCCAAAAAACAAAAACATGAGAGGAAGATTAATAAGATCTCGACTTTTATCCTTCAAAACAAAAAACAAAACTTGAGTTTTCTTGCTCGAGCAATTTACTTAGTTTGGCAAGACGGGGCCTTAGGAAGATGACAATAGTTTTGGTGAGAGTCAATTTTTTGAAATCCCAAATAACATGGAGCAAGATGAATTAGATCTAAAGTGTATAAATTATGCTAATTCAATTTTACATACTCAACTATAATATATTGCATTTTTTTTAAAGGGTTAGGGTGTTTAACTAGCTTATTATGCATAAATCGACTTATTTTCTTCTCGGTCCTGTCAAAGATAGATCATTCACGTTTGACTTCAAAGAATTATCAAGATTCGAATTCAAGACGTTTGAATTTACAGTTTATCCTCATTGCCTTTAACTTTGAATGTTGAACCGTCATGGGCAAATCTAATTCAAAACTATTATATTTCATCTAACTATGGCACTAATAGTTGCTAATTAAAATCGGACAATTCTAATTCAAAATGACTATATTTCATCTAACTACGACACCAATAGTTGTTATTGCCTTTAAGTATGACTGGTGAACCATAATTGCACGTGCTTTAAAATCGGGCAAATCTAATTCAAAATGACTATATTCCATCTAAATACAACACTGGTAGTTATTAATTAAAATCGGACAAGTCTAATTCAAAATAACTATATTCCATCCAACTACGACACTAATAGTTGCTAATTAAAATTGGACAAGTTTAATTCAAAACGTACGATTATATTCCATCTAACTATGGCACTAGTAGTTGCTAATTAGGTGCGAGTATCTTATTGTAAGCGTCATGTGGTCTAAAATTAGTAAAATTGTTTAAAAAGCCTAGAATAGATTCCATTACTTGTTTATGAGGTTAAGTGAACTTTTAGGTCCTAGAAGCAAATTCTTTTTGTTGACCCCTATGTCGATTAAAGAGATATTCAACTCAGATTTAAAGCATATGGTGCTATTCACAACACACTTTAAACTTTTTTTTATTAATGTAAATGGTCGTCTACGCCCCTCAGAGAAAATATTTAATATGACGGTGATTCTACGTCAGTATTATTATATAATATCATCAATTAAATAAATAACAAATGGATCCCACATAAATTAATAATTATCCTTCTATGTAAGCCAATAACTACCGAATTCCCCTCCACGTAAACTAATAATTATTCAAATGGGGTTTATTTTACTTATTTGATGTTTTATTATTGATTTTTTTTTTGGTCATAGATGTTTTATTATTGATTAGTGAAACTATATAACAATGCTAACATGGTATCACCGTTACATTGAATCTTTACTCCCTACGTTACATTGAATCTTTACTCCCTAGCAAGGCTGTCCATGCCAATTTTGCCATCAAACATACATCAAATGACATAGTGAAGGGGAATGCAAGTGGTCTAATTTGTGGATTATGTCATGACTAGTTAACTTACAAAGAAATTGACAATAGAAACAAAATGAGCTTACTCATATTGAAGTCGGGTCATAAATGAATTGATAGATGAAGCTCAATAATAAAAAAGTTGATACATAATACCTAATTATTTATAATGTAAAATTAAGTAAACACAATTAACGTACGTTAGATTAAATGCTTAAAAAATGAAGCTGATATATGTTGAATAAATTTTGATATAATATAAATCATACATGATATGATCAATTATTAATTGAAATAAATGGGAAATTAAAACTCAATGTGGACAAAAGGTTGGGGTTATAGATAGGAGTGTTAAAATATGACACGACTTGTTAACACGATACAAAATTAGAAGGTTTGAGTCTTACTAAAATTAACTATTTTGTAAACGTGTGAACCCGATATGACACGTTTAATAAACAAATCAGGTATAAGTAAAGTCAATCAAAAAAAAATATACGATACAACTCGTGTATATATCGCTTATACATAATTCATATACGACACAAACCCGATATGACAGGATTCGTTAGACATAAATTAATAAATGAATCAGATATAAATGTAATATTTTTTCGCACGAATCCATCTTAACTCGATATGAACAAACCTTGTCCACCGCGAGTCGTTAACTCTTAAGTTCTATCGACATCCTCAAAAGCTTATTGCAATACTTTGTTGGAAGCTTTGAAAGGTACTAATGATATTGGTACAATGTCCAAATCTGGGAAGCAATATAAAAGTGCAGCGTTTCTGATTATTACGTGGTAGGCCAACACAAACAACAAAATTATGACAAAAACACTTGTCCGTTTTGATGTCATAGTGCAAATGAACCCTATATAATTTGGAGCCCCTTGTACATTCCAAGGCCTCAACCACCTATGGATTAGATCTAACTTAAAATGTAAATTATATTTTTTGCTCTAAACTATCACTCAATTCAATTCTCCCCCTTCAACTCCTCTCTCTCTGATTTAAAAAAAAAACCGTCTCTCTCGCTTTATTGACTAGTGTGTGTACGTGTTTATGTACATTAATATAAATGTGAGTTTCAGTGACTTGATTGACTAGGGCATTATTGATGATAGTTTGAATTGTGATGAATTCTGATTAGGTATAATTTGTGATTTTGTTCTAGTGAATTTCAACTATGAATTTCTTGTAACTTGATATATTGGGGGTTATATGGTATGAAAGAGAATAATGAATTTAGTCCTGTTAAAATTTAATATAGCAAAATTAGTTATTATTATTATTATTATTATTTTACAAATGATCCTCACGACTTTTACTTGCATAATAATATTACATAGTTTTTTTTGGTCCAAAACGAGATGAAATGGAGTAATTGGTTGGGTACAAACTCTGGTGAGAATCAATTAGTATAGAAAGAGACGTGTTTCCTATTAGCCACTTGGATTAAATAATATTTCCCTTCCTTGTTTATGCTTTTAATGTTTTTGTATGAAAATTTACTAATTGTATCAACTTAAACAGATAACACTTCAATAAATATCAAATCCAAGTTGAATTCCTAGAGATTTTTATTCTTGTTGATTTTATTAATTTAAATACAATTTACTTATGTCGTATATAAATTATTTATAATAAAATTTATATCATACATAATCAATTTATGTTGGTTCTTTTGTTAAGTAAAATATGAGTAATCATTCTTATTATAATTTTTTTTTTTTTCCGTTGTTGTTGTAGGGAGGAATAGGATTGAGGACATTGTTGTAGGGAGGATGAGCAAGTCTGACAAAGGGTCGGTGACTATTAACGGCTAACAGCTAACCTTATAATGCGAGTATATAATAATTTAAAAAATCATTTAATAATAATTTTTGATTAGGATTAATGATTCATAACAGTATCTAAATTGAAATTGGAGTTCAATTAATACTCATTCACTAGTATATGGAAATCCAGTTAGATTCGACGAGTAATATTAAACTATATATTCCACACCACACATAGCACTGAACCGACCCAGTAGTTGTTCAAAAAACCCGACCCAACACAAACAGACATATCCATTGTATATATCACCATCTATAGATACATGCCGTATAAAGCCCAAAAGAGTTCAAGCACTCTCTCTCTCTCCTGTGCAGCTGAGCTCTATTCGGGAGAGAGTGCAATCTGTCATCAATGCATCCTCTATTCTCTCTCTTTCTCAAACTTCCCCTTCTCCACTCCCATCCCCAATCCCATCCTTCTTTTCTCATAGATTGATTCTTTTCAATCTGCATTGCTTTTCTCTCTCTCCATCCATAATTTTTGTGTCTGCAAAATATTGAAGCGTCCCTCCCAACTCTTCTGTCACAGATCTCATGAGTCTCTCCCAAAGAACTCAGATTTGCCCACCAGTGACCATCTTCAACAAGAAAACCCAAACTCAAAGCAACCAATTCATTGTCTGATCTTCTTACAAACCCAAGTTTTATTTTTTATTTTTGTTGAACTCGGAGAAAAAAAATGAAAATGGCCCAGAAAGATTCGGAAAAAATCCTTTGGGATCAGATGAAAAGCCCACCGTGCATGCCCATTCCGGTCCCTGGGTCACAAAATCGAGCGCTGCCGAAGCTCATGGTCTGGCTCATCCTCTTCGTCTCCGCTACCTACGTCGTCTACACTCTCAAGCTCGTCTCGTCTTCACGCGCTTGCGACGATGATATTTTCGCCAGCCCCAATCGAAACCCTCCAGTCTTACATTCATCATCAACCTCTGAAAAACACAACTCAGCAATCTCATCAGATTCTTTTATTCACAATCAAACCAAGCTTTCTACAGACAAAATCCCAGAAACCCATCAAAAAACAGAGCTCAAAGACATTGTATTCGGCATTGCGGCCTCGGCGAAACTCTGGGAAAAGAGGAAGAATTACATAGAGCTTTGGTGGAAACCCGAAGAGATGAGAGGCATAGTATGGCTAGATAAGCCCGTAAAGACAAAAAAAAACTGGGGTCTTCCACCTACAAAAATCTCCGGCGACACCTCTCGTTTTGGGTACAAAAACCGGCAGGGTCACCGGTCAGCCATTCGGATTTCTCGGATCGTATCGGAGACCCTAAGATTAGGAATGGAGAATGTGAAGTGGTTTGTGATGGGTGACGATGACACAGTCTTTATTACTGATAATTTAGTGAGAATATTGAACAAGTATGATCACAATCAGTTCTATTACATTGGGAGCTCAAGTGAGAGTCACTTGCAGAACATTTATTTTTCTTACAGTATGGCTTATGGTGGTGGTGGGTTTGCAATAAGTTATCCATTGGCAAAGGCTCTTGATAGAATGCAAGATAGGTGTATTCAGAGGTACCCTGGACTGTACGGTTCTGATGATAGAATGCAAGCTTGTATGGCAGAACTGGGTGTTCCTCTCACTAAAGAAATTGGCTTCCACCAGGTCTGTGTTTAATTGTTTATCCATATCCTACCCTTTGCTTCTTTTGGGTGTTTTTACTTTTGGTGTTTTGGGTGTTTTCGATTAGTTTGGGCTTCACCGACACTGCGAGGCCCAGGCCTAGAAAGTGCCATTTGTGTTCACATCCTCTGCACAGCTTTTTTTTCATATTGAATGCCTAGTACTAGAAGCATTAATAAGTAGAGTGAGATTAGCCGAGCTATATGGAAGTTGGTCGAATGCCCTCTCTGTAAACCAAAGAAAAAAAGGGTGGATTTTGCCATATGAATAAGACCTCCCTCGGTACAACGAGCATTACTGTGGGGGCCCATTAAACAGTAGAGTAATGCTATGTCAAACCTAAAAATTCTGGTAAATTGTTGCCTCCCTAGTAAAAAAGTTCTAATTTCTTTAATGGTGTTTTTTAGTTAGAGAAATATTATTTTAACTTAAAAATTCAACTTTATTTGTTGACTTGATTTACTTTAACCTTTAGATTGACCGCAGGACTTATTAAACATTGAAATTTACTAATCATCCGATGATTCAAATGAATCACATCATCAAGTCCACAAATGTGATCAAATTTTTAAGTTTAAATAAATTACTCAGAAAACACTAATGCTATTAGGATCACATAATTTGAAAACATAATTTATTGTATCCAATGAGTTGACAGGGAATACATCTAATGATGGGACCCATTGTAGTATTAAATGTATTCTTCTATTACTCAATCCGTCACAATACATTACATTATGTGTCTAAATTATTTCTATAAATTATATTCTAATAGCATTTCTCAAGATAAAATCTCCATTCAGTAGGATGCATTTTGGGTAATTTTTTTTTCTTGGGTAAAGTAATTTCTGGGTAAATTGTTACCTCCCCAATAGGAAGTGCTAATTTCTTGAATGGCAATTTTTAGAAAGAATTGGGGTTTGTTATATGAGTTTTCACTAGAATACACGTGGGTCCACATCCCAAAGAGGTCCAATAGCTGGTAAAAGGCTGGGTGGTGGGACCCACATGGGTCCTCACCGTTCCTGGGAGGGTGGACCGGATTTTTAATCAATGTTTTTTTTTTTAATATATCTTTCCAGCCTTGTTCCACTTCCGTTTAACTACTTGATGCGACTTTTCGTGACTAGTGGTAGTGGTATGTGTTTGGTTTTAGGTTGGTGATTTGGTGGATGTTGTGATCGTAGGCATGAATGATTCTTTTGCTGAATTCTAACAGTGATTCTCTTCTTGGTGGATTGGAATTCAGTATGATGTGTACGGGAACTTACTTGGGCTCCTGGGGGCGCATCCAGTGACGCCATTGGTGTCGTTGCACCACCTCGATTTGGTGGAGCCAATTTTCCCCAATGTGACTCGCGTGCAAGCTCTACAGCGGCTCACATTGCCGATGAAGCTAGACTCTGCAGGTCTCATGCAACAATCCATTTGCTATGACAAACAGAGGAGTTGGACGGTTTCAGTTTCTTGGGGCTTTGCAATTCAGATATTTCGCGGAGTTTTGTCACCACGTGAGATTGAAATGCCATCTAGAACATTCTTGAATTGGTATAGGAGAGCAGATTACACGGCCTATGCATTCAACACACGTCCGGTTATGAGAAACCCTTGTCAGAAGCCCTTTGTGTTTTATTTGTCGAGGGCGAGATTAAATCCTGGCACAAATCAAACAGTGAGTCAGTATACACGGCATCAAGTTCCTCATCCTGCTTGCAGATGGAAGATGGCAGATCCAGTTGAACTAGACAGAGTGGAGGTCTACAAGAAGCCTGACCCACGTCTATGGGACAGGGTAAGTACTATATCTCATATCTGTAACTGCTTACTTTAGTTTAAACAGCCATCACCAAACATTTTTTGAACCATTATCATCAAACATCTATACAGCAAATTTGAGATACAAATGTCCTTATGTTTTTTGCAAAATATTAAGTTTTGTTGGTGAAGTGGTCTCTAGATTGGGAATTGCCACACTTAGAATGCTGTTGACAAACCTTTCATCAAATGACAACTTTGAGCCCTCAACCTTACAAGTGATTACTTGGAATCAGGACACACAATTTCCAGCTTAGTTAGTACCGTCTTTAGCAAATGATGTACGAATTAAGTTAAAACTTTATTATATCATGGCTAACAATTTGCGTTTTGGCATTTTTTTTTATTTGTTTTTGGCAGTCCCCAAGAAGAAACTGTTGTAGGGTGTTGGAAATGAAGGGAAAAAGCATGGTGGTAGATGTAGGTGTATGTAGGGAAGGTGAGATTAGTGAAGCACAGTGACAGCCGAGGATGAGAGGTCCTTTCTTTCCTCTTGTACCTCCCCTTCTCTATTTTCATTTTCTCGATATTTAATCATTGGTTTATTAAAATTTCTTGCAAGGGTCTTCCCAAGTTCACCGACACATTGGGAAAAAAAGATCCTGTGAATGTAACATTTACTAATTAAGTGCAGTATAGTTTTCAAAAGTTTAGTAGTCTCTGAGCTAATTTAACCACGTTATTTGCATGTGTGGATATCTATATTTCGATGATTAGGTCATATATGGTGCAACTCTTGTATTAAAGATTCTTAGATTCCTAGAACAGTGGCATGTGCACTGTTGAACTTAGATGCTAAAAGACATACTAAGAAATTAAGGATATTTCAATCAAGCTTTAGAATATTCCATAAAACATGCTTAAAAATTACAAGGAACTTTTCTTTTCTTTTATTTATTGGAAAAAAAGCATAGCATATGATTCTGAGTTTGACTTCTACATTCAAATAGAAAGGCTAGTTGACCCTGAAGTTGATTTTAGGTACTCTCTGATGGTTTCTGTTATCTGCATTGTGGGCATGGACTCTTTTTAACTTTCAATTTGAACCAGCTTAATTCGAGTACCAAATGCATTAACCTTTTAACACATTGTAGAGCTTCACATGCTTCAGTGAAACTGCATTGGGGATATAAGCATACAACCAGAACCGACAAATAAGCATGCGAAATCATATCCAACTTTGTAGCTAGATATTAGGCATGAAGCTTGATGTTCTACTTCTACTTGAAGACGAAGGAGTGGAGAGATGACAAGGAAGAATACTCTCCTAGTCTACTTTTCTTCGGGCCTCTCAAGTCTAGATCGTCTATCGTGTATGAAGAAGCAGGTACTTGAGTACTATAGATTGCACTTGGATTTATAATTGGTGATGTAGAATCAAGAGAATTACAGTTTTGGAGAGGAGCCGGGAAAATATGGAAGTGTTTGCTGGCTGTGTGTGTGTGGCTGTGTAGCACCACAGGTCACATGACTTCTTGTGACCTTTTTTATATTCTTCCTAATAGTGGTGATACAATGACAAGTCAACAATTGAAAGAAAGACAGTAATAAATACAACAGAAATATTTTATTTTATTTTTAATAAAAAAAGAATCATCAAAAATAGTTTATAATTTCTGCTTAGGATGAGAGTGACTAACCACCAGCAGGTCTCAATCAAGATGAGGACCAGGGTATCTGGTTGGTGTGGAACCTGCAGTGCTAGTTGTTTTAGGGTTTAGTTTAATGGTTTGTTCTTAGTGATGATTCTTCCAGGGAAGATGGTCCGACCAACCTATGCTTTGTTGCTATGATTGGATTTGAGAGGGTGGTAATCAAGTTCTAAGGGTGAGCCTTTGTGCAACAGTAAAGTTATTTCAATTGTAATATTTTTGCATACAGGGAATAATGTTTTTGATTTTATCGAATTTTTGTAGTGGTGCAAGTCTCGTACTAGTATGCTATGCATTAGGATTGAATCACTAGTACCGATGTGTTGGCTAACTATATATCAAAAAGAATTTCGTTTAAATCACTAATTATTATTTGTAATTGTTTTTGTTGTCATAAATATTATTTTTTTATCGAGAAAAAGATCTAGATTTTTGTTGTATCCTATAGAAGCGACAATTTTAAAATAGTGCATCAAAGCCACCAATAAAAGAGGAAAAATAAGAACAAGGAAGATGGTCGGAAGTAAAGAATGGTCAATAACAATAAAGCACGAAGACAGTGTTAAGTGAACAATATAGCACTCAACTATTTAATTATGTGTACGTTAAACGATTATAACTGTTTATTTATTTGAGTTATTAACTAAACTCAAATAAACGAGGAGACATTGTGCAGGCCTAAAATTTAAAATTTTAGGAATATGCAATGTATTGACACTTAACATTCTCAAATTTGCTAAAAAAGTGTCACATTATAGTATTTTAAGAAAGACGGAAGATGATTAACTAGAATTACATTTGAAAAGAAGGTACTAACTGATAGTAAGAGTAAAATCGTCAAAAAAAATGACTATAAAAAGGGCATTTAATGAAGAAAGAATAATGCATTCAAACTCTTAAACGACCCACAATTAGGGTATCATTAGAAGTAATTTTTGATTAGCTTTATGTGTAGTGAGTGTTGTATTCAAGATTATAACTAGAAATTATTTCATTGGGTTAATAAAAAAAAAAAATTTAGTAGTTCTCTGTTTGAACTTCACATCTATACAGTAAAAATTTCATATCCAAAGAAGTCCTAAAACAAAATATTGAGCTCATTTTAAACAATCGCTTGAAAATTATCTGTCGATTAAGAGATTTTTATCAGTCTCAACAGATTTGAACCAACACCTATACCTAATGTTTAATATGTCTAAATTACCAAAAAAGAAAAAATAGGTGGCATCACCTTTTAACATTGACCATCTTAACTATGTCATCGGCTTATAACAATCTACATAAGATTTTTGATAAATTAAAACAAAATACATAGAATATAGATTAACACAAATATTATATTTAATCCTTGTATATCATCCACTGATTGACAATGAAGGACATACATGCACTTCGATCTTTTGAATTGGAGGAAGTAGGGCTAGACTATTAAAATAGTCGTCTAAAGCTTCAAAATTTTAAGGTCCTAATTAAATTTTTAGTCCTCAGTTCAATTATATATTCTGAGGTTACTTTGAATGAAATGAATTTAGAGGTCCAATAGATTTCACAAATTTATATAAAATCTTCTAAAAAGATCTAAAATAAACAAAACATTCTAAAAAAACCTAAAAAGTTATGATGAATACACACACAAAAGGACACATTAATATTTTGAACATACTTTCTACATAACACAAGAAAGGCCTAAAAAGTTATGACTTATAGCTTTAAAAGTAACAATCTCCCTCAATTTTTTTTTAACTTTCTTTCCTTCCACTCTCACAGTGTCTTCAAGTCTTTATTTCCCTTCCACTCTCACTCCTTATTCTTGTCCTTATTTCTAACTCTCCTGCTCTTTTTTAAGTCTTCAATCAATTTATTTATTTGTGTGATCTTAACTTTACAATTTGCAAACTACATACCTAATGATAACATGACAGATTCTAATTTCACTTTGTATAACTTGAAGGATTTGAAGTGATTACGACTGGGTTATTTACCCCCAAGAATACTATGTACTCTTCGAGGTTCTTGACCGTCACAGCAAACGACTTCGAATTTGGTGAGTTCAAGACTTCGGTGTCTTCTTCCGTATCACTATCTGACATGACACTATATATTTATCCAAACACTGTAAAACTCCCCACCAATAACAGCCAATTACTATAGTACTAGTATCGAATATCAATTGAATTTTTTCGCATTGGTCAACTGCGTAAAAATACTCCAAAGCGTACCATATGGTGCCTCGTAGAGTTGGGTAAACAAACTTTAGTGAGATGAGGCAGAAAATATCATCGGAGACACTAAAAGGATTTCTCAAGTAAATGCCAAGATAGGGTGGGTCAACACCAGTCATCTGAAATTTGAACAAACACACATCGTGGTGTTTGACACAAACATGAGAAAGTGGATGTCTGCTATGGTCTTTAAGAAATGCTAAGAAGTGTCTGGAATTAGCAGTCGTGCTGGGAATCAGAACACCAAGAAGTTTTGTTGGAAGTTGTTACCGTTGTCTCATTGTGACTAATTAGCATAATTGGCATATGTTGCTAAATCGTATGTGATCCGTAATACAAGTTATCTTTAGACAGATAGATCCATGAATATCTTCACACAAGTGTAGCTATAGTGTCACAATGATCTGGGTAAGAAAATTGATATAGTTAGTTTGGGAGGACAGTTACACATAAGAAATTAACTGAGCCTAAATTTTTGAAAAAATTGTATATATATTTATATATACTTAAATTTTAGGCATTATTTAAATATTTTATATTGTAGCAGCCTATCCTTTTGTTGCTTCAATTGTGTAATCCTTTTATCGACTTAAGAACTTTTGCAATTGATCCTTCTTTGCATATACAAGTTTTTTGGTTCTATCTTCTTGATTTGAAAGCGAAAGTGTTGGTAATTGACTTTTATTTTTGTTTTGTTTTTCTTTATTTTGAAATTATTACATGCTTAGTTGTTAAGCTTTAAGTTAAATTGAGTTTGCTATTCTAATATCTCAATGATAATTTTTGAAAAAAATTTATCAAATAAATAATAAATTGAAGTTTGTGAAAAATCGATTGAGGGGTTCTTGAAATATTATTGGGACAGAGGCTAAAAACATAAAAAACTTTTAACCGGATCAAATATCAAATTGGAAAATGCAAATGGGTGAAAGAGAGCCGTAATCATAGAAGATTTCTCAACTAAAACAATATGCATGAAAAGTCTTCACAAAGGGCGATTCAACACAAATTGAGGTCTCAAGCGTAAATTTCACATAAAATCCTTATCAATGTTTAGGATGATATTACAAATATATTATATGGTTATTGAACATTTTTGCAGAGATGTATGGTGGGACTTAGTTCCAATTTTTTAATAATTTTGTGATTAGACAGTATCAAATGATAGAATGAGTAAATTTACCCTTTTTTCTTTGAAAGATTACTAATAAGTATTACTCCCCCAAATATCCATTAAGTTTGATCATTTTTATTTTATATCAATGAAGTTCTACTCTAAGTAATTTATTTGAATGAAGTCCTAAAATCCATAAATACTATATTTTGTTTCAATTGTATCATTCTCTTGACAAATATTGACACCTAAGGTATTTAGAAATTATGTATTATCTACTTGCTACTTTTATGAAAAATTCAATTATTAATAATTTTTAGAATTGCCATTATCACATTATGGGATGCAATAGATGACTTTGGACCTTATGTATTCTTGATAGATAAGAGTTTTACGACAAGAACTCTAGTGCACAATTTTTAGAATCACAATTGAAGTGAATATTATTATCTAAATAAAAATTGAGCATCCATGTGTTTATAACAATAGTTTCAATAAAAATTTTAACATTATTACTAAAAATAAATAAGTAAATTAACTCATATAAAATTGAGTTGAATAACATTTGATACACAACAATGGTATATTTCTTAGTTCTAGCAATTTTCCAACGAGTGAAAAGTTCTCCCAAAAGGGCAATAAAAAAATCTATTTCATAATCTTCATAAAAAAAAAAAGCATGATATCATTGTTGAGCAAGGAAACAAATATCAATTGAAAAATCTCATTAAGAGTGTATTGCGGGAGTTGTCACATAAAGTTCTAATAACTAAAAGTTTAGGATAAAATTGAAATATAATGGCATTAGAATTTCATTGAAGTTTTATTTTTACTAATTATTTGAACCATGAATTTTCTTATTATGACTCATCAATCAGATAGTGACTGTTAGATGAGCAAATCCCACTAAAAAAATTAATAAAACTCACTTATCTGTTTCGTTGATTCAAACTCATTAGATGAGTAAGTCCCAATAAAAAAGTTAATGACACCCAATTATTGATTTGAATTCAGAATTTTAAAATCTTATATAAGCATGTACAAAATTTTAATCTGTCGACGCCACCGAGGAAGGTAACACAGTGAAAGTTAATCATGCCATAACCCAATATATTTTCAAAAACCCATAAATAGCAATGTCAGACTGTACAATTCAATCTAAGAAAATACACAAGAGAGTCAACAAATTAACCGTAATCGGGCAAAGGCAAGAATTTTGACAATAAAAAAGAAAAAAGAAAGATCAACAATGTAGAAACTTTGCTCTGTAAAACTATTACAGCAGCACCATCAATTGTCCTCCTCCTCTTCATCTTCGGGCATACCCATATCATCTCCAACACCTTCAAGCAACTTTTCTACATCCTCCTCCCCCAACTCTAACAGCCTTGCAATTAGTCTCTCTACCTTGCTTTGCTCTTGTCCAAGGCAGACAAGCAAATCATTCAATTCAGCCTCGCTCTCCTTTTGGGCTTCTACCCTGGCTTCTGCCTTTATAGCCTCAACATCAGGAACAGGTATGGCTCCTCCACTCTTTAAGGCTTTAACTTCCTTTTCTAGATGGAAGTTTGCCTGTTCAAGACTGTTGTATGCATCTGACAAGCTCTTCAGATCAGATTCCATCTTCCCAGCTAAATTTCGATACATTGAAGCCTCAGATTCAACCTTGGTTTTCTCCACCTTGAGCATCTCCAACCGCTGAGAAGCCTCTTGAAGTTTCATTCGGAGTGTCTCTGCTTGGACCCTTTCTGCGCCCCCACTACCTTTATGTTCAAACTGGGATGCTCCACCCCCACTGGTCTTGGACAGGTCCTCAGCTAAAGTTGCATTCCGACTCAGAAGATCCTTTTAAAAATCAAAATAATGTAAAGGATGTAAGACAGAGAAAAAGGGAGGGAAAACACAGGTCATACAATTTACAAACAATGCCCAAATGCATATTTATTGTAGTTAGTGATCTTCACAAATTCCTACAACCATGCAATTTGGCATGTAAGACAATTTGTTGCTGCATGATATAACAACAACTCGGTCAGCAACTGAGAAAACAATGGTACTACGGCATGTAAGGGCCCGATCAAGTACAGGCAATATATGGACAAGTTTCTCTAAGTGGATTGTGGCATACAAGTACAAAAACTCAGAGACGCAAAAAAAATTGAATACCTGGAGTTTGCAAAGACAAGATGTCATCCAACAGACAGACATCATAAAAAGGGTAGAACTACCAGCTAATAATATTATGGGGATACCCTCCCACTCAGCAAAATTTTCCTTCAACTTCCTAGATTGATTTGACTTGCTCATGTTGCTTTATATGAGAACAAATTAAGTTTGGCAAAAAATTGTACTACGTTTCACTTTAAAATAAGTTGTGCTGAAACCAAGATTTTCAAAGAGGCCCAAGGGTGCATACCTAAACCCTCACTAACATGTCCTCCCAATGACAGAAATACAAATAAGTGCAATTAAGTAGGACAGCGGTGTAAAATCAAAATAGGAGCTATTTTGGGATGGTGAACAGTAATATGAACAGTAAAATAGTCTGTGAACAGTAATGGAGCTTTTAACTCTCTTAACTCCCTCCCCTCGATGCGCCAAGCATCTGAACTAGTCCAAAGGGAGACTCAAAATCCAGTGCTAAACACGGGACCAGTGCTTTGCTGTGATGGAGCTTTTAAAGGGAAGAAGGCGGCCGTAGGAGTGATTGTAAGAGATAGTAATGGTAAAGTCAGGGATGGCATAGGCAAACAAATCCCGGCGGTGTCTAGGCTATTCTCAGAAGCAGCGGCTGTGTGGCAAGCCTGTCTTCTAGCCTATACCCTGCATCTCCAGCGGGCCAACATTGTGAGTGATAACGTTGAGGTGATTCAGCTGAGCTCAACTGAAGGAGTTTCCCCTTGGCAAATCAGCTCTCTGGTCGAAGACATCAAGGCTATTGCAAGACAACTTAACTTAAAGTTTTTACACAAGTCTAGCGCCGATAACAGGGCAGCTCACTGGTGGCAGCATCAGTTATGTCCCATACTCTACCATTGAGTTGGGTCAGCTGTCCACCACCAGAGCTCAAGACTTTTCTTTCATCTAATTGTAACTGCTTATTTCCAAGTTGAATGAAAATGGTGCATTTCTTGTTCAAAAAAAAAAAAAAACACAGTAATAAACAGTAAAATATGCTGTGAACGGTCAAATAGGCTATTAGGATTCCTTAGGCATCACACTTAAGGTTAGAATTGCATCACATAATTCAAGAAGCATATAATTACTGAAATTTCTGAAATATTTTTCTCTCTTTTATTAAAAATATCACCAACTATATATAGAGTTATAAGTACTCCTAATCCTAAAAGATTAGAATTTCAAAGTCTTATGACTCCAAAACCTCTAGATCACTAAAAATTAGAAGACTAACAAACTAGAACTATGACTCTATATACTAAAATTTGACCCAAAAGACTATGACCCATTCCAAAAAATTTTAAAATTACAAAAATACCCCCGACTCTAAAAAGTATTAAAAGGACATATAATATAATAATGCTAACAAATTAACTCAAACTAATTTAAAATAAGACACAAAATACAATAATACAAGGTTCCATATAGATCTTTATCTTGATGGAAAGTCAATTCCATTGTTTTTCACATCTTCAAACTTGTGTTTCCTTGAGCATCTTATGGATTGCATTATGTAGTCGCTAATCCAATCATGTTCAGTAATTTAGAATATGGAGAATGGGACAAAATACATAATGCTGGTCCCTTTTCTAGTAATTTCTATAGCAACTATGTATAGAGCCATACCTGTATCTCAGAGCACTGTTTCTCCACAAATGATTTCAGCTGCTTGATGTAGTCCCCATCACTTTCCCCACTTTTCTGTTCCATTTCTGCTGGCACAACTGCTACCTTGCTCTTTGGATGACTATAAATTTCTACAATATTTTCCCTTATATCCGCCTCCAAACTCTTCACAAAACTGACAAACTGAGAATCAAACATCGAGGCAAGCATTGGATGATCCTCATTTTCCTGACTAGTTGCCTCATTCTCGTCAATGTCTTCAATTTCTGCCATACTAGCTGCAGTAGATCTCATCAATGGTTGATGGGACAGGGCTGGCTTGGCAGATGAAAAAAGAAAGCTTTTCTGTATATCGTCAAACTTCAAAAGGTATGATCTAAGCCCAACTTTCTGGCTTAGGGAATCAACTATGCTAAAAGCATCCTTTCCACTGTCACAACATTTATTGTAAATAACACACTCTCCCAAAAGTACTGCCGCCAGTCCCCTTATACACACCGTTGAGGTTGGGTTTGATATTAACTCAAGCAAATATGTCAGGTGAGGAGGTGAATCTAGGAAGCACTGCACAGCACTTGGGCAATCAGAGAGCCAAATGATTAGCAGTTTCAGGATAGTTGGCTCCACATACAAAATCCCCGATGCACTTGATTTTGCATCTTTCTTGTTCATTGAAGAGGCAAGTGCCAAGTACTTCACCATACGGTGCATTAAAGGTTCTGGGCCCCCTAATGAGGGCATAGGTGCTTCAAGTTCAATTCTTAGAATCTGCAGCAAGTTCTATGTTACACACTAAAACAAAAGAGGCAGGATAAATCTAAGACCTCAAACCTAGCAAACCGAAATGCTGAGCATTATTTTCAAGAACAAGAGTGATCAAAACATATCTGATCCTATAAGTAGACCAAGTAGGAAGCATAGAAATGAGGATTTGAGATTCATACCCTTTCCTTGCATTGGATATTATCCTTGAGTACATGAGAAAGAACACTGGCAGCTCTACAACAAGTCTGCAATTCAAAAAATTTAGCTGGATAATTCTCACAGACAAAAATTTATGAGCCCACAAATGTATTACTGTAATATCCAATGGTGATTGAGGGCCTAAGACACTCAAAACTGAGACAAGAAGCCATGAAACCAATAGAACACCAACTGTCCCAAGACGGGACTCAGGATGGAGTCCAGTTAGACAGGTCAGCATCCTCATTCCCAATGGAAAACAAAACCCATCTGTCTCCACTTGTCTAAATGCTAAAATGTAATATGTAAATGTATCACATTACCTCAAGATCACCATCATTTTCACTCAAGGTAAGACCACGCAATAGCATGCTGCCAAGAGAATAGATTACTAGAAGATTTAATTATGAGCAGCAGAAAATCCAAGATTTTCTTACAAATCAAAGTTCAACCAAGAAGTTAATATATCACAAAAGCCCAATATTCCCTAACTCTACTATGTAAAATACCGCATTAAAATGCAAGGAGAACAAACAAACCTTCCAAATGACATCTTCACATCCTCCTCAAGTGGAGCATGTGTCATTGACTGCGGCTGAGGGATTAATGTGGATGCTAACATTGTTTGACCATCAGAATTTTTCTGCTTCAAATGAGGTGGATCAAGTAAGTGTGATTTGAAGACAATAGCAAAAGCAAAACGCAAAGAGTAAGTAATCAATACACAACTTTTTTGGTAGCAAGCAATTAATAAGCAATTGCCTGTGTGGGAGAAATTCCACCCTGTGTTCGAGTGTAGACCATCTATGGAAACCCCAACAAAATCGAACAACTTGCTGATATATCAGATGAGTGATACCAACCTCACAAAAGCTCTTGAAAACATAGTCAGCAGCTATGAATTCTTGCATGCTAGAAGTTCGCAATATGATTCGAAGAATAGAATTGAGAGCAGCTTCTACGTTTGGCTCCTCCCCAAGAAGTTTGCTTGCAAGGGCATCAAGATTTTTGGGGTGATTCACAATCAGGTTACCAATGCATCGAAGTGCCTGACGTAGTCATGAAGCCAATAAAGTATGTTAGAAGTCAAAGAGCATTTAAAATTTTCCTTGGCAACTTATTTTGAGAGCCAATTCTGTAAGAAGTTTGTTTCGTCAAGAGACAGCATATTGTGGTGGCTAAAAAAATCGTTTTGACTTTTTGACACCTTCAAATGTACAGCACAGGGATACCTCTCTACTTCAATAAAAAGAGCTGGATGTTATTACACTATTATACACAATGAGGATGGACTCATTTGCATATACTCAGTTATATACTACATAAAAATCCATCATTGTTTTCCTTTAGGATATATGCAAGTGCTATCAAATTGTAGTCTCTAAAAGAGAATTCCAATTTCAGGAAATTCCTGTTAATAATACTTCAAATTTTGTTATCCAGAGAATATGGGGAATAAAAAATTTATGTTGCCAAATTGTACATTGCAGAGAAGAGTGCTGCAGTTCAGATCATGCGATCTAGATCAGATATAGCCAGGCACTAGCATTTTTTTCAATAAATTGCATCCATTCTGAGTTTGCTTGCAACCTTTCATAGGAATGTAAAAACCTACGCCTCTCAAGAGTAGAGAGAAGCCATATAGTAAGTAGAAACTATCTCATGAAAAGCATCTAAAGCTATTATCTTACCATGCAACGCACAGAAATAGGTGCCCATTGGCTTTCAACTCCCAACATTAAAAGATGGTCCAAAACATTTTTCTACAACCAACAATATAAATTAGTGAGAGAAACACAATTAAAGATAAGCGTCTTCCAGTATTATTATCATGTAAAATTGTTTGAAACAAACCTGAACCAAGATTGTTTTAGTTGTCAGCCTATTTGCATCTTTTGGCTCAGCTTCTGAACTTCCATTTATCAGCAAACTAATGGTTTCTAACACACTGAGTAGATTTATTGTCTACTGGCATCAATTTAATTTCAAGGAGAGCCAAAAATAACCAAAAAGACAGGTGTCATTGCATATACGAAATTGTATATCTTTTACACAGACACACACAGCGAAAAAAAGAAGTGAACAAATTAAACAAAATTTGAGTGCCTAACCTTTTGTTGGGTGAATTTGTATGTACTTCCTCTGAGCTTCAAAATTGAGATCAAAGGATCGAAGCCAATAGTCTCTCTTAGCAAAACCTACATGACGTCTATACCAAGGTCAATAGTGACGAAAGAACCATAAAAGCTAGAACAAAATTCAAAATACAAGGCGCAGGAACCTGATTAGAAGCATTGATCCGGAGAAGATTGTTCAACAATTCAAGACAATCCTGTGCAGTGACAAAAAGATTAGCAAAAGTCTCACTTATATTGATGAATTTCTCATTTTCAAAGCTTGAAAATCTGATAAGAATTGAACTCAAGCAGAACTAAACGACAGTAGAATGGTAAGACATCCATTTGTCTTTAACCCTATAGAAGAATACACATGTATTCAACAACAAAAGTTGGAAGCAATGATGCATAACAAGTCACCCTTCGTTTATGTGTAAGCTTTATACTATAGTGTGCATACGAAACAAAGCAATTGGGTTGCTAACTAAGGAAGCAATGCAAACCACACATGTGAGATATAATCTACTGGTGATCGAGGACACTAAAATTCTTAACGAATTGCCTCAGTGACCATAAATCAGAGCCCCCCAGATTAAGCAAATATACCACAAATAACCAGAATTGCATCTAGATTGCTCTAATGTGAAGACCTATGGGGTAGTAGAGCTTATATATCGCAAACAGAGTCTTTAGACTACAAAATTACATCAAGTAAAAGGCCACTTGCAGTAGCACACCAACTATAAGCAAAGAAGTCCGAAAAAGGGGAAACCACAAAGAAATACATAAGCAAATTGCAAGTCATTAAACCACCTGTACTACAACGCCACCTTCTGAGCCCCCTTCCTCTTTGATAATACTAAATATCTTCTCAAAAGCACCTTCAAAGACCACAATTTTTTGGATTTCCTAAAAATAATAGATTACTATACATTAGGAGGGAAAACAAAACATAATAATTGAGATTCAAAGCAATAATAAAAATGACCATTAGAAGCAAAAAAGCTCACCTCAGCTTCGCGGGTCAAGTAAGTGAGAAGTAATAAGGCCTCATTTCGTATAACCTAGAAGGTGACACATCCATTTTTTTCAAGATCTGACATAATCGGGAACAACACAAAAAGAACCAAAAGAATTTCATGCAATTTACCAGATTCATACCTCACGATCCATAAGCATATCCATGAGCCGAGTTATACCACGAGGAATGGTCAGAATAGCCTCCTGTAACCTAAAAAAGGACCCAACAATTTCATAGCTAGAGAATCCAATAATTTTGATACAATAAAGAAGAAAGGGAACCATGGGAAGATACCTATTTTGAGAATTTGTTAAAAGGGCTGTCAAAAGTTGAAGTGTGTAATAGCGTATATAGAAATCATCCTCTGACTGCCACAGTAACATATTAGGATATTGCGTAGGAACATGCATGATCCAATTATCCAAGAAAATTCAATCGAGAGATTGCTCAAACTAATACAAATCAACATTTAGAACTCTCACCAACAAACTTAGAAGCAGAGAAATGCTTTCTATTTCTCTAGAAAGCAAATCACTATTCAGTAAAGCTGGTTGAACCTCATTCTTCAATCCTTTTGCATGGCCAATGGGTGTTAAGGCTCTCAGAAGAGTTTCCAGAGCCCCACAAACCTTGAAGCATCCAGGATATGAAAATAGACATTTAGCATCATTGACATGATGGCATGATATACAAATAACAAAATATCATACAAATCAGCAGAAGAGGGATAATACTACATCATTTTGCATGAGAAGCTTCAAGAAAAGCTGGATGCTGGAAAAACAATAGTTCTGAGACCAATGGCTGAAGAACAACTAAATTCACTGAACATTGCATAGTCAAGGCACAGACAACAATTCGTAACTGGATGACTGTAGTCTATGATAGTGTTTTCAACAGCAAACTAGACTAGAGAGTTTGATTACTGGAAGATTCAGCCCAGTCCCTCAAGAAAGAGAAGGTCCAGCTCACTTCAGACCAAGCAAAACCCAGTAGATAAAGAGATCATGCCAGCATAAATGATCGACATCCCCCTGAGCCCTCAAATAATAGGACTACTAATTTTCATATAATCTGTACTAAAACTATCAAAAGTTCTATGCTCAATTCACTTAAAATTTATTTATAATCATTTATAATTACTTCACAGCATGACTGGTTGGACCAAAATATCCAAATTGCCACAAAATGCAATGCTGGACATTACATGTTAGTTTTCCAGTCCAGTTGTTAAACTAGGGACCATGACTTTGACTTCTCAAGGAAATATGAAAATTAGACATACCATTTCAGTATCATCACGCTCTTCCTTTAAGACACTCAAAAGCACAGGAAAGCCTGCAATAGAAGCAAGTGTATTACATCACACTAGATGTGAATGAGAAAACCATGCAACTTTATCCAACGAGAAAGAAATACTAACCCATAGCCCCAAAAGCTAGCTGGGCAGCGCGACTTTCAGCGACAACAGATTGAAGTTCAGCCATAGCAGTTCTCCTGTCCTCTGCCAGGACACCATTACTTATACGGTCGAGCAAGCGTTCAACGTAGCTATTGAAACAAGCCATGAAGTAGATAAATCATGTTAGTAAATATAATTTAGAAACAAGTTATTATAAATAATGAATAAGGCAAGAGAATTATATGCAATTTAGTAATAAAAATCTGTAAAACTTAAAAAACGGTTGCTTGAAATAAGTAAACATCTAAAGGCTTTACAAGAAAATCCACCCAATGTGAAAACTTAACTGACTCAACACAATACTCAACATTCATGGTTAATGAAATGTCATTATTTTTTCCTTTTTCAGCAGTTGGTCTGTCCTTTTTTTCTTCTCTTCAATTTCATATACAACTATACAAAGCAATCAGTAAACTAAGAATAGAATATTCAGACAATTCCTCAGAACAAACAAAAATATGCAATTGCCAACAACAGTGGATTGCTAACATCCCCAGTATAGAGATGCATCCTTAGTAAACACAAAGATCTCACACTGAAGCAATCAAAAGCATACTTTACTTACAGTTGTCACATCTAACCAGCAGACACACTGTTCCTCACATAGGTCAGAGCTACCAAGCAAAGTAAACTAATGACCGTTTTTGACCAAACTCGAACTGAGCAACATCACCAGTACAACAATATAAAAGCCCATTTATTACGATTTGCAGAATAGTTTTTATTCTCAGAGTTCTAGAGAATTGAAATTGTTTGGGGAACCGCTTTTGAAAATTGATTTATAACCAAGTTGAAAAGGACCAGTTTTCAGGAAACAACAAAAAATGTATTCTTAAAAACAAGTTTTACAAGACCGATTTTAGAAAAACTGCCAAACGGGTCAAATAAACTGAACCAACATGAATAATGAAGAATACAAAGAAAATGAGATATAGCCTCATTTTTATAGGAACTATTTTACAAATCAGGGTTACAAATGACAAATGAAATCTGCATCGATGAAGCTCACAGTGAGTAGGAGAAACAACCCAGAGTAGGACTTTTCAATAAATCAAGTAGATATGTGAGCAATTATAAATATCAGAATCAAACAATCAACAGCGCGAAAGGTTTCACTCCTTGATCTTTAATATTTATCGATATGTCAGAAAATAACCAGGCCCCCCACCAAGGAATAGCAACACCAAACCCTAGAAGTTTCCATCTCTTATAAGTTTCGATGTTTCTGGCCATAATGAAGCTTTATTACAAGTGGAATACTAGCCAAAACATAAAAGGTGTGCATTGCTTGAAATTGCAAATCAAACAGCATAATATGTAGCAATTGAAGTAAAAATAAAACATTTATGATTTACCTATCTTCACTTGAAGCTGAATTTTCGGCCCCAAAGACACGTCCAACAACCCCCTGCACGAATTTTTTTGAAAATTAATACATTTTCATACACAATTCAAACAAAACCAATCCACAAGACAAAGAGAAGCTAAGTATCAGAATCGAAGAGCTATCCACTTTTGAAAAGCATCCAAGTATAGATTTTACAAGAGTATATTTCCAGCAATTAATACAGCTAAAAATGGAAAACTGATAAAAGAAAGTACCTGATATTTAGATACCAAGTCCATTTTGCGAGGTATCACAGCACCTGTATTTGATCAAACTGAGCAGTAAAAGTTCAGCAAGACATTACAAAGAAAACCCTCAACCAAGCAATTAACAAAAAGTCAAAACAGTTGATTAAAAATTCAATCTCAACCTAATTAAACAATTGATTGATAAAAGAAAAAAACCATACCAATTCAAGCCACAATAATTACATCAAGCAAAACGACACACTCATCACACACACACGCCAAATGTCATATTCGTATACGTATATCTGTTTGTATATACACGACGATGAGGGTATTGATGTGCTTATAATCGAATATACTGGAAGGATAAGTAACCCTAATTAAATTGCCTTAGTATGGAAACTTACCCCTGAGAGAGAGGGAGATCGTGAGGTAGGCTACAGAGAGAGAGAGAGAGAGAGAGGGGGGGGGGGGGGGGGGGGGGGACAGGCGGATAGGGTCGGGTAAAAGGGTCGAGACAGACTGTTCTGAGAAATGAGAATGGATTTGTATCATAACGCCTGCACTACACGTTGCGTTGTTTCTAGAAATCCACTAGTATTTGGACTTCGGGCTAGCCCGCTAAAAACCATCATTAAATTTTATTTTTTTTTCTCAAGGCAAGAAGGGGGTAAAAATGACATAAGAAATTTCAGATTTTTTTTTGTTTTGATCCAAAAAAAAAAAAAACCAATTGAATGTGAAATATGTATATTTAAGTTGTGTATCATTTTTTTCAAAAACAAATATTCTCATAACATCTTTGTATTTGTACGCTTGAAAACTCATAATTTTGTTGATTTTTTATTAAACTTATTTCATAAAACATACCTTTGGCCCAATTTTATATGAATCATCACTTGATAGAATACTTATAAAACGAATGCCTTTCATGCCTACAATCAAAAACCAACTTTCATATTTCTTGTTATAGTTCAGCGTTCTTTTCTTTCTTAGTTTTTAATAAATTGATCTCATGACACTTCAGCATATATTTGAGCATGTTGTGACGATCTATAGTTAAAAAAGTTTGTTATTCATGAGACAAAACTATTTAGAATAATTTGTTGTTTGAAGTAAATAAAATCATCAACGTTAGGCTTTCGGCAACCATAGTCACACAATATAACAGATGCTAAGCAATTGTATGGGGAGATTTGTGTTAAACTGCAATCAAATCACATCACTTGCAAATTTTCAATTTTCCAAAAACTGATAATTGACAAGAACTTAAATATTATAAGAACCTAAGCCAAAAAATCGCAGGCCTACTTGCTTTTAGACACCATCAAAAACTAACCACATCCATAAATCCAACTGAATGTATATTTCTTGTCCAAATATAATTGGAGTTTAGGGAGATCCTAAAATATTTTTTGAATAAATTATGCCTACTTTAAACATAACTTATTCAAATTTGAGAGAAATATTAAACTAAAATGGTATGAATCTTCATCAAGACAGCATAAAATTAAGATCATGAGGGGTGTGGTGGTACCAAAGATGATTGGTGGGGAGGTGCAATGTTGTTAGGATTATGGTGGGCTAGGATAGGTTACATGAAAGTGTTTCTAATGAGTAAGAGTAATGCTTAATATGAAGGGCTAAATATTCTAATAATAGAGGTTAGGGTCATCAAGAATCCGTCAAGAACGAGACATTTGCACCGTAGAGTTTTCCCTCTTTTCATTATCTGAATGCATGAGCAGGGCTTCTCTGAAGTTTGATATGAGCACACGTACGTTGCACATGAACTATTTTGAATATCACATAAGATATAATATTTTTGTTATATAGATTATATGATTTTTATTGTTTTAAATCTTTAAAAAAACAAGTGGTCTTTGACCACATCATTGTAAAAAACAACACTTTAACCATAGATTAAGTGGTTTTCTAGAATTTAAAAAGGGCATGCACTCTAATATTATAATAAAATAAAATAAAATAAATCATTGAGGACTCTAAGACCACAATGAACATTAAACTCAAATCAAAGCAAGAGAAATGATAATATTAGTTGAAATGTTATTCAAGGTAAATTCCTATCAAAACCTTACCCAATGCAAGATTTCCTATTATTGTATTACTTTTGACCCATAAGTGAAATTAGAAATCATTTAAGGATCCTGAATCAGCACATAATGTAACCATTAGAAAAAAAAATTACATATGTATTAATGAAAAAATAATATAGTGTAATACATGATTTTGTAGGAATACTTAAAATTGCTCTCATCACAAGTGAGTTTTTAGAATATTCAATTGTTTATAGAATTCAAAATGGTGACTACTTCATGCATTTTTCCTAGAGATTCACTATACCAAAGTGTCAAGAGCAAGCCACATGTTCCATCATTTTGTAGATTTTAATATCAAATTCTACAAAAGATGACTTCTTTCCCTAAGAAAACAATAAATTAAATTATGAGGAAAAAAAATATTTCCTCTCTATCTATTAAAACAAAAGTAAAAGATATAATAAAAGGGTTAAATATAGTATTATTTTCATCATTTTCATAGCAGCATCAGTAGTAACACTTTTATTCTTTTTTTTCCTCACTAATAAAAATATATCATAACCTGATAACACAATTTTTTCCTACTTTTATGTACGAAGCAAAGAGTTGATAAAAATAACAAATAAATTCATGAAATTTAAAAAATCAGCTTGCTAAAAGGAAAAACTTTTTTACTTTGCTCAACTCCTTTTTGTTCTAACACACCAAAAGGCCGTTACGTTTTCAATAGACAATAATTTGCCAAACTTCCAAAACTCTTCAAATATTGCATATTCATGAACCTTAAGCACACAAATATTAGTACATTTCTAGTATTAAAATTACAAAAGTGCTAAAAGTTGAAATTTGTAAATTTCTTCACCTATGTGTCGACCACGCTTCAAGAATGTAAGAAAATTCAAACCATTCTTTAAGTGGTAGATTTCCTCCTCTTAATGGCGGGAAGAGTGTCTTATTTTTCTTTTGTACGTACATAATTTATTGAGATCTCATTATTTTTAGATACATTTGTCACTACAAAAGGGATTTCTCTTCAAGAGGCTCCTCTTCTGGGATGTTTATACAAAAAACTTGGATTGATTATTTTATCTGTTTTGTGGGTGTGACCTCTCCGGGAATGCCAACTTTTTTTATACAACTTTCACTGTATCTTTTTCTTGGTATCTTCGGGAGTACCAACTTTATTTAAAAATACTAATTTTCACAGTATTTTTCATCATTTCTACCTCTTCTAGGGAATGTTGTCGATTGTTACACCATTATTATAATCTAGATAAATTGATTTCGCAATATTTTATAAGCAAAAGAAAGAGATATTTATCTTATAATAGTCATGCACCATGTGCGTTGCACGTAAATAATATTTGCATATAAAATATTAGTAAATTTTTTTAAAGTATATGTGTACCTAAATTAAATATCATATGAAGGTTGTACAAAATTATATTTTTATCGCTCGTATTATATTATAGAATTCAAAAAATTTTGTTTATTTCCAACAATTCGTTGTTTTAACTATAAGAAAAAAAAAAAGATAAAAATAATTTATTTTGAAATTCATTTGATAAAAATTGTGTGGTTCAAAGGCCAGTAGATATATCCTTTATTATTATTGGATTTTCCACATACGTAATATTGGTAAATCTCAAGTGGTTGCAAGATATTCAGTTTTCTTTTACTTTTGTGCTTTCTGTCCTCTCATCAGCATTGTTTACTTCACCTTTGCAATTGTTTCCACCATCTTTATCCTGCTCATTTATTCTGCGTAGTTGTTGCATGGGGAAACATGTGAACTTCAAGGGATTTGATCTCTTTTTTTTTTTATTGGTTCAGGTCAGAGTTTCATGGGAGATTTGATGAACCTGTGGATCTATGGGTGCCGTGAAAAATACAATAAAAAAGATTTCCATGTGTGGAGGGACGAATAATGTTTTTGTTATATGAAAAGTCTTGGTTTCGTCAAAATTATAGTATTCGGTCAAAAAACCTAGACATTAATTTTTGTGGCATTTTCTATTCTTGATATCGGCATGGTTAGTTTTGCTTAATCCATCAAGTGTGTGTAATCGGTTAAATTTTTTCTTCACTTTAAAAAATAGTTCGAAGCTACAAAATAATATTACGATGCCTTGAAACTTAATAACCAATCTATCAATGTGTTTGAAGCTATATCAATGAGGATTATTTGAAATCCTAGGTGGTTATTTGACTTTTTTTTTTCATTAGTAGGTTTTGGAGTTCTTGCCTACAAATGAAATGTGGAACACAAAAGAGCCCTCCAAAGCAGGTAACACCTTTTTAGTGCTGGCTTTCATTACAGAAGCATCTATTTGGTTTTTCAGTTTGCAAACACGCAACCATATAGGATAGTTGAACGATGAGAGAGTGATTCCGTGGTTAGTGCTCATTTTCGTTCACAGGTGATTGCACTCATCCTTTTTTCCCCCTTCTTCCCCTTTCCCAAAAAAAAAAAAACCCAATTTTTTTTAAATGGATCACACCTAGGTTCGGGATTTAATATCATAAACCATAATTGAGGGACAATAAGTTGCTGAAAAAAGGTGATGGGCTAGATTCAGGCCCACTCACTCTGAATAGGCCTGAAAAACAGTCATGTCTAGGTTTTGGAAAGGGGAGAAATGGATTAATTTCACGTACAACCCAGGAGTCAAATACTCAAGTTTTACGTTGCAGTTGTTATGATTGGTTAATGAGGACAAGAAGGGTAGGCGGAGTGTGGGACTCTTCCAACCGTTCTTTCTTAAACAAAAGAAGGGTAATGCTAAAGGAGAATGCTTGGTTGGTTATACAAAATAAGACCAACAAAAGGGATTAAATGATGTGATTTTAATATAGCGGAGGGACGTGGGTGACCACATAACCCCTTTTCTTTCTTCCATGCCATACTTGAATTTGGGTTGCCTATCCTACCGACAGAGTTGATCCGTTTGGCTATGTAGATTTTATACCAATCCCATGGCAAAACAGCCCATTTTTTATTCATTTTGTATGATTTCTTGCTCCATTTTGTATGGTTTCTTGTTGGATCAACCGTTTCAAAGTAGACGTAAAGTTGTCTACTACTTACTTCTCTCAAATTATACTGTAAGTAGAGACTTTTGTGCAATGCTACAATTTTTTAGGTTATATGGTTCCTTGGGAAGCATGAGAACTAACAGTGGCCTCCGATTCATAGGAGATTACTACATTTCTTCAACACGTGTCCTCCAAAATCAAATGCATGTGTAAAAGTCCAAACTCTATGTGCTTCTCACACCTTTAGCAAACTGTTTTGCTATATAGAGGAAGTCACGTATACCTCAAAGGGGAAGAATAGGCTTTGAGGATGGGGGAGTATATGAGGTAAGGATTGACCTACTGAAGGACCAACACGTTCTAGCCGCCTTTTCGGGTTACTGAAATTATTTAGCTTTCGGAAAGAAAAAAAAAATGTTTTGACCACCAGTGTTCAATTTTTTATGACAGATAATAGTTCAGCTAGAGAAACCTGCTTGAAGAACTACATACAGTTTTCCTAACATGAACTGAGGACCGACTGTCATTCTATCTGCTCCAAGCTAGCCTAGAAGATAATATGGAAGGAAATAAAAAATAAATAAATTGTTTAAGCTAGTTTTTACTACTCAGTGTAACATTTTGTTTCTTTGAGAACCAGATGGGGCATTGTGGATTATAAACTGTCACCTTCCATTCAGTTATGTACTAGGTAGGTCCTCTCAAGTACCACAGCAAGTGCAAATGCTTCAATACTGAATACTATAGAATATATGGGATGATCAACAGCACAGTCATGAATATAATTGTATCTCATTCAATAGTACTGTTGATTACTCTCCTTTCCTTCAGTTAATTATGTGTTGTTTGCCAAATAGATCAGCATTAATACCTGCATGTTCAACCTCAAAACTTCCAGTAATATTATTTCAAAATAATGAATCATGGGCCAAGGTCAACCATAGCGCATGAAGAGAAGTCTCGATATATATATGTAGTGGTGTATCTACACCTGTGGGTTGAGAGGGGCGAAGGGTAATTACCTAGTCTCTCGAGTGTTAAGAATATTACATCCTAGACTAGGGTTATTGAGTATCTCTTTTGTGAGTACACACTCAGAGCCTTTGGACACGTCTTAAACTACGTTGTGCATCTAAAATTGTGTGATCACGAGAAAAGATTGTTTTACCTAGTCCGGTCATGACGACGATCATGTAAGCACAAAATATCTGCTGTTGCCTGGATATTTCCTGCAAGACAGTGACATTGGCTTTTTAAACTCGATGATCATCCTCAGTACCAGGCTACAAGCTTCAAAAACCTGTAAGATATGTCCCCAGTGGAGGAAAAGAATAATGGCGGGCACCTTTCAATCTTATGTGAATTGCACCTTCGATGTCTCAATATAGCTAGGGCTCATGTTTGAGCTGAACTACAATTCGAATTGAGTTTGTTTTGTGTTTTAAACGAATCAAATTTAAACAATTTATTAGATTAATTTAAAAAAATGAGCCTAAAAATCTTGGCTTGATTTTATAAAGTTCAATTTGTTTATAAATAAAATATTCAAGTTATTTAGACTTGGGTCGAGTTCGGTTTATTTTTGGCTCGGTTCATTTTCTAAACGAATAAAACATATATAATTTTTTAGATTCGTTTAAAAAAATAAGCTTAACATGCTCCATTATCAACCTTAAATATAGCCCCAAAAACATCCATTAGGCTTCCATGCTATTTTTAAAAAGGCAGTTCATAAAGCAGCTTTCCATTGTTGAAAGTGGGGGCGTAAACTCTCCCATAGTTGACGAACCAAAATGAAAGCAATCTTTTCATGCACGAAAATATCTTTTGGAAAAACGAATAAGGGACCACAATTATGAAATGATATTCATGATATTTTGTAATTTCTAGATGAATAGTCCTAATCACAGGAGAGTTGAAAACCAAACAGATTTTGTAGGTTTATTAATTGTCGTTATGGAAAAAGAAAGAAAAATCTTTATGTATCCCAACAACAATGGAACTTCTCATTCAGACTAGACTGAGCACCAAATGATTCTTGTTATTGTGTTCTTGGGACACCTTCTATCTCTTGTGTTCTGAACTTTGCTATGTCTCTCTTTTCTGAATGAATAAAATTATATAAATACAGCAAAAAAAAAAAAAACAAAACCAAATGATTCAATCCGCCAGCTAGCTTGTGCTATCAAATGGTTTAACACACCCACACATACAGAGGGAGAGAGAGAAGGTCCCCCCGGGGGGGGAGGGAAGGATTCTTCTTGAGTTCTTATGTAAAGGGTAATTGTTTTTAATTATAGAATCTACCCAAAATGGGAAAGAAATATATGTATATTCTTGCATGAATCACTGGAAAATCCTGATATTCAATCCTAACAGTAATCCAAATATTCTTCGGAGCAATCAAACTACCAGCCATGAAAGTAATTTTTCATAATCTACCGAACCCAAGTATAGCTTAATGTATGAATATCCAAGTACTTGGAAATGCTAGACCGATCCAAAAAGAGAAAAAATATCGACCAAATAGACACTAACATAGTGATGTTACTTGTCATATTATTTGGTCCATATTTTTTGTCATTTTTTTTAATCATAATCGCATTACCCTTCTTTTATCAATCTATCCCATGTAATTAGATCACCATCCTTTGACTGACAAGAACATCTCCAAATCCAAACATCATCAACCCCTTGATAAAATTTTGTTTCCTTTTGCCCTCCTAGGCCAAGTCGTGAAGCAACTGTGCCCCCATCAAGTTCCTGTAAGGCAAATTCTGTCCTTCACCATCAAGAAGTGAGTACTGAACTGGTTGGCCATCTTCAATCTGGTCTCTAGGGTAGAAGAGAGAACTTTGAGATGTGGAAGAGAATGCTAAGCTCACCCCACTTCCACCATGCTGCTGTAGACCTAATGTTAACGACACTCCGCCACCACCACTGCCGCCACTGCCAAAATTGTGATTAGCGTTTTCATTAGCATAAGAAACACCTCCCTCAGTGTGATGATTGTAGGATGAGAAGTCCAATTCCACGGCACCAAATGAGTCCGCCAATCTGCCAAAACTATGCTGGTGGTGGTGGTGGTACAGGCTGTGAGGCTCCTCATTTTGCAGGCTTTTGCTACTTAATTTACTATCATTTTTCTCTGGATTGTTGATGATAGAAGAGAGACACTCTGAATCAATTCGAACTAGTTGGTCTTGGGTTGGTTTCTGATCTTCGAGACGCGGTTGAGGATTCTGATTCTGCCGGCCACCATTGTTATCAAGGGCTGTAACTCCATCAGAGGAGCCCACCATATTGTCTTGCTCCTTTGTTTCTTCTAAATACATCTCTTCCACCATAGGTTTCCATAGCCTCACTCTTGCGTTAATGAACCAATTAGATACCTGGACAAACATACTTGTAAGCTTAAGCATTAATCATGTGTAAGCTGTAACATATAAAGACAAAAGGCATAAGATATTTATATATATAATAATTATATAGTAATTAATGATGTATTCTAAGAAGATATACCCCATTGAGTACATCAATATACTGATCGATGGTGGATTAAATAATTATAGAGAGATGTGGACGTGCCTGGCTTCTTGAGAGACCAGTTTGGCGGGCTAAGATGTGTTTATCTACATCGCTTGGGTACCTGCAATATTCATAAAGCAAAGTACTTGGAAGTTAACGTTCATTCTGTGCAATGGTACATGTGAGAAGAACCCAAAACTACCGGGTTGGGTGTCTGTGTGTGTGGGTGGGGAGAGAGAGAGAGAGGGGGGGGGGGGGGGGGAGGAATGGGTCCTATGGAGCAGAATCAAATCCACACAAATATAAGGCAAAGGCCCAACCAACACCAATAAAAATAAAATCAACATGATTGAAAAGAATAAAACAAAATTAATATCTAAATGGAATCTGAATGGTGGTGGATGGAAACAACCAAAACATTGGGTTGTTTTTACAAACAAATGATTGCAACTTCGGGTAAGAATTTCAGCATTTTTGTTTCAAGAAACCTGTGATTCTCTGGTAAATCTAAGAAGCAAGTATAAATACTTCAAAAACAGTACAAGTACTTCATCGGACAATATGTCAGAGAGAGAGAGAGAGAGAGAAAGATTTACGGGTGAAGAAAGTGCTCGAAGAGCCAAGCTCTAAGAAAAGACACAGATCTCTCAGGCAGGCCACGCTGGGGTCTCCATGGATGACTCTCCATAATGCTCATCTGCTGAAAAGCTCTCTGCTGCCTCAGAGTTTGATCAAGAAGCCTAAGCCTTGGCGTCTCGCCTCGAGTCGCCCCCGGAGCGACTGTATCCTTCTCTCCCATTGCCTTCTTGGTGTCTTTAATCTGATCAACAATCCCATCTCTTAGACATCTAAAATGCCTCGACATGGCCTTAGAAGCTAAGGCCGAATACACTCTTGCAGCCCCATTTCCGGCCATCGCTTCGAATGATGACACTACAGCCTTCATTTGATCGCAATAGTGCTTGTATCTTCTATCCACCTACAAATACAATACCCACACATATAAAAGATAAAAGAAAAGAGTGAAAAAGAACAATATTGATAGTAAAGATTTGTGGTTCTTTTTCACAGCAGTTCAAGAATTACAGCCAAGGATACACACAAGTAAGAGTAGTAAAATGTTAGAGGACCCAGAAAAAAAATAAACAGGAATAGACACTTGAGGTTTATGAAATTTAATGAAAGTGCCGGATTGTCACCATGTGATATGAGCATTAATGAAAAGGCCCTCAGTCGCCCAATTAGTTCAGGGTTTGAAGTCTGAGAGACCCTAAATCAATCAACCACACAACTCTTTCGTATGCCAAGAAAAAATGCACAAGAAAGAAAGAAAGAAAGAAAGAAAGAAAGAAAGAAAAAATGATGTTGGAAGGAGTACATAATGGATTAATATACCTCTTCTAGCATTTGAAGCAGTTTTGTTTTTCTTTTCTGCAATTCCAGGAGGTCAAGGGAATACAAAGATTGCTTTTTTGAACTACTTGCATTCTCATCCTGCCACTGATTGGTCTTGTGGAGCTTTATCTTGGATGGATGATCAGTTTGCTTTGTTCCAAGGTTACACAACTCATTCAGCAGTTCCTGAGCAGGACCCAAGTACTTAGAGTTCCTGATATAAAAGTGGCCTTGATGATGAAGATTTGAAGCTTTTTCCAAAAACCCATCTTGCATCAGTTCTTGCTGTTGTGTTGTATTCAAATATTTTCCAAAGAACATCTCTCTAGAACTTGAAGGAGCAAACCTTATATCATCTTGTTGTCTCAGTTCAAAGGATTGTAACCCGATAGTGGAAGGATTGCTTGAACTGAGAGAGAGTGAGAGACCTTGACTAGGCCTTTCGTTTCCTTCACAAGGAAACACACACCTAAAAGATGGGTCATCAACAAGCAATCTGTCCTCTTGATGCCAAGATGTTGACTGATCTGTTGCAATCATCAAGTTCTCATTTGTGGTATCAGAAACACCAGGTGTGAAATCAAGCTTACTAAACTCATGTTGATAAAAATCACTTCTTGTTGGCTCACCGATTGTCTTCGAAGAGGACGGACCGGTGCCGGGGTGGTGGGGGTTTGGCTTGCCGAAGAACCCTTTCCACATGGCTGAGTTGTTGTCACTATGTTGCTGTAGATTTTTTGTTGGAAACCCTATCATATCCATGCCTGTGGTCAAGTTGTAGATCTCTGGGTTGGACAAGTTCTGAATCTGATTCACCAGATGGGTTTGAATGTTTGGGTTACTCGATGAAACATCAGAGTAACAATAGCCAGTAGATGACACCAAGTTTCTTGCTTTATCTTCACCAGCCATATATGACGGAAACCTTATTTGTCCTTGCTGTAGCTGCTCTATTGTTTTATCTGGTTCTTGCCTCTAGATTTTACATCTGAAGACTTCCATGCTCTGCAACTACAAATTCATCAAGTTCCACTCCGCAAAATATCCCCAAAAAAACACAGTTATATCTTTTTCTCAAAAAACACTAGAAACTTTACTAGCTTACTGTACCACAGACTACACAAACTTGTGTGTATGTATGTGTGTGAGAGAGAGAGAAGGAGAATTTACCGATTGTGTAGGAGAATTGATTATATTTTTGAATTGACGGTAACCATATGTGGAGGTGATGGTGGTGATGAAGGGGCCTTCCTTTTGGTTTTTTCTAAGACTTGTTCTCTTAATAACCCAACATGACATGGAGTGCCATGAAAGCCAACCCAAGAAGAAAGATCAGATATCTCCTCAGAAACAGAAATAGAAAATCAGATAGGGGGGGTTCATGATGACCTCCAGGCCTTGTTCATCATTTGATTTTCTCTCTCTCTCACACACAGCCCAAGCTGGTCAATGCACCATGATATAAATGCATCCAAAACAGACTTCCTGGAAATAAAATCCACCCCTCAATTATTTCATACCCCCCCCGCTATCTATAAAAAATGATCAAATCAACCCCCCAAAAATTAAAATACTAGTCAAAATAATTTAATTTTTAAATCTACCCTATATAAATATTTAACCTTTGTGAACTTAATGAAAAAACTTGTAGTTATAGTCGTTCCTCTTTGAAGTACACATTTACAAGACCATGGACAGAAAGAGTTCACAGTCCTTTGCCTGGTACGCAAGCCAACAGCCGCCACATGACATGTTTGTCTTTACTTAATCTTCTATTAATACATGAACCCAAAACCAAACAATAACAAAACCCAGAAAATCAACAAAGACATAAATACCTACAAATATGAGTACAGATCATTGGCGTGTACGAATCCCTAGAACTGGAGCTAAACTAGAGTTGTGCCCAGCTTTTGTCAGAAGGGTTTTACTCTGTTATGCTGTGGGGTTGAAATTCTGATCAAATTTCAAGACAACTGCAGAGTCCTTTTAGAGAAAGAGAGAGAGAGATAAGAAGAAAGATATAAAAAGAAGATGCCAATATGTTGGTGCAAAATGTTCCACAAATTAGCCTCTGTAAAGGCAAGGAGATGAGGTGGTCCCAATGTTTCCAATTAAACCACCTATTAAAGCATCCCACCAATCCCTCTCTCTCTCTCTCTCTCTCTCTCTCTCTCTCTCTCTCTCTCTCTCTCTCTCTCTGTGCATTAGAAAGGGACCATGCAACTTTCCTTCTGTATTTCTCAAATAAACCATCCCTAAACACTTTTCCATGGAGTGCTGTTAACACACCTATCACATATTGGGGTTCTAGTCACGTGCACAACACGTGCGTGGACCTAATAAACCATACAACTTTTAATTTTTTTGTCTGTTGAAAGCAGGTGGTCCTATAACGACGCTTTCTCCGCCGCTTAATTGCCATTTCTCTCCCCTTCCCCTTCCCCTTCCCCTTCCCCTGCACCTTATATCCGGATCAATGATATTTTGACTTAAAATATTTACGTAATTTATTGATTTAATTCATCATTATTGTTGAATTAACCAGCAGTCCCAATATTTATCAAAATATACTATCAATTCAATAGTTGTAATTGATTTGATCAATAAATCCGATCAACATTTTAGGTCGAAATAATATTTTTTTTATAGTGCTAATTTTATTTTATACTCTAAAGAATACTTCAATTTTTAATTTACACTCTTAAATATTAAAAATATTAATTTGTACTCTCAATGTTATGAATTAGTAGCAATGTGGACCTAACCCAAATTGTCGTTCAGTTTTTTGTCGTAAATTAAAATATGTGAGGTGTAAGTACTTTAGACATGAGAATGAGGTACGTCTATCGCTGTAGATCTTCGTCTGCAATTAATTTGACACTGTTTTGTGCATCGAAAATAGGATTTCATTAACTATATAAAAGTTAACTTTATTATGTGCATCTTGCATGAGGCACTTATAGTCTGTGTATATATACATAAGTGTATGCCCAAAATACTTGCAACTTAAGTACTTTAATTTAAAACAAAAAATTAGACGATAATTTAGCTCAGGTCTACATTGCTATTAATTCATAACATTGAAGATATAAATTAAAATTTTTCATATTTGAGGGTACAAATTAAAAATCTAAATATCTTTTAAGGTACAAAGTGAAATTAACCCTTTCTTATACCAAACGCACGCAACAACGCTGCTGAGGTCAATACATATATTTTTGGTTTTTCTCGGTTGGTGTTTGTATGTGAGGAACAATGCGCACTGGTGCGCATCTTTATTGCTCCGGTCTTAGTGTTTTACACTAAGAAAGGTCATAGCCATACGTAATAATGGATTTTTTGTTTTTTTTTTCATACGTATTGCTTGGTAGAATTGTTGGTGTGTTCCCAGCCACCTACTCTCCTGCGTATGTATGTTTATGCTAAGAGTAAGGTTACGTGAACCTAATTTGTTGATATAATGATATGAATTAATAGAAATTATTAAATCAACATCAAATTCTAATGTTGATGGACTTTATAACCAATCCAAATGTTACAGTGAATTAAGTCAAATTTTTAGATCTCAATAGCATTGCTCTTATGCCAATCATGGGTGCAGTTTAAGTAGGTTAATTCTATCCCCATTTATAGAGTAATTGGATCGGGTTATCATATTTTTGGAATCCAATTCAATCCCAATTTGAGTTGTTGTATTCAATTTCAACCCAAATTTTTACCCGAGATGTGTAACTCAAGCATCAAATCTATATTCTATGGTGTGCCAAACCAAGGTGATAGTGTACGTCCAAGACGACTCGAAAGATATACATCAAATCTAAATTCATTGAGTTTTAAGATAAAAATTAAACTCAAGTTTAGCCAAAGTTTAGAAGCTTAAACATAGATCACACATGAGTTGACTCTTAACCCTCCTAATCCGTCTAAATTACACACCCAAATATAGATGTGTGTAATTATTTGTATATATATATCTGTTGAGATAGATGACTCATATTCAGAATATGCAGAATTACACTAGACCCAAGAGGATAATGAGCCAACTGTTGGAGTGCAAACGAAGACAACTTGCCATCTAGTGGATTTGAATTACCCCGCAGTTTGAAGTAACAGTGCCTTCGGGATGTCCTAATTAGGATTATAATATATATATATATGTTAAGTTGTAACCCTAATTCAATGAGAAATAAAAAACAAGGTAGCCGTTTTAGGATGGTGGACATAAACAGGTAACCGAACACGTAAATTCTTATGTTTTTCTTTTATTATTCTATTTCATATTGATTGTTCATCACACACACACACACACACGAATCACAACGATATCATTGTTGCAGTAATAGTAAAAGTGAAACTGTACTACCACCATCTGGTTTTAAGGGTTTGAAGTCAAGGACATCCAGAAAATGGATAGAGTGAGAAACTGTGGTTTGTCACTAGCAGTTAACATTTTGAGCTGTTCATTGAAACTTGTTGTAACAGTTGGATTAATAGGGTATTAGTACTCAGGGTAGGGAGGTCCAGTGTCTCTCACGGACCATTCTACAATGGCTACATGATCAGGAACATAGCTGTTACCTTGGTAACTCAGCTTTTTTTATTGCCATAAATAGGTTGGGCCTATTGAATCAATCAATGTTTTCCCTAGTCTACAAATCGAGTGGTTTAGTTACTGCTGGGGTCAATGACTATTTGGCATAATGAGCAAGGGAAGAACACTAAAGTTGATGGATTTTGGGGGTAAACATGAATATAAGACATGTTTCATTTTTCCTACATAGTGACTTGATCGATTCAACCAGATGATTTTTGTATTTTTAGTTAATCAGATAAATCGGGTCAAACAAGAGTCTGTTACACAAGACTTGAACTTTACACCTTGAGTTATTAACTAGTAGAACCTTCCAAACAAACTACCTTGGTATCGGTATTTCCTTAAGATAAAAAAAAACTACCTTAAGCCTAACTATATACTTTGCTTGGAAAAAAATTTATGTGGACACCGAATCAACCAGTTCATGTTTTACCAAGACTGCATAGGAGTGGCAAACGACTACGTTAATTAATGGCTTATTAAGAAATAGCTACAACTTCATGCTCAAGCTCAATACATTTACGATATAACAAGATCTCATTTGCATATTATAAACTAATTAGCGATTCCGAAAAATAGAAAAAAAAACAAAATGAAAAGGCTGTTGGTACTAAATTCCTATACATTTGCAAAGAAACTTTCCCAAGTAGTTATGTTCAGGGACATACATAACAGTGATAACACATTTCCCATGTTGTCATTTTGAATGGTTGTTGTTGTTTTTCCATATCTGATTGCGTGGAAACTTGGTAATAAATCGAAAACGATGTGTTCCCAACAATAGCATTCTCATAAATAATGATTCTTTTCAAGAATGAGATTTTGAACACAAATAAAAGTGGCCAAAATCAGCTCAAGCAAACTCGTCGGCAGATTGAAATTTATTGTTCGCAAGAGAGATCAGCTTTCAAGGTGTTAACTTTTCTCTAGGAAAATTGGGGATAAATGGATCCAAACTAGGCAATTACCAAACCACAACGTAAAGGATTCATTAATTTGGTCGTGTTCTAAAATAGAGATTATATCTTAATGATAGATATCACCAGTGACGATGACTTGATCAAACCTTGTTCGATCCCCGTTCCTTCTCGACGTGTATAGAAAAATTGGACATGTTAATATTATGTTGTTACATTTCCTATACATGAGTAAAATGGGTAGACGTAACTCTCAAAGTGCCCCCCCCCCCCCCCCCCCCCCCCCAAACCCACTTCTTCTCCTCCCTCGCCCTTTCTAAAACTTTTTTGGAAAAAATAATTGAAGCATCTAATATCTTGATAACAATTTAACAGTTGTGTGATAACATCTACTATATCAGGAATATCAATGATCCCAATTTTTGCCATTGCTCAGGATACCTTTTGATAGATGCCATTGGCAAAGAAAATTCAATTGACTGCAATAGTGAAATTGTACACTTTTGCTTGGACCTCAACAGTGTCATTTTTTTATGGTAGATTGATTTTCCTACCACTTTGATTGCATGAAGTGTGGACAAGCAGTATAAGAAAAATGCCATCTACGCTCTAGTCCAAGCACCAAATAAGTTTATACTTAGGTTTTTTCTTTTGTACACACTCTATCACTCTTAGTTTGACCTTAATCCAGTGCACAATTGACGTCAATGGACAGTGAGGGACTTCATGGTTACAGCTCTTGGATCCTTGTCACCATTATTCCCTACTAATTTTCTTCACAGTTTCGTAGCATGGCACGCAGCCGGCCCTTTCCCATCTCCATACGTCTCACTTCATCAGCATCCCCCAGGAAAGTGAGACCGAAATGCATACAATATTTACGCGTTTATCAGTAACTATGTCGATATTCTTGCCTTTTGTTTTCCCACTTAGTCGAAAGAAAATTGGCAATTTGGCATAAGTTTCCTCCACAATACAACATATTTAGACGGCTCACATGAAAAATCGTCTTCTTATATTCCATGTTGTAGGCCACCTTTACATCATGCATACAGTTAGACTTGTTGTTTTTAAAAGTCTTTTTTTTTGTTTTCATCCCTTTAAACTTTATCCTTTTTTATTGCAACATCAAAATTTTCACCCAATTTTGTTCTTGAATGGACTGTCGAGTGTCCAAAACTTCTTGATGCTTTCATATAATACACATCAGAATGGTCAGATATTGAATCAATGGTCTTGATAAATTAGTTATCACTAAATATATATATATATATATACACACAAACAATAGAGCAGTTAAGTGACAAAAAGTGACTAAGCTTTTCTTTTAAAATGCAAGTGAAAGTGAAAGAATGGATTTGATGTCTCTTATGTTCTTTTTTGCTGTGTAACATTGGAAGTGATTCCATCTGTTTGTATTATTCTTAATTCCAGCAGTTTTGGTCGAAGAATTTATTTATCGTCGAAGACGGTTGGGGATCGGATTTTTCTATAAAAAAAATTATTATTTTTGGTGTTAGACACAAGTTGAAAAAATCAGAATAATTAGCAAAAGAAAATGCGAATTTTCCTGTTCCAATATGAAAATGAAAAGAAAATGACATTGGAATGATTCAACATCACTCCTAATTATATGGTCTCTTTCAACCATAATCTCTTGTTTAAAAGTTTGATCAAATGCTCCAATCGCCATTAAATGGAATAGGGTTATTCCATTGAAGGCGATTGGATTATTTGACAGCAAATGAAGCGATTTATATTGTCATGATGGTCCAATGATCAGTCATATATATGAAGAAATATCATATTATCAATTTAACAAGGGTTATTGCCTTTTCCATTATTTTTCTTTAAAGAGAAACATAGTGCATTACAATGTTAAACCATGATTTCTAAAACAAAGAAAGGGGCTATGTTCTCATTAGGGTATGGGGGGAGAGAGAGAGAGAGAGAGGTTTGGCTAAATATATGTGCTGCCTTTCTATGTCCACATTAATCTTGAAAGCATGAGGGCAAGGTCCATTTCTGTATTTTGTAGACATGGATTGATAGGATGAGACTTTTCTCGTTGCTTTCTTTCAAATACTATGATCGCAAAAGTCATATCATTCAATGCTTTGATATTTATTTACTCTCTCAAAAGGTCATTGTTGTGATTGGATGGAATTATTACCATTTCAACGCAAGAAAGGAGTGTGCAACTTATCACTCAATTTGGTGGTCTAGTGGTAAGCCGTATCCATTTAGGATCGTCATTGACTCTCATTTGATTATCAAGCAGCATTTGATTCAGGGAATAACGGCTTAATTGTTTGGTTTTGGTGGTGCTATGGTGATTGGTTATCATTACCAATTAGTAGCTATTCGAATTAAATATTCTACAACGGATGAATCCTCATGGTCACCATCAGGATAAATTATTATCTACTAGTCGCTCCGCTCTCTTTTTTACAAGCTAAAAAAAAAAAAGGAAACTTCCGAGTTTCTTTTTCTTTTTTGGGCCAAAGGCTAGAAAGAAGTTTCAACGGTAAGAAAGTTCAAATTGTTGGAAATTTGATCGGGTTTGGTTTCACCAATGCACCAAAAGCGTGTCGACATGATTTATATTCGGGTAAATCAATTCCGCAATCTGTGCATTTAACTGCATCATAGTAATACTGGTATCATCGATCCCAACTAAAGAAAAGTACTAAAATGGTTTAGTAATAATTTCTTTGTACATACACAAAAGAAGTTTGTTTTTCATCTGCTAGTGGCCTCACAAGGGACCAGAGCAGGAATAGTTTGTCGTGGGACCTCAGTGTCGCAACCTGCACAGCCAAGACTTTTATGCTTATGATCCTCGTTGGGTGGATCCAAGTGATCCAGTATTAATGCTATTATGATCAAAATTATTGACTAAATTCGTTAATTACCTCCCGTTGGATTGATAATGCATCCTATTACGAGTATATTTCGATCTGAATGATTATATACAATTTTTTTTTATCGATAAAAGTATTTTTACAATCCCAAAAAAAAAAACTTGCAATTATTGAGTCTTGAACGACAAAAAAGCCTTTTAATCTCAATTTTGGACCACTGAGAAACTACCAATAGCATTATTGGCGTAGCAAGTATTGAGGAGGACTTGTGAGTTCCTGATGAGACAGACAATGTCATCATCTGAGTGTTCCAACTACCCCATAATTGTTTCTAAATTCAAATTGGCATTAAAGTATTAAAGTTTGATAAATTTTGTTTACCAGCCAACCAAAAATAAAAAATAAATGACTCTTATTATAGTCGTAGGGAGTTTTGTCCTCCAAAACTTTTTTCACTTTCATTACCACTTTCTTTAAAGAATTGTTTGAAGGGTTCATCTCTCTTGTCAGATATAATTCCTCAGGCCCGTCCAATTATGTAAGTGTATATTAATGCAAATTTGTAAGAACATTCTGAAATGGTCCAAGATTCGAATTTAAAGTTCTTGGGTTATAATTTCAATTTTCATAATGGAAGAAATATAAATTAACAAAATAAAAATAATAAACTATTACCGAGACTATTTCAAAGGCGGTTTTTTTCTCCGTTTTGTTTTGGTGGAACAACTTGTGAGCAACTTTTTTTCTTTTTTCAAATAATATTCTACAAGTTATGGCGCCCCGTTAAACCAACTACAAAATCTAGATGATATAAATTAACATGGTGAAGATGAAGATTTTTCCAAGTCAAAGAAAGAGTTCGATAACTTAAAATAAATTTTAATTTTCAACAAGACATGCCCCAAGTTTCAAACTTAGACTAGTAAAAGGTAGATAGATATTCATGTAGAAGCAGCTTTGAAATTTTGAGTGTATAGAGAAGACCACAATTACAAGACATATACATCTCATACATTATTTTTTTATGTGGATGTCTTCTCTTTTTTTAATACAAAAAAAAAAAAAAAAAAACTTATAACGTGGTTTGATTTAGTGGCCCAATAAATAGTAAGGTATAAATTAAACCTACACGTCTTGAAATCCTGAGCTCTTCTAACTGTATAAAATTTGAATTTAATCAATATGTATGATTTACGAAACCCGAAAGACGGTTTAAGAGTCATTCAAAATTGATGTTCCAACCAAAAACTCAGAAGAAGTGTCGATGGAATTAATCATAGCAGTTAGACAGAAGCCACCGACGGGACTTAGGTCAATGCGAAGGACAAAACCTAAAGAGAAAGAAGTTGGTTGGCCTTTTGTCCCATGTAAGGTAGAAACATGAACATTTGTCTCCTATTATATTGGATTCTTTCTAAATTTTTCTCTAATCCCTGTCAGCGTTCAGACTACTTAATTGGATGATTGATCAAACTTGCACGAACGCTGTGTAAAAATAAACTTTTCTGTTGGCAATTACAAGAAGTTTCTTACAAACTTTTCCAACGTTTTCATTGGATGATGATGAAGACAAGAGTTTATGTTTATCTTAATCCTTAAATAATTGGTTTTCTTGACTTATGAACTTGTCTTTATTTAACAAAATAGGGTAAGATTTAATAAGTAAAACAAACTACCGTCGATTGTTGAATCTGTTTTCCTCACTACACTTGAAAAATTTTACATACTAAGTTTTAGGGTTAACTAGAAAATACTCCCTTAAAAAACTTTGACTAGTTTGTCATTCAAGGCTTCGGGTTTTAATTTCAACAAATATTCCCCTTTTAAGTTTGAATATTTTGCAACTAACTCCAACAATTAATTTTAGACCATAAAAAATTATGTAAGTTAAACATGAAAAATTCACGTTATCTCTATTTTTGTTGACACAATTACCCCTGAAAAAGATTGTGTGTGTGGGGTTAGGGTGGAGGGGGAGGCGGAGGTGAACATAATGCTATGTAGTGTGTTAGTATTGGGCTGAACAAATGTATTTTTTTTTTTTTAGTTTTTTCGTTTCCATATTTTTTATGAATAACAAGATGGATGGTATAATGATACTTTCATGTTGCAACAATTATTGCCAGTTTTTAGTCCGTTTAAAATTTGGAGGGGATAAATTGCAGCATTTGAAACTATAAAGAGCTGGTTGCAACAAGAGACATAGTTGGAATGAACAAATTATAATTAACCCTAAGCTTTAAATATAAAGTTATTCAAATCTAAGTCTTATCCTGCACAGAAGATGGTTACAGTAATTTTCGAGAGATTTAAATTACAGTCTAATTCACATTTTGGGGAGACTGATTCTCCGACTAATCAGCACTTCACTCAAACTTTATTAAAAAAAAGCCAACATTCACAGGGATTGAACTTTATATATGTCCTAATCCTTACAAGTGTAACGCTTCTTTTTGCAATCAGTGACGAGTAGTTACAGGGACATCCAAAGATGCAACTGCCTGTTCCATGGATTCATTATGGGGGCATCTTCATTCTTGACTAGATGTATTAGTATATCTCTTTGGGGGTATCTTTAAGGTTTTCGATGATTTTTAAGTTGTTAAGTTGTCGGAGAAAAGAATTAACAGACCAAGTCATAGTAAAGGTAATCTCGGTACATGATGAGAGGGTGGAAAGAAGGTTAAATTCACACAGTCATCACAATATTATACCTAATTCTTATATCATGTTATTTCATGTCAAGGGTGTTTTTTTTTTTTTTGGCATGTTGATGCTCTTGCAATGACAGTATTAAAATCCTTAAAGCCCCTTTCTATAGAGTTTGAAAGATGGCATGTGGAGGTCAATCTATCTACTATTTAGCAAGTTGATTTTTTAACGCATAAAAATACAATAATAGTTAAAATTAATTTAATTTTTATCTACTTTAATTTAATAGTACAAAATTGATCCTCAAATTTGTTTTTCCGCTCAAAAAATTCATCTTCTCTATATAGCTTCTAATGTCAAACAAATCAATCAGCACACTCTCCAATATCAAATAACATCATTAATTTACATCTATCGTTCTCTTCTCTTTACTCTACCTTTTTCTGTTATCTTTGATCATTTTAATTTTAAATTACATAAATAAACAATAAAAATAAATTATTATTTTAAATATTTAATACTACATCATTAATGTTCAATTTTTAGTATTACAGAGTATTTTTTTTAAGTACGGGATTATTGTTAGTAACTTTATATTTTACCAGGAGCAACAGTGATTCAACCTTCAACTTACCATCACCAGACCACTGGATTGATATTATCTCCAAGCATGAGGGTCAAGGTTGTTCAGCTCTTTTGAGATGTTTTTTGGGTGGAATTTGATAAAATATTAAGGCTAATCACGTCTGTTATCACACATAGAATAACAATATTAGCAATAATGAGCCCTCTCTCCCAATTACTTTATCCAAAACTAGTGAGCTTCCGATGATTAGTACTGCTTGTACTATGCGCAGTGGCACTCCTCTGAATAATCGACGGTCATTTTTCGATGTCTGTTTTAGATTGATTAAATAACATCATCTAGAGCCTAGGGTATCAAAGTTCAAAAGGACAGCCATAGTTGACCTTTTTGATAGCTAAAGAACCCACTTACACAATCACCCTTAGTGTAACGAAATCCAAATTCGCAACTTTCAGATAATTTTAAAATGCTAAGATTTCAAACTGAATAAAGTTGAAACTTATCATATGGGTCTCATTTAGCATTTCACTTTCACAACACCAACGCTATCAGAGTCTTAGCTATTTGCTTCCAAATGATCTTCCGTGACCTTTTGAGTTCTTACCATAGACTCTTTCAAACTGAGGGCGTTCTAATGCGTTATAGATTTTATCCAAAACTTGTATCATTTGATGATGCCAAGTGAATCGCTAAAAAAACTGGAGCAGACTACCATGAAATATACGAACTTCTTTCTAAAGAAATTCGATTCAGAACTATTATATGTCCAAGGTTCAATATTGAAATAATTTCAGAGGTTATTGTTGCCCTTGTATGTAATCCTTGGTGGATGGTCTTAGCGTCTCTCAATTCAGAGTCCTGTTACCTATCTGACCCCAGGAAGTCCCAACAAACCTCCAGAAAAAGACGAAAAAAGCAACAACAATAACAACAATAGCCACACTGCATTTTTATTTTTATTTTGTTTCTTTTTCTGTTTTCGTTTTGCACCACAAAGAAAGGATGTATATACCCAAAGACACATTGGTCCCCCACTGCCTCCACCATTTAGCTTTACAACCGTACTGAAACACTGTTACCAGAAAAAATATATCTGCAATTTTTAAGGTATGAAACGAATCCCTCAAAAAGTTAAATTTGTTGCCAACACAATGGTCCCTCTACCCATTTGCTCCACAAATCCTATTCCCACCCAATAAAGTTTCTAGCCACAACCAAAGTGCAGCGTGCAGATAAGCACTCGGTTCGAAATCATGGCATTGTTCTACAAAACCTAGTTTGCAAGGGTTCAAAGCACATCTTCCACAAATTACTAGCTTGGCTCCAAATTTGTACTCAATAGTGCCTTGTAAGATTCAAGTTGTATTGGAAATGTTTACCTGTGATCACATGACAAGGACTTCAGCGGCTGTTGATACACATGAAGATGGCTCAAACTACCACACTTTAACCCTTTTTTTTGCTGTACATCTTTGATCTCTCTTGTCTATGCTGCCCCGGGAGCAAATAGCCTCTTTTCAGCACTTCGGCGGGCCTCATCTCCTCCAGCTTTGCACCGAAGGCTATATAATTCCAATTCCATCAAGTGATGCTATAGGTGAAACTCAGGATGCTGAGCCGCCTTGGCCAGGCTGGATAATTCTGCTTCAACATGGACACGGTGAAGGAAACATATATACATGTAAGAGTGGCTGACCCAAAGGTTGCATTCACTGACAAGATTGGCTGATGCAGCAGAACAATTGTGACCAGCGTAACAGCTGATAAATTGCATACTTAAAATTTCTGTATTTTTGGGTTTTGGAAGTTTTTTTTTTTTTTTTTTTTTGGGGGGGGGGGGGGGGGGGATGATTTGTCATAGTCATAGCCAGGTGAACTAACTTATTATTGCTTTTGATGATTAGAACAACAAAGCAAGGGTAAAAAATTATCATATTCTCAAAGCTACATACTGAATTTAATAGCTCTGAAATCTTTGTGAAACAGAGACAGCTAGATAAGGTGCATTCAACGGGCAGAAGAGTATAAAGGTTCATTGACAATATACATAAACCTGTAAACAAAACAGGGAAATAGGAACAGAAGATAGTGTACACTGACAGCAATTTAGAAGCATAATTTTAGGACTTTCTGGTTCCTGTACTATCTCAAAATGTTATCATCAATACTACATTTACTAGCACAAATGGGCTTAAGGGATTTAACTTTCCATTTCCAAAAAAGGCATTTGGTGATAACTTCTTGTGCTCTGCAGGGTAAAATTTGGACAGATTTTCATCAATCAAGATTCAACATGAACCGAATCTTACTCAGAGTTACGTACGTTCAAGAGCAGCAGAGCACCATTCCCCTTCATCTTCAAAAAGATAATCTATCCTTTGTGTCTAAGTGGCTACTGATTAAGAGTTTTTATGCTTTTTATGCTTTTTGTTTTTTTCCCCTCTCTTCTTTTTGTTTTGTTTTTTTTTTCCTTGAAGTTTAGGCCTTTACTGTTCCTATTGCTTTCTTCACTAGACGTTTAAGATGTGCTCTTACAGCCTGCTTTTACAGATCTTTGAATAAAGAATGTTTTTACCCTCTCTCATTTTAATCTTGTGCTCTCTATAGTATGCTTCATTCCATCAAACTAAGAATGTGAAAAACGATTTACATAGAGCCTTGGTTACCTGAGATATATAGCAAAAGCCCAGGAAAGAAGGATCATAGGATACTAACCTTTTGTAACTGTCCCAGCAGTTCCACTGCAGGTAACCATTTTCCTTCGAGAAACAAACTCTATGTTCAGGTGGATATTTCGGCAACAGCTCTCAGTCTAATAGCTTCACTCTGATAGTTGGTGGCTGTTCTTGTTTGATGTGGCTCTGGCTTGAACATGAAGTAGCTCCCACTAGTGGTCAATGCCATGACTGAAACCCGAAACATTGTGACTTTCGTGGAACCAAACACCATGAACTTGACCCATCCGCCAAAAGCTCCAAGACCAATGAGGCCCACGCAACTAAGACCTACAACCCTTTCGAACCATAACACCCTTCTAAGTTCTAACAACTGCACAAGCACATTGACTAGGCGTAAGAATACAATTTTGAATTTTCCCACTTCTCACAAAATCCCACACCAAAAGAAAGAGAAACACCATCAATTAAAATACTTAGAATTTTGTCCACAAAGCCCCAGTTAAACAGATTCTATCACCTTTCCACTTTTCTCAGCAAATGAACCAACCGCGTAATAATTGGCCTCACCCAACTGCCTATTTCTGGGCCTTCATCTGCCCTACAGAACCAAGTGCTGTGTCTTCCGCTTGGTCAAGGATTTTCAAGAAAAGTAACCATTCAGAAAAAGGACTAAGCAAGCTCCAAAGTGTCCAAAGACTAAATTTTCAAGAAAAAAAAAATGGAGAAATGAACTTCTCATTGATTTGATAATATTCCAACAGCCTCAAAAGTGGCTAAGTCCCCAGGATTGGCCAGGAGATTCTATATTCAAAATATAAAAATATTAAAAGCAGATACTAGTCCTAACCAAAATTTCAAAACAAAAAATCGCAATATTGAAATTAAAATTTAACCACCGCTGGAAGAAAGGACAACTGCAAGATCCAGATACTTTCCAGATGAAAAAAAAAAAAAAAAAATCACCAGGTCCACCATTTTCAAAAAACCTGCAGATGCATCCAATGTGACAAAAAGGGCACTGAGTACAAAGTTCAGGAAGGTCGCCTCCTTCTGGAGGCTTCATCCTCGTCACCTTCCCGCACCCCAAATACCTTTGAGTTAGCATTATATCTCCCATCTCTTCGATAGACGAATGGGCCTCTGTCTTCTCTAGACGACCTAGGTTGATCACCTATACTACTGTCAATTCCCCCACTATAAGCCTTAGGATTTTCTCTCCCATGGAAATCTGTAGAATCCTTATTTCGAGAGCCATTTGCCAAAATATAACCATCTTCATCCTCATAACGGAACCGCTTCACAGTTCTGTCCATGTCATAACGCCTTGCACGATGAACAAGCCCATACCTATACTCCTGTTTATGATCATCATCATTCCCCTCATATTGAGATCGGCCTCTTCCAGCTCCATTTGATTCTGAAAATCTTCCTGGATTCACAGATCTATAATACTCATTTGGCTTCAATTTTCGTGGGGGATCCAACAAATCAAACCTGTCTTCCCGGGAGCCAATTCTCCCAGGTGACCGGTCTAAAGCTGAAGAACGATGATTGTAACCAATACATCTAGAATTAGGGGGTGGAGAGTCATTGCCTCTTGGCACTGATGAAAAACTTGTGAGATGATCTGCTGCAAAACCAGACCGAATATGAGGTGACCTCACCCTTGGCATTCTCGTATCAGACCTGCAATTAAACCTGCTTCGGTTTTTAAAACCCAGAATACCAATAGCACCATCCCCAGTTCTTCTTCTAGGAGATTGCCAGGCAATGGGAGAGCGAGTTCTAGATCTTGAAGGAGATTTCGAGTTGGATCGCCGTGCATGAGGAATCCCTCTTTTTTCAGCTGGAGAAAAACTTCTCCGCCTCCTGGCCGAAGAATGTGAATAATCCAAGGAAGATTCAACAAAATCATCATTTGCACCACCATAGTATCTCCTTCTGGGGCCTCCATCCATTCGTGCACCATATCTTACAGACCTACCCCTGCCCATAGTTGCAGACCTTCCAGGACTCATCTCTCGAGCTGGTCTAAAGCCAAGACGCATACGGAAAGCTTCTTGCCGATCATTTGGTGATCCACTTCTGAAAGGTCGATGTATAATATGTGAATCAGTAACTGTTTGTCTGCCAGTAACCCTTTGTCCTGCACCTTCCTCTTTTGTATTGGTACCATCTAATGCAACATTTTCTAGCCTGGAGCGATGGAAAGCAGTAGGGCCATGGTAAGTAGGGGAACGATGGCGTTTCAAACCCCTATAACCCTCAAAATCAGCCCAGTGACCACCTTCCCGACTCCTGGTATGACTTTGAAGAAAATATCTACCCCTCCCAAAGGATTTATGAGCACCAGACTCCCTCTCAGACCTAGGATTTGAATAGTAAGCATCATTGGAACTGAAAATAAATATGTTCGTTAGTGCTGACCAGATATAGATCTCCAAAGAACAGAAGCCCATAAGAAAATTACTAGTTAGAAAAGAAATACCTGCTTCCCTGCATACATGATCGTTCCCGCCTAAGATGCGCACTTTGGGATGTAGTTCTTTCAATTCGTGATGGCCAGTCCCTTCCATGAGCTCTTGACTCATCCGCTTTTGTCCCTGCATATTCAGCTCCCAATCGACCTCTTTGATTACCAGCAGAACACTTCATGACCCTTTCAGCTCTTACTCTGGTCTTTATATCTGATGAATGTTTACTAATTTCAGGCATTAAATCCGAACCAGACATATTCACTTTCAACTCAGCTGACTCACTTAATTCCTTCACATGGTCTCGCATATCATGATCCTCCTTATTTCTAGTTACGTCTTCAGTTCCTGAACCAGATCCTTTGTCGCTGCTATCAACTTTCTGCACCCTCAAGCATGGTGTTCTAGTGTTCACAAATGATCCCCTACCAGGTCCTGAATCAGATTTCTTCCTCGAGGAGCCTCCCGGAGAAGATTGCAAATTACTTTCTTGTGCTTTTTCAGAACCCAAATTGTCAGAGTCTCTGTTGTCTGAACCATAGTCCAGACGTTCAGTTTCTCCATCCTCACCATCATATCCTTCCCAACTATGTATACTTGAATCCCTGAGTTCCCCATCTTCATACTGTGAATCATAATCCAACTGCAGCTCATTCTCTTTATCAATCCCAACCCTGGGATGACGATCACCTCGCGAAACATCAGAAGCATAACCATCATCCAACTGCTCCTCAAGAGTTACCTTACCAGAACCACTTACAAAATCATTAGAACAGCTTCTTTGCATATAAGGAGAACTAAGACAATGAGGTGGCCTTATAGGCTTTCCTAAAAATGTAGTTGACTCTGGTTTCTCGGTATAAACTTGCATTTGCATATCAGAATCAGAGGTATCATGACCTGAAGTAACTTTACAACGTTGCACCTTGTTTCTTGATTCTACCACAGACTGGCCTTCAAGAAATGCATCTGAGGTAGGCACCTCTACATGTGTACGAGAAGATTGCCAGAATCCACCACCATCTAACTCCAAGCCAGCATTCTCCTTACTACCATCAAGAAGCTCATTTCCGAGTAAGTGGTCAGTCTCCATGCTGGCTCTATCCTTCGCAGAATTCCCATTATCACCTGATCCTGATATGTTGTTGGCATTCCCACAATCCTCATATCCACTATTACCAATCTCACAGGCAGCCTTGTCTGAATAAGGTACACTACGAACAGAAGCATTCTGCTTCTCAACCTGATATGTAGGGGAAATGGTCCCACATGTTTGTACATCAGCACCACAATCATCTACGCTCTTCGCACTACCAAAACCTGTGGCTGCAGCATTACAAGTACCTTCAGATAAACATGTGCTATTAAGAATATCAGCTGTAGGGGGCATAGAATAGTGCAGAGATGAATCCACTCCAGCAACCGGAACAGAAGATAAAACTTCCCTAGTCTTGGAGCTGAAGTTCACATTCCTGGACGTAGCATGTTTGTCAACAATGGGTGATGTACAATGGTCTGGAACATCTTTAGGAGGAGGAAGAGCAAGTGATCCATCATTGGTGCAAAACTTTTCCTTGTTAGGCAAACAATTTGCTTCCTTAACGAAGTCCATCACAACATTCAGGGGATTATCAGTCTCAGAGGACTGTAAATTTGCTTGCAAGGTGCTACCCATGTTGATATCAGTGCACACAGGGGATTTATGTTCATCCTTGTTTAAATCTTGAGTTTCATGAGACAAGTTGCTTGATTCATCCAGTACCTGTGCCTTTCCAGTGTCTTCATTGGTAACCCCAAACTCCTTTTGAAACCCATTACCTTCCAAGTTACCTTCATTGGCGCAGTCAGGCTGCAGATCTGCAGCATTAGTCAGATCAGATGAATGATGATCATCAAAAGGGCTTTCCCATGCATCCATTACTGTATTCAAGTCCCAGTGCAACCTATCATCTCGTGCAGAAAACTCCTGTATTCTAGCTGTTCCGTCATCCTTTTTGTTTGAAAGACCCTGTGATCCAACCATTGAATTATTTTGTAATAAAGAACTCTCCGATGTGTTTTCAAGCGACAAGCGCTTTGGGGAGGAATTATACATTCTCAAGGAGGCAGCACCTTCAGGAGGCACTGTGGAGATAAAGGAGCCAGTTCCTTCAGTAGATATTTGACCAGAATTCACAAGGTCTTCTTTGGCTTCATCATTCAACAAAACTTGAATAGGGCCCTCCCGCACAGGAGACTCAACTCCGGAACCCTCCTCAATGTCTCCCAAGCTGTTACTGCAGGCGGCAGCAGCAAGAATTGATATGCCAGAGAAGTCGTCATTCTCACCAATTCGTTCATTTAACATAGCAGACTTTGTTCCCTCAAATTTTTGATTGCTATCAACAACTTGACTTATGTCAACTGCAGAAGCAGATGCTGCAGATTTGCATTTTAAAAGTGGATTCATAAGGAACCCCTGACCTGAAGCATGTTGACTATTTGTAAGTCTTTCAGTTTCCTCAGAGCGTGAAGAAGTGGTTCTCAGTGGTGGAGATGGAGACCTAAAGAAAAACCTTCTTTTCTTAATTGGCACATGCTCTGCCTTCTCACTGAAGCGGCACCCAAGAACAGAAACTCCCAGCTACATAATGGAAAAGAAAAAAGATACTACCGGGTTATAACATGAAGGTGTTCCTGTTTATAAGCATTAAACAGAGAAATAAACTACTACCAGTTCTATTCCAAATATTTTATGCTGTGATGTATACCTTCTCGGATTCAGACACAGGCATTTCCACCTCTTTGAACTCCTTATTGGCTAACTCCCACCTAGATTGCAGACTTGTTCTAGCTCGCCTCAATGAACTCCTGTTACCTTTTGAAACCTTCCAAGTCAAATCTGAACTGATGAGACTGGTCAGTTCTAAACCAACTGTGTTAATTACACTGCTGGCGGGAGACTCTGTCCCATCAGCTGAAGGTCTTCGACCGCAAGTCTTGCAGGATGCCGTTGCTGCTCGTCTTTTGCTCAACCCAGTAATAGAGGCTGACCCCCCAGTGCAAGTACACAGGTGGATCTGCATATCCACAAAGAAACTTTCATTTAGGAGTTCTATAACTATTACAACAAAGTTACAATGGATGATTTCTAAGCAATAGTAAATGCCCACCATTAATGGTGACCCCTCATTGTCACATTCAGAAGACGGACAACGCCTACAGAAGCTTTGCAGGATCCAAGATATTCAAATTATGCCGCCTGGGAAGCATCCAAGGTTTAAATAAGCAGCAGCCACAGCAAAGCATTGCACAAAAATAGCAACTAAATGATAAATCAGAAACAATCAACAATGCTATTAAAAATGCAAAATTGGAGAATGCGATTTTGGGAAAGTGACTACAAGGTGGTTCATAAATATCAACCACCAATAACGGCAATTAGGCTTGGGAGACGGTGTCAAAATCCCCAAGCACGGCACTCAATTATTATTTAGACCTGAAACGCAATAAAGTGTCCAATGCTGATAACGGCTCATAAGCGACTCACTCAATTGCTCAATATGACAACGCCTAGAATGCCAAATGAAAGTTCATTGCAGAAGTAAACGACAACAATTATAAGCTTGAGTTATACGGACAAGGGATAAGAAGCATGAATCTACATAATACATTGTCAGAAACAACACGTGTGACAATGAATCCAATCATGAATATGATCTCTCTTTCGACGTTAACTGATTCTCACACAGAAGCCGACAATAAGGTCATTTGTCTGGTTTCCATCAGGGTTTGGCCCATTCAAAACAGAAATCCACTTCAGCGGGGTACCTTAGTAATCAAGGAAAGACTTTGCTAGAAGACATCAACGAACATAGACAATGTGCTGACAAAATTTCCCAAGTTTCTAAAGAAGCACGGAGTCATCCAAATATTAAATAACAAAAATATCTTCATTTATATCAAGCCCATAAATCTGTGGAGATTGATATCGATACAGAAATTAAATCACATTCCATGGTTTTGATCCAACCACATCGGATTGAATCATGACTATTGTTCAATCAGAGGAATAATGAAAATCTAAGCAAAAGCAGCAGGTCTTTCAGGCAAAACAGTCAAATTTTCCATCAACTATATTTCTGGCAGAAACAAGTTTGCAGCAAGTGAAAGTGAAACATCGATAGATGAAATTCTGCAAGAAGTAATATAGAGTATTGCACCACAGATCTGACCATATCCATCCAAGAGAACAGATCCAAAGGGTGTACAACTACTTCTTATGGCAGAAACCTCCTGCAGCATCCGTGGCTCATAAATTTATTTGTATAAACGATGTTAATTGGATCGTAGAAGGAAGATACCAGTTAAATTATTTCCACCAAGCTAGGGTTCAAGCAAAAGACATAACGTAATGTGATTGTGTATACAGTCCACAAGTAACCACGGTGAATACGCAAAGAGATCTCCAAGCAGATGTGAACTCCATGAACAGAGTTAAGGCATTAGGTAGTTTGCTGGACCACAGGCATGAATGTTCAAGCCAAGTCAAGTTCCCAACGTCAACGAAGCCAAAAACATCAGATGAGGAAAAACAAACCCTAGGCATCAAATCTCCAGTCAAAGAGATATAAATCCAGTGTCCATGATTTACTTTCAAGTCTTCAACCTGTTTGAAACTCGAAGCGGAATCTTCCAAAACCTTTCTCCCAGTCCAGATGGCAGAATCGAGACGATCGCTAGGGTTTTGAGGCCAATGAAGTCGTCTCGCCATCGATCGATCTAGCAAACATCCAAGCAAAACACATACACACACAGACACTACAAGCTAGGGTTTCATATACCTGTGATTGAAATCGATATCGAAATCGAAAATCAACTTCCTCCACGTGCCCTTCAAACTGATCCAACACCAAAAGAATCAAACTCAAAAACGAAGTACAAGGCAATTGCGACGAAGCAAAGCGACTCCGAACACTGCTTCTTCAGATCAGTCATGGACTCCTCTCTCTCTCTCTCTCTCTCTAGCACTCACTTTCTCTCTAGATCCTTCTTCTCCATACGCTACTTTCTTCCTCACGTACCTTCTCAAATACGCCAACGCCGCTACCCCTTGCTTCTCTCTCTGTCTCTCTCTTTCTCTTTCTCTTTCTCTTCCCTGTGTGAACACACTCAACATGTAATCCGTATCTCTGTAATCTCACCTTCCCCACGTATTTATGCTTCACTTCATACCGTTCTTGCCCTTGCTTTTTTGGCCTGTTGTTCCCATTTTACCCTCGCACCAGCCCAATATTAATTGCGTGTAACATTTGGCTTTTTTGGTCTCGATTTCGGGTCGGGTTCTGCGGGGTTCAACTTTCTTCAAGTCAACAACACAAATGATAATGCCCGCGGTCTATATTGTCATAGATGATTGATGATAGACCCATTAATTAATAATTTAATTTTTATCTCATCTTACTACTAATTCAATAAACTAATATTAGTTATTTATAACTATATAGATCTAGCTATGGTTGAAGATCTATAGTTTTTATATTTGGCTAGTTATTGCTTTAAGTTCAATCTTATCCACCTTGTTTGTTTATCTTTTTCTGTTCTCTTTTAAATCAAATAGTTTTGCCATGGTCACATTTTATCTTATATTTGTTTTTGATTTTATTCAAGTTTTTGGGTCCATTAATTGGGTTTATTTTCAATTATTAATGATGAGTATTCTTCGGCTTTTCCATATCGAATGACAGTTTTTAAGTCAATCAAAATGAATTTGGGGAGGAAAATCCTAAATATTTGGAATTTCTCAAATTTTGGTATTTGGCTTGATTGGAAAATAGATTTGAAGACATAAAATTTCTCAAGGTTGATTTTTTTCCCCCACACATTAAAGCATAATTATTTTTACTTCTAAGATATTTTGCTTCTCTTCAATTTCTAAAATTGGTGGATTCGCCAAATCAATTTTGAATGGTGAGGATCTATCCATGTTAAAAAAACTCAATGATAAATAATTCAATCCATATCTAGAAAACACAAAAACATTATCATTAATTAAATCTTCAATAAAAATGAGACACATTTTCCCAATTTGTGTATGTTGTATGTAGAGTTGATAATTGAGCCGAACTATTCAGGCTCGGCTTAGATAAGACTTGACTCAAGTTCAGTTTGAACTCACAAAGTTTTGCTTATTTATATGTAAAATAATTGAGCTACTCGATTTAGATATATTTTTTAAACGATACGAACTTGAACAATTTTTTTTACTCGTTTAAAATAAACGAACTTAATAGGATCGACTCGATTATTAACCTTAATTGTATGAGAGGTGGGAGTGGGGTAGTCCTTAATTAGGAGGGGGAGGGTGCAAGGGTTGCATCTGAGGTTTGTTTGGAAGGATAACTATATTGACATTTGGTGCAAGACTGGATCCATTTCGAATCTTACTTATCTACCCCCATAAAATAGTCACCCCACAACTGGAATGATAGGATACGCAAAGAAGAGATTGGATCTATCCAACCTCTATCTCTTTCTAATATATAGATAGGCAATATTAACATTTTCTTTATTTGTATTGACTTCTGGCACCAGAAAATGAAAGAGTTTCTTAGCCTAACTTGACCTCTAGACCCAACCAATCACACCCACATTTGTCGATTGGGCCTTCCCTTATAAAATATTGGCCCCTCTAAAGTGAAGAGCAAACTAGGTGAGAAATGTATTATTCCTACAAATTCAATTAAAAAAATGGAATTTCTAATGCGACAAACGTAGCTAGAAAACAGTCTTACACTTGTTTTGAAGATAGAATTCTCAAATACAAACTTATTGTAGTTCTAAATATATCCTGGATTTTGTTTAAGGTAGTCCAAAACAATTTCTCCAGTTGGTTTGTTGGCACGAGTGGTAGACCCTTGCTTACAAAGGTCTGAAATTCAATATAATGTAGCTTTGTGTGTGTGAAAAATGGAGCTTGGTGTGTATTAGAGAGAGGGCCAACCTTGCCCATGGATGTTATTATCTAGCTAGCTTTATAACACTAAATTCAAGGTAGACATGCAGTCCTGCCATGGCACAGCAGATGAAAGCAGCAAGATAGGAGAGCAGCTGCAAACACTTTTATCACCAGAAGGTTTCTGAGGCTAGACAGGCTGCCTCGAGTACATAAATGTAAATAGAAAAAGACATCCAACACATAATCGCAACGAGCCAATTTCAAGAACCGAGCTTTACCAACGGAGTTATATCCTTCGGGCCTAGTGGAGCATGCAAGAGGCCCCCGATTGCTAAATCTAAATGTAAATACAGGCAAGTGTGCATAATTATAGGCATATGAAACATAGCTTGATGGAACTTGTCACCAACCAGCTGCAATTCTTTCACCAAAGATGATCTTCCTCACTCTTGCATTTGTGCATCTAGTTTAATACATTGCTTATAACCGAAATAAAATTTACTAACTGTCCTAATTCCATACTACTTGACCCGAAACCTGTACACTTTTGCAAGACAGAACAAATTCCAACAGCCAGAGCTCATCATTTTCATAAAAGATCATAATCAAACCATAGCCCAAAGCCTAAACATCAAGCAATCTTGTGTCCTCAAGGTTTCGACTAACATCCGAAGAGAAAGAAATCTGCATCTCTGATACTATAATCAAGAAAATAAACTCTACCTATATTCATAATGTCATAGATGCTGTTGCAAAATCAAGAATCTTAAACATAGTACACAACATTTTTTAAAACCTTGACTTGACTTGATGTAACTTAGTGCTTAACAACTACTGCTTCACCAAAAAATAAAGTTGAGTGAAAGCATTACCACATAAAGAGAGTCCAAGAACAAGAATCTTAGCTCCACAAAAAGAATCTTGACACAATCAGGTTTCTGATAAAAAAATCCCAACAATCTACATCGACAATCAGCAGCGAATCCAAAAGACATGATGTCAACTTGTTTGACATTTCAAGTTTCAACCTCTAATTTTAAGAGACCATAAAAAATACATCTAGCTTTCCTGTAATGTTATCATGATGCTGAAGCTATTAATAAACATAACTCTAATAGGAAGGCTAATGGGAGAGATTTAACATCAACAACCACAATGTCAATCACAAACACATTCATCCATCTTTCCATTTTGAGCCATTAATGTTGAATCAAGACCATGTAGTGAGGGTTTTCATAGGCTGCAGAATTTACTTCCAATATGCCTACAAGAAATAATATTTGTCAACAAGACTTCCAATACCGTGGGATTATTTCAGCTCCTCAATACAAAAGCTGCAAATAAGTTTATTTAATAATTAAATAATCTCACACAGAAGGACAATAGGTTCAGATCAGAAAAAGAGAAAAAAAGGGAAAAGAAAAAGAGGATGATGGGTGGCAACCTCCATCATGATACCCCAAACAAACATAGTTATACACAATCTAAAACTAATGGTGCACATAAGGTTGCAGAATAAGCCACTAGAAAGCAGATTTGATGGAACTTGTCACAAACAAGCTGTTTTATAACTAACCACTTTGTTCCGAGATCAAATTAAAATTTATCAATGAATTCCTTTTGTAAACAGTTGCAGCAAGGACCGCACAGAGGCAACATCACCATCTTGCGTAATACAAAACAAGTAGAACCATGTCAAATTATATGCATCACCATGCTTGAAGAAGACAATAATTGTAATACCAAAATCCTAAAAGAGTTATGGCATGCATTTAGATCATGCTGCTGGAAAAATACAAATAATCTGTCTTTCATTGACAGTTTCTGAACTGCATGGATGGTTTAACATCAACTGTACCATAGCTAAAATGAAGAATCTTATGGCTTCTAGAAAAGTAGAGGAGATTGTCCTCTATGGTAAAGGCCAACGACCTTATGTCCCCAACTTACCTCACTAGGGGTTGACATGTTGGATCTTAACTTGCTACAGCGTCAAAAATTTCACTAGAAACCCTTATCCAAACTTTTCTTTCATGCTGAAAGCGCACCATTTATATCTGTGACCCTTGCCAAAAATAAGAGAAAAAAACAAATGTTGCGGCTATAAAATGCAATATGGTTGGAGGACTAATTAACAGCGTTCCAAATGCAACAATAAATAAATGCAAAGCAGAAATTTCTAAATCTTGACCATGCAAAAACTATTATTGCTACACCTACCAGAAAGAGGTAAAGGCTTTTCAAGCTTCATAAATAGACAAGAACCACATAAATAAACCTACTAAGGAGAATGTAAACAACATGAAATCACACAACAATAGCATCCTGAATTCTAATATCCGAGCCAAAACAGAACACCCCAAAAGCCAGGATGCTAAACAATTGGAGTTTTCCTAAATGCTTCTGTGTATTTCATTATAGTATCATGCTCAACAGACTATACATGCAAGTGACTCTGCACCAAAAATTAGAAATCCTCAATTGCAGTCGATCCCTGAAACGTAAAGAATTGATAATGCTTTAATCAAGATTCTGCCAAAGCCCAAACAAAATGCACTGCACATGTTTCACTCTGTGACTTACTCGCTTGAACGGCTACAATAACTAAACGAATCTTTATATCCCAACTATTAAGGAAGCCTTTCAATTTGAGTTTGAGCATGAGACAGCTCATTCAGTCCCTAACCATAATGCATATGACTAATGCGTAACAACAATGACAATGACTGTTATCTGATCACCATTTGCACACCAGAAGAATTTAATGAAGTGGAAGGGTATATCTAATCTACACTAAATGATAGGTGCTCTGATATCATAAAATGGAAACAAGGCAGGCTTAGTCTTGGTATACTAGAACAAAAGTCCTATCTTTTGCAAAAAGCTATACCGCATTGGATGATGCTCAAGTCCACACTGGTAGATGACAGAAACCCTTTTCCACCCGAAAATCAACTCACCAGTGATATAGTAACAAAAATAATGGATTTTAAGTATCAAGTCAGCAGAACAAGTAAATTCTGTTCAGACAGTTGCCTACATATTATGTGAGTTTCAAGGGTGACATATATCCCTCCGTCCAAACTAAACCCCAGAAATGCATCTATAAAAAATGCACATCACCCACCTCTGTGAAATTCAGTTCTGCTGAAACAAATTCCCGCACTTGGTTTAGAAAGGAATAAGATATAAAAGAGGGCCATAACGCGATAACACGGCCAGATGATCACAAGAGTATGAAAAGAAAACCATCAGAACAACATTATCCCTGCATTGCAGACTTATCAACATCATGAGTTTTCGATAGCTGCTGTCGTGATTCGCATTTGCCGAGGCAGTTCAGGCTCACCATTTCGTCTCCAGAAAGCTCTCTTCCACCAAACTTCAAATCCTCTCCGAATATTTGGGCAATCATCACCTGAGTTTAAAAAACGATCAAACCAAGACATTAAAATGTCCTGCTGCCAAGCCATAGGCAGAGTTAGAATTGTGTTGCTGAGACCATCCTCAATTAAATGTCGGTCAAGGCCTTTTGATGCCCTCCTCATCCACCCAAAATCGTCGTAGAATGGCACCAACCATGTCTGCAAAAGCAAGCACCTGGAATCCTTAGAAGCCAACAATTGTCCTTTGCCAGTCGCAACGAACAGCCTGGCCGTAACTCTGCTAACATCGTACCTGTGAATTGCAGGCACTTTAGAATGTGCATTAGACAATTCAGATTGCGATGCCCACATCTTCAAAAAATCCTCAGCAATCTGTCTATCAATCAAAATATCCAAAATCCAATGCAAATTATCAGCCTGCCTTGCAATCTGACCTACATCCTGCAAGTCCGCCTCTGCTGCCTTTAAGAAATGGTGGCGCAGCAACTGTAAACACCCATCACAAGCTGAGTACAATGACTCCTTTCTCAAATCACTCTGATATGAATTCTCACGAAGCATTTTCGACACCAATCCTTTCATCTCTCTCCTTGCCTTCTCGTCCTTCCCTTCAAGAACTACCTGCAAAAGCTTAAGAAGCACTTCTTCGTTGTCATGCCCGTCTTCAACCGCAGTTGTAACATCAACCGAAACCCTCTTCAAAACTTCCCCAGCACCAACTCCTTCAAGCTTCAACTCAGATAACAGAGAAGCCACCTTCTCTTCTTCATCCTCAGCCCATGGAGCAGCTTCTAAGTACTCCAAACAAGACAAAACCCCCGCATCAAACCCAATTGCCGCTGAAACCTATAGCACAAAAAATCAACCCAGGACACAGAACCCCATTAATTCTCACATTCACCACAACTTGTCACTCAATCCTTCTAACTCATACAAACAAATATAAATGTACACAAAATTTTAAAGCACATGTAATCTATCCGTCTGCGTATACACATAAGGGTGTGTTCTTCATGTACCTGTGTTTATGTGAGTGTGCATTTGTAAGTATATGTACATGTACATAAATTGTAACAGCAAAAATAAGACCAACCAGAATTCAAACCCAATGGATCCTCAAATTCCACCACGATTTGACAATAAACTTATCTAGGTTATGGGCTATGGTTCATCTGCAGTCGTATACATACATGAATGAAGAAATGCTCTCATTTATGACTACTTACCTTTAAGATACCAAGAACTCTGGAAACATCTTCTTTCATCAATTTCTTCCTCAAATCCTTACAATACATCAAACTAAGCGTCTCAATATAAACCTCAATGTCATCACAATCGGCAATCTCAACGATGTATGGGCTTGAAAACCTTTGCTGTTTCAACCACCTCTCCGACAGCTTGACAGCAAAAAAACGACTATGCGCAACCAAGATCTGCTTATGAACATTCATAGAAACAGTAAGCCCGTCTTTAGAGCTCAAAGTTAACTTGACATCACTTGAATTCGGATCATTGAATTGACTTCCTGGGCTTCGACATGCTAAAAGGTCTAACAAACGTTGTTGCATTAAAGCTTGTTTGTCTAGTGGCGGAACCTGTGGTGGTTTTGGGGCCGAAATAATCACGGCGTTTGGGTTGGGGATCTGGGTGGTTCTTGGTTGGATATCGGGCTCGCTTGCCATCATTTCGAAGAGCGTTGGGCTTGTACGGGTTTTATCGATTGATGGTGGCGGTGACATTGGGTTGAGAAGGCCTGCTGTAAGAGCTGAATTGAATTTGCTGAAAGATGATGGGACACAATCGTGGGCAGTGGAGGTGGTGGCACCGCCGTTAACGCTGCCGTTGACGGTGGTAGTGGTGGTGATGGGTGAGTCCATGGGTTGGGGAAATGTATTGGGTGGTGAGTATCCGATCTTGAGATTTAACGGGGACATCGACGGAGATCGGGGTGGCGATGACGTGGCAGTGACAGAAGCGGAAATGGGTTCTGGATTTGAGAGTGTGATTGGGGTTGTGTGACGAGGCGGCGGTGGAGAGGGTGGTGGTGGAGGAGGAGGAGGTGGTTTCGAGGCGGGGCAGCACCAGGAACTGTCAGGGGAGACAACAGTAGGCGGGTCGAGTTTGCGGGCTTGATGATTATTTTGGTGATGGTAATGGTTGTGGGTTAAACATGTGGTGGAGGAGTCAGATATGATAGTGGTGGTGACCGGGGTGGTGGTGATGGTGGTTTCCCGGTGACGGCGACGCTTTGGTTTAGTGAATTGGGTTTGGATTTTGAGACGGGCTGTTGTGGCTGCCATATGAGATGGTGTTAGTAGTCCTATACTAGTAGTGTGTGCGTCTTGGAATTGTTTGTTGTCCTTTAGGGCACTATGGTATCATCTGATCTGCAGTGCGGTGCTGTAGAGAGAGAAAGAGAGAAAGGAATTAAGAATGGCGGTGGATACGAGAAAGAGAGAGTGAGGGCGAATGTGATTCACCGAAGAGGACTTAATTGAAGACATTTAATTGATGGAGAGAGAGAGAGAGAGAGAGAATCTGTAGATACATATATGCTTTGTTTGTATTGCCAATCTTCACATGCTTTACTATGCTTGGAGGGAGACATTTTGTGGGGTTGTGGAAAGAAAGACATTGGAATTGGACTTTATGTTTTGTGTCTTCTCCGGCAGAGAGTCTTTGGTTTTGACAGTGGAGATAAAAAAAAAAAAGGACAGGGGACCCAAGGCCAGCCAGGGGGTGATTCTTATTATGTTTTTTTGGTTTCTTTTGTTAATGCAGTGATACCTTTTTGTTGTGTTTAGACTTAATTTTACAGAGTTATGCCAGTCGTTTTCCTCTTTACAGTTTGACGATTTCGGATCATCTAGGCCTCTGATCATAGTTCAACAAACAATCAAGTTTTGTTGTGGAGAGGAAAAAGAATCGAGACATCCAAAATTATAGTTCTATCTCCGAATAACCCCACAACAATGAACGATGTGTGGGTTGATACTCATGGATTTTGATCTGGCTTGAATGTATCATGTATGCATCCACATTGAGTGCCTCATGAATTCCCAAGTTTCAATCTTTTATTTCTTGTGAAAAATTTAAAAAAAATATATGTAAGACACCCAAATCAATACTTTGTGACGAAAACATATAGGATCCAAGTGTCGGCTCTATTCTATAACTCTTTCTATGGTTATGCCATATAAGTAATGTCACGTTTTCTTTGGTGACTGCACTTGATAATCATCCTATTTATTTTTTATCCTTTGTATTACGCTAATTATTAATCAAGCATGGATGAGTTTTACTTTTAAGCATTAGAGGCTCGAATAATAAATTATAATTTGCCTAGTTCAAAAGGTCTGGTGGGAAAACACACATGAGGACCCCTGCCCTATTCACCTACCCCTGTCAAAACCAAAGCCTCTCAACCAGAGAGACACAACCCAATGTACAATTCCAACAGCTGCTATCACATTGGTTGCCATGATTCCAGGGGATAATCACCACTGGTGGCTGGCTGGATTCGGTGGGCGTGCGAAACCCCGCATAGTCAATTGGGTTCAAAATGTCAAGAGACAATTGAGTCCATTTCCCGTATGAACATTTGATCATTGAGGGGATGATTACCTACTACACGACACTGAAGCCAATACTTGTGTGGCTAGGCTGGCGGCTGCCGAATGCACTTTGGCAACTGTTTCCTTTGCTTATGATTGTATTCCTAGTTATATTGCACAGCTGTCGACTGAAGTTAATGAGCTGAAAACTAGAAAGATAGTCGGACCATGTTCTAATTTCATGCAAATTTCGTCTTCTACCATAAAAAAAAATAAAAAGGTTTTTTTTTTTTTGTATGGGTATAATTTTTTAGATTTATTTGAGCAAAAGTATATGGATAAGTTATTTACATTATTAAGTACAATTTTTATAAAAATTTTTGTGTTTAGGTACAAAATTTAAATGAATTAAATTTTTTTTATCTAAACACCCTCCATTAAATTATGCAATTATCATTAGCAGTTATTTGAAAAAACAAATATGTAAAGATTAACAATAGTAATGAGAGGTAAAATAGGGACGTTAATGATCAAAACTCTTCTTTTTCGGCAACAAGATTCTATGGCAATGAGATTTGATTAGAATGCTACAAATTATATGTGAATAAACACTGAATTTTTTTTTAAAAAAAAAAAGAATTGACCGAGATGTTTTTCTAGATATTATGTATTGTTCGTTGTTGGGATCTATGAAAAAAGAACTTCCTTTTTTTTAATGGGTGTAACTGTTTTTTAATTGTTGTAATTATTTTTTTAATGGGTATAACTGTTTTTTAATGGGTGTAACTATTTTTTAATATGTGTAACTATTTTTTTAATGTGTGTAATTGTTTTTTTACCGATTGTAATTGTTTTTTTAATAAGTATAACTATATTTTTTAATGAGTGTAACAATCATAATCTCATGCAATTGTTAAGGCATAATAATGTAACGGTACCGCGATACTCAATGGTGCAAGTATTTAGTTTATGTAAATAACTGAATGACAATTTGATTTGATGTCATAATTTTGCGTAATTGTTTTGTGTAACTATTTGATTTATTATAACGCATGAGTAACTGATTGATATATTATAGGACAATTGTAATTGATTGATGTAACTGATTAGTGTAATTCTGTTGTTGTAATATTAATATAAACAGAGTAAAAGAAAATAGAGAGAGAGAAAAAGAAATTGTTAGAAAAATATACCCCTAATTTACCTCCTATGAGTAGAAAATATAGTATTTTGTCTTCTTACCCGATACTTTGCTGATTTTTTTTTTTTTTTGCCTACTCTACCCGTTCAAGTGTGGTATTCTTACCCGATTAATTTTTGAATCATTTTAGACACTTTTGTCGAGTAAAAACTTTAGTAACTATTAATTTTTTGATCATTTTAACAATTCAATTAAATAACACGGGCCAATTTAATAACACAGTGAATCAATAACACTAAAATATAAAGCAACTATAACAACAATTACAATAAAATACAATAAAACATAAACATCAATCCATCATAATTGTTACACAAATACAATAACAATTATTTTAAGTTTAAATCACTTGAAACACATTAAAATCATAACTGCTTTAATAGATCACCAGTTCACCACAAATCATATAATCTACATAAAAAACAAGTGTATATTTTAGCAACTCAAACATCCGCAACAATAACAATGTTATAATATAAATTAAATCACACAAATATTCTTATCATTACAAAAAAAATATATAAAAAAAATTAAATAAATTTTTTGCGAGTAGAATAAGAATGAGAAAATTGATAGTTATTCCGTATTCCTACCCGATTGAATCGGAAGACCAAAAATTCTTTCGCATTCTTATTTGATTTTTGCGGCTAACCATTCAGTAGGATAGGGTAAGGTCGAAAATTATGGTCAATCAGAAATTTGAACATCCTTACTTGATTGTAGCCAAAATATATGGAAATGATACAAAAGATTTCAGCCCATCAACTATTCACTGAATGACAATATTCTCATTTTTTTTTTTAAATATGCATTTTAGCTCAAATAAAATTTTATGTTATATTTTTACTCAAATAAGGCTAAAAAATTATACCAACTTTCATCCATACTGAGCCTTGGAGGTTTTCTGGGCTTGTATTTATTTAAGGAACAAAAGATGGCCCACATATTCTTTTGCCTATGGTTGCTGACCTCACATGAACTGCTACACCCTTAAATATTTTTGAATGGGCCCCTACCATTACCAACGGGAATACTCTTCTATCCATAGGATACCATTCAGTGGGTCCCAGATAAACAATTTACTATATGATTTATAATTTAAAATTAATAAGAGGCATATGGAGTAGGACAAAAGCAACAGTTAAATATAAATTACAACTACTCTCATTCATCACAGATTCTATGATTTGCTTTTCACTTTATTCAAATACCGTTTGTTTTTTGGGCATCATGTGGTATGTGCTTTCTGCTCTCATTGTCTCTCCATAGGAAATTTTAGGCATCTTGAACTTTTTTTTTGTCATACTATATAGTGGAAATATGACCCATCAAATTGAATTCTAATATTTTTTTTTCAACGGGTTAGTTTACGCACATCTCAACTAATTCTCACCCCGATCTGGTTAAAGACAGATTATCTACACTAGAATTAGGGTATTTCATGAAAGATAAATTTCGCATGTTCTGGCCTCTAACGAGTTATCAAAATTCGAACTCAAAATATTTAAAATTTATAACTCATTTCTATTACTGCTTAAGCTGTCTCTTGGAATTGAATTCTAATATTGGGAAACAAGGAAAGTCACTCTAATCAACAAAAGCCATTGCAATGAACATTTTATTGGAGAACAATTAAATTGGTAATGGAGTAAAGGAGGTGGTGTAAACCCTCAAAGTCTTGAGCTTATTTCTATTCAGAGGAGTATAAAATTTAAGTTTAATTGATACTTACAGTTTGTAGATAACTGAATCTATAAAAAAGTCATGTTTTCATTATTCTAAAATTGGTTCAATAAACAAACTCACAGCAATAATGGGTAGAGAGAAATATGGCCAAAAAATAAAAAATCACAAAAAAGGGTGTGATTATGGTAGAATTTCTATGGACTTTGATCCTACATTGCCTTGTAATGGTAGATTCCTGACTAAGAATTGGAGCAGGATCTACTATAATGGGTAGAAAGAAATATGGCAAAAATAAAAAATAAAAATTTTCATGAATAAGAGAGTGATTATGACAGCCTTTGATCCTACATTTTCTTCTTAATGGAATTTGAGCAAGATGTACTATATGGGCTCGTTTGATTGTTGTATTAGAAATGAATGGATTAAATATAGTAATACAGTCTAATACAATACGGAAAAGACAAAAGATAAGATTAAATAGGGTATTAGAATAATACGTAATTTTATCAAGTGTTTGGTAATACACAATATAAGTGTTGTTAAAAAGTAGTTATTTAATCCAATCGTTTGTTTGGTTAGAGAATTATTTCATCGTATTAATGTTGAATTAACAAAAATATCCTTAATCAGTGTTTACTACATTGATGATAACTTGATTTTATCAGTTAAAAGGTTATAATAGTAAATGTGTAGAATAATACGTTTAAATTGGATTATAATACCACCTCTCTTGGTGGTATTAAAAAACCTTCATAATACAAAACTATTATATAAAAAATATACGATAAGTATACGATCAACATACATTTTTGAAATTAATACGGTATTAAATTTGTTTATCAAACAAAGTATTAGACCTGATTAAATAAAAAATAATATAATTTAATATTTAATCTTTTTATAATACGTTTACCAAATGAACCTTAAATACATAGACTAAATTAGTACACGGTAGATGATATTTGACCGAGGAAATTGAGAGGGGAGAGAGAGAGATGTGATTCGTGGGGATACAAGTTCGGATAATTGATTGTCGGAATTTTTTTTATTTCTTATTTGACTTTAAGTATCAATCCAAACTTATACTTTATTAAGTTATATTTTTTATTAAATAGTTGTCAATAAATATATATTTTAAATTTTTTTAAAAATATATTTCTTAACTACCCTTATCATAAATATTGTCTATCATTGTTAATTTCAATATTTTCAAATATAATAACTCATAACTTGAAAATTGTTCTAATATTAAAATTATTTTTCTACGCTCAACTCAAAAAAAAAAAAAAGAACAGTAACATTAAACAATAACATGTTCAACAAAAGATTTAATTAAAAATTTAATAATTGTAATAGAATGACACTATATGTGAGTATTTATTCTGTTATAGGTGTGTCACTCTATTACAATGATTAAATTTTTAATTAAATTTTAATTGTGCATGTTATTGTTTGATGTTACTGTTAAAATTATGTTGTATCTATAGATATGATAGAAATATAATTTTAATGCTAGCATAATTTTGAAATTATGAGTTATTAATACTAATATAATTCTCAATTTAAGAGTTATTACTTTTTTGAAGCAAGTTTTGATTAAATATAACTATTAAGGGTGTTTTATATAATAAAAACCAAAATAAACTTATCTCCAAATAAATTTTTTGAGTGTACTTAAATCCAAATAAATCAGTTCTGCGATGCTACTCGATGCGTAGGTCCATATATCCTAATTGATCAACAGTGGGAAAACAGTGTTCCCTTGGCAATTTTGTACTTTCCCTAACATCTATGTTCTGGATACAGAGGTTGTCAGGCCCAGAATGAAATTCTGGGTTTATCCAATTTCCTTTGCTGGGCTCAAAGACTCAACCAGTTGTCCAGGCCCACAAAGGAATAGAGAGGTGTTGGGTAACTTTACTAAAAACCTATTTCTCAGACCCAGACATTTTTTCCTGGGCTGTGGGGCATGACCAGAAGTCAGAATAATTTTTACCAAATCGTTTTTCAGAAAAATTCTCATTAAAATGTCACAGTTAGTGTAAATTAGAGACATTTCAGTATAAAATAAATGATAATACTAGTCAAAAAACTTTGGTATATAAGATCCGTTTATGTATATTGAATTTAAACTTAATATGCCGCATATTATTTAATTTATTTTTCTAATAAGCATATGAAATGGGTAGTATGGCTCTCGCACTAACTTCCGGTTAATGTTTCCATCAAATTCCCCTATATCACATGCAGCAGGATTTGACAGAAAAAACAATAGAACACCACTTTATGATATTGAGGGTGTAATATAAGAAATTTAATCTTTGAGGATACAAATTAAAAAATTAAAAACTTTTAGGGTATAAAAGTGCAATTCTCTCAAGAACTTGGGCAAACATGATGACCGTTAAAACACGTTTGGAATCATAACCTTTGTTCCTCACTAATCAAAACAATTATGAATAATTATCTGCCATCCAAATAACTTTTTTCACACCTGCCAATTTGCAGTTCAACCGAAAGCGTGATTCAAAAGTAAGAAAGAGATTATTATGGCTATGCTTTAGCAATTGTGCAGTGTTCGTAAAACAGCATGATACACAAAGAACATCAAAATTAGTGGATGTCAGACTCAGAAGAAGTGTGCTATTTTTTTTTAACATCTTCATGCAGAGAGTAATTTAATCACTGCAAATGAGATAATTAGAGCATCTTTTATTATATACATAATGCCCTGAACCACTGAGACTGGTAGAGGGATCCAGGTTGGTCTTATAGCTGGCTTACCTGACGAGAAGCTTGTTGGAAAATACAATTGATTTTTGTGTTTGACGAGAAGCTTGTTGGAAAATACACTTGATTTTAGAGTTTTTATTATATTATGAAAGTGTCTTAATAACAATAGTTGGTGGGTCATCCATATGCAAATAGAAGACAAAAGTAATTGTGGTGTGTGAATTCTCTGAGTAATGGAGATAGTGGTGTCTTTATATTTTAGGGGTTATAAGAGTTAGTGGGGATAGTGGTGTGTTAATGTAATGTTATGTGACTATATAAATAGGCATGTCACCTTGTGTTAATTAATTTGTACGAAAATTATTTTTTTATTGAGTGTTCATATTCTCCTCTATTTCTTCCATTTTATTTCTAGCTCATTTGATCGTTACGGTTACAATTATGATGATTATGAGAAGTTGATGTTCTCTAATTATAAGAGAATGAATACTCTTCTTTCTTATCTCAAAGCATGTGATTTAAGAAAAGTCCAGGACTGACTTGCTTAGAAGAATTCAAGAGAAAAAAGAGAAAAATACACTTAGAGTTCTTAAGAAGGTAATTCATCCTGAGATTTGAAAGTTTTATCATACATCACAAGGATTATCATGATAGATCAAACTATTAACCATAGTTTTATCAATGGAAGATCCACGATAAAACCATGTCATTGCAACACTCGCACAATTGAGTTTTTGCCAACGAAGAAGTTGGCCTGCTAAGGGTACCGTTGATGAAACCCAGATATTTTTGGCATCTTCTTGGCCCTCTTCCAAGTGGAATAATTGTCGTCGTTGTGAGGATTCAAGACTAAAATTGCATTTGGGCGACGCATAGGGATGTCGGAATGACGGAAGAAGAGACCCCGGAGGAGAGGTGGCTAATGGGTCATATATGGTGGAATATGACAAAACCGACTATTGCTCTGATACCATGTCAAGAATATGAAAGAAAAAGACAAAGTTGTTGGATTTTTTTGTAATTGTATTGACAAGATACGGCCGTATTTATACACGAAGAAGGATACAAAAATCCCCATTTCAAAGCCTAAATAAAAAATCTAGGTTAAGTCTAAAATTCCTAGACTAAAGGACACATGAATGTCCTATTGTTGTGAGGCTGGATTAGCTGGTCAGAATTCTATACATGGAAGGTAAATATATGACTAATAGTTTTGGTGGACCTAACATATCTCTTCTTCAAGAGATTAAATTCAACTTGGGTTACAACTCACCTTGGGTTTATAATTGAACTCTGCAAAGATGCATCTTTCTTTTCTTGCTTCTGAGCCTCTTCTCAGCATCTATTATTACTTTCTTTTGTCATTTTGGAATATATTTCTTCTGTTTCATCCTCATGTGGTAGGAAGAAAAAAAAAACACAGACAATAGGGTTCGGTCAATGGTGCAACTTTCAATCTAAAGATACGGCTGTGATATCAAAAATTTAATTTTTTCTTTTCACAACGAAAAATAGTGCTCAACTAGTAATCTTTGGTTTTGGGCTGAGGTGGCAATCGTGTCGTATGAGGTTATCTTCGTGTCGGGTTATTTTGGATTTATGTCAAGCACTGGTCAACTCTAACCCAACTCGTTTACTAATTGTGTTGTAGTTTATCGACCTATTTCTTTTCGTCTCGTATTCGTGTTGTCTAAAGTTTTATTATCACTTAATCGAACCTATACTCATACTTTTTCTATAAACCTAAAATTAACTTAATAAATATAATAATAAAAATGAGTAAAAATATCTTTTTTTGTACAAGAATTAAGTCACTACTTACTAAAATATAATAAAACATTGAAATTTTATTCTTATAATACTACTTAAACATGTTAATCGTTTCAATTTCATGTTGTTTGTCTTTGACACTAACCCAACTTATTCATTATTCGTGTTAATTGGGTCGTGATATATACGAGTTCGTAATGAGAAATATTCAACCTTAACTCGCTAATTTCGTGTCGATTTTGAGTCATGTTATGTCAAAAATTATCTCTTCTAATTTTGGTTTATTTAGAACCCTACGATTTTTAATTTAATACCAGGACGAAGACGATGACTCACTCAATGTAATGACTCGTTCTCAAAGCATTCTTTTGATAAGTAGGTGAAAAAGGACAACAAAATTCCTTGTAAAAAATTAAACGAAGGGGAGGGGGGGCATGTATATGTTTGTCCAGCAGTATCATTTGACAAGTTAAGCAGCCCAAGAATTGAATTACTTCAACTCTATCACATTGATGCTCAATGATTTATGTTTTTAGAGGAATATCCTCCGCCGTCAGAAGCAAAGGCTATTGAAGAAGACACCGATTATTTGTTGGCTTAAACTTTAATTTTAGTTTGTGCATGGCTTTTCTGTTTTTAACTTTTTTTGGTGACCTAGCAGGCATCTGAAAATTGGTTGGAGAGTAAATCGTCAATGTGACGTCAAATTACTATTATATTGAATATTTTCTCGGAGGTTGGAGTGGTGGGAGTAACAATACCAAGTCAGATGTTTTACATCCCAAAAGGCTATCAGTTGTAAAAATGAAAAGGTGGAGGCTTCATAAAATTATTTGTGTAAGATGGTAGATAATTGAATTAGACTTTACTAGTTCAAGCTGAGTCGAGTTCGTTTTTTTAAATGAATCTAAAAAATTATTAACTAGTCGAATCCAAAGCAAGCAGAACTCAAATCGAACCCTAATAACTCGATTATTTTACGTATAAACGAATTAAAGAGTTTAAACTCAAGTCAAGTCTGAGTAACTTAAGTCGATTATCGGCCATATTTGCAAGGTGAATTATTTCAAGCTATTATTGTGTGGCATGATCTATACTTTACTGTAGGGAATGAAACTTTTTCTACTATTCTACTATCATATGTCTAAACAGTTCTCTGTGAGGAAATCAAATTTATACATTCTCTGATAGTTTTAGAAACTAAGAGTAAACCCTTCAAATCACGACTGAACATTAAACTTATTGAACAAAATTGGAATGGTTCAAGATTATATCAGCCGCCTTGTGATCCCATGTGTCCTTATTTGGAAGACATGTGTTGTCGTTGATTTAGACATAAAATTGGATGGGAATAACATATTTATGTGTATTAAATTTTTTGGCCATAATTTATTAGCCTAATGACACATTGAGTTGCAATAACATGTCAGTTCCCACACAACTAATCTTGGATGGGACCAGACTTGTTTCGATGCGGTCAAGGCCTTATAATCTCATTGGTGAGAGCCTAACAACGTGATCGTTGAGCGTTTTTTCTTGTTTTAAACTCAATTTTTTAATATTGAAAAAAAAAATTAGGCAATCGAACAATGTTATTGTGACTTAATTTATTATGACATTTAAATTGATTGTAGGTCCTATTAAACATTAAAATTTAATTAATTCAATAATTTTAATAAAATAATATTATTAAACCAACAAATTAAGTTAAAATTTTAATTTCAAATAGTATTTCTCATCGACAGTCTAACTAAAATTACCGGTTGATCTAATGACCGCTACCGTTCTTTGTTGGACAACTAGATCCAAGGTTCCAACCTCGTCCTCCCGTGACAGACAGAAAAAATGGACCACCCTTGTCTCCTTCACTCGTCTGTACGTTTACAATTCGGTTGCTGTATGTGGCATTCAGTCGCACAACACGCCTATATAAACACACTTTGTCATCTCTCTTTCTCACTCTCTCGGTATATAACTACACCCTACATACCTGCTTCTCTCTCTCTCTCTCTACCAAAGGAAAGGAGCCATGGCTTTCCCATCGGGTCACCCTGACTTTGTCTTCCCAAACCTACTCCTCCAAGTGCTCAAACTCTTGGGTTTCATCCAAAAACTTATTTCCATCATCTTCTTCCCTACATTTGGTCTCAGCTATTTCCGCGAACCCGACACAACAATCCCTTCTGTATGTACATCGGAACTCCATTCTGTATCCGCAGTCCTGATCCGAGAACTCTTACCCGTCGTGAAATTCTCCGACCTTATCTACCCGCCGGAGAGCTGTTCGGTGTGTTTGCACAAATTCTGTGGCAGTGATGAGATCCGACAGCTGATAAACTGTAAGCACATATTCCATCGAAGCTGCCTGGACCGTTGGATGGACCACAATCAGACGACTTGTCCTCTTTGTAGGACGTCGTTTATCCCGGACGACATGCAGGAGGCTTTTAACGAGAGGCTTTGGGCCGCTTCTGAGGTTTCCGACGAGTACAAATCCATTATTGCTCTGTAGGTGGTCTGGTCTATTCGCAAAGTGGACTGAAGAAGACACCAAAAATAGAAAAAGTGGTAAATGGACTGAAAAAGTGGAATTCATTAGTCTTTAAATATATCTTTTATCAGTAATTGGTTGGTGACATGACACCACATGACGGTGGAATCACCATTCCATTTGACGGATATGTTTGTGGATATATATATATAATAAAAATATCTGAAAAAACATAAAGGGAAATGAACATTTTGCATAGTTTTTTTTGGTTTGTTAATGTATTTTATCACAATTTGTCTTCATGTCTAGCAATTCGATCCAGACATGATTTGTAAGGGTAAAACATGTTATCACTGAAGTGATTTAACTTCCCACAGGCTGTAATCTTAGCCTCACCAAAGGTTGTCCTTCACCAAATTTTTGTTAGGTATAACAATAAGTGTGTGTGTGTGTGAGAGAGAGAGAGAGAGATGATTGATTTGTGAATGGCACCCTCACAAATATGCAAAATTGACAACATGATGAGGCCAGGCACCAAACATCACTCACTAGCCATGCCTAACCTGTTCTTTTTCATGGGACCATGGGGTTCTAAAGGGATGATTGATTGGTGTTCTTTTACGTTTATTCGTTTCTTTTTGATGTTTTAGCCTGCCATGTGGTCTTCTAAAGGGATGACTAATTGAACCAATGGTCCCCCTTGAGACCATAGGACAAAACAATTCAAATGTGCTGCTTTTTTTTTTTTTTTGGTCCCACTATGTTTATTCTTAATAAAGTTTGTCACTTCTATTTAAACTTAATTTTTTCTGATATGAATTGTTTTCATCAAAATTTCTCTTGGTAACGCGTTAACAAATAAATTACCAAGGACTATGACAAAATGTAAAATACGTTTCTCAGTATTTTTGCCTAAAAGGTCCCTAGCTATCGGTTTAGTAAGCCAAGCTCAGCTAAAAATTTCAACCAAACACGTTCTATATTTTACCTTTTTATAACATAAATAAATAAAAATTAATTTTGTTTTTATTTTTTCAAAAATGTTACTAAACGCATCCTGTGGCTTGGAGCGGAGATGGGTGAGGTTAGGTAAAGGCATAGAGTCTATGTATTTGGTCTCAATGTTTGGAGAAACGTTTGTCAATGCTATATAAAAATAATTTTTAACCTTTTGTTGTACGACTAATTTTAAAAAGCTCGAGCTCTTGATGTATCAATACATAAAACAAGAGATATTTTATCCTAGCAACCCTTGCCACCAACTTCCTGTATTTCGGAATCCAAAGAAAGAAACACAAAACTCATTTGCATATGCTACCTCTTGTAGCTGAAACATTTCCACCACTACTTACTTGCCATGGGGCGTTTCGGCTTAATTGTACCAATTAAGCCGCCCCGAATCTTCATTGTATAATGTTGTTGGTTTTGAATTAGGCCAGTACGACTTAAAATATGTTGTACAATGAAGGTCCAAAATTCATACTTACGTACCATTATAATGTACGCCCTTATGGCTAAATGTCTTTTTTTGGACCTACCTCGACCAAGGTACTGTGGGCTAGACCCGGGTGCACCTAGGGAGAAAATGTTTATTACAATGGTAATACTGCATAATAATATGATGTGGTATTATCAACCAATAATATTAAAACAAATAAGCAAATGAACCCCACAATTTATAACCAACCTACCATGTAATAAAATACAGTAATACTAGTTGAATTTAAAATTTTGATTTAATTTGCTGACATAATAATATGACTTTATAGGAATTATTGAATCAACACCAAGTTCCAATATTTGATGAGATTTATTTTCAATCCAAATATCATACTGAATTAAGTCAACAAATTATGTCAGTAAATTAAGTTCAATAACATTGCTTAATAAAGTAACTCTCCGCTCTTCCTCCATGTAATCTCAAGTAAGATTCATCTTACTCACTTAAAGTTTTATTATTGATTGGTGATACCATATCACCAATACATTTAATATTTACTCGCACCAAAGGATTTATAAACTTAGGTGGCCTACACATCACAAAAGTCAATGGCTCCCATACCATATGATGTAGGACAACATTTAAAAACATGAGTATAAGAAAGGGGTCAAGAAACAGAACAAAACGTAACAGTTGATTTGCGCTTTCTTTAGGCATGTTTGATCTGATTATTCCTAATAATAACAAAAAAAATAGAATAAGTGTGAAAATCTTCCCAGTAATTTTATTTCATCAAAACCCGCTTTGCCCTAAAGGTTATCGAAGTTTATTTAATAGTAAAAACTCTAAATCAATTGGGAAAATAGAATCCTAATCAAATTAAAAAACTAAATAAAATAAAATTCTAATTGAACAAGAAAATAAAATAAAATAATTTTCTAATTAAATTATAAAATAAATAAAAAAAACTCATAATTATCTAATTAACTTAATTAGAAAATAATTAGCTCGATTAAATTGCATTGATTACTTTATCCTGAATTCTCGTCTTTTATTTTGTATCAACTAAATAGGAATCTAATCAAATGTAGTTATTAAATTAATTGTGAGTTACAATGTTATATTGAACTCACTTTCAATCTAACAGTTGTTATTAATTAAGTTTCTTAAATAGATTCTCAAATTAAATTCAAACAATATTTTCATTTAATAAAATCTCTTTTCAATCTAGGAAAATACTACCTTGCCCTAATTTGCTGATGAACGGTATTATATAAATTTAAAATGTTGACTTGATCGATTAATGTCATTGATTTAACTATAAATTTTTGCATTTATTAGAACTCACTAACTATTATATTGTTGTAATTTATCAAGTCAGTATTTTAAATCTAAATATTCCCTCACTAACTAGCATTTTTTTTGTTCCATAATATCTGTCATTTTATGAAACCAAAGCATAATTAATGTTTTTTCTTTCAAATTTACCCTTATCTCTGTTTTTCAATAAATGCTTAATATATTAAGTGTATGTTAAGTGCCTTTTACATTCATTTCCTTCTCAATACGTATTAAATAAGGGTATTTTAGTCTTGTGTAATTATTTTTTACTCATATTAGAGTTATTTAATAACTTCCTTAATTTTTGTACAAAAATCTTAAACGACAGATATTTAGAAACGAATGGAATAATATTTTCTTTTGCTGATCTAATGTATTTAGTGTATATTAGTAGCGTGTCTCAACAAATAGTGGAGTTTATTGTCAATTCAATGACCATAAATAATTAAATTAGTAAATGAAGTAAATAAATTAAGTCCAAATATAAAATTGCTCATCAATTTCTAATCTATTTAGCCCATATAGGTAACATTAAAATTCTAATTTTTGGCCTAATTTTGATTAAAAAATTTGCATCAAAATCTACGCATGGGCCGAAGATGCCATTGGACGGCTTTCTCTACTTCTTCTACTTACAAAACCAAACCTCACTCTTCTTTACGGGTCGACCGCCATTCGGTTGCTGTAATAGTCACCTCTCTCCCTCTCTCTCCCTCCCTCCCAAAGGAGCCATGGGCATCCCCGCAGGGCACCCTGACTTCGTCGTCCCAGAACTACTCGTCCAAGTGCTCACAGTCTTGGGTTTCATCGGAAAACCTATTTCCTTCTTCTCCTTCCCCACACTTGGTTTCAGCTATTTCCTCGAACCCGATACAGCATTCCCTATCCGACCAGAATTCGAATCGGAGCTCCATTCTATCTCCGGCATCCTGATCAGGGAACTCTTACCCGTTGTGAAGTTCTCCGACCTTATCGACCCACCGGAGACCTGTGCTGTGTGCTTGTGCAAGTTTTCCGGTACCGACAAGATCCGACGGCTAATAAATTGTCAGCACATATTCCATCGTAGCTGCCTGGACCGTTGGATGGACCACGATCAGAAGACGTGTCCTCTTTGTAGGACGACGTTTATCCCGGACTGTATGCAGGCAGTTTTTAATGAGAGGATTCGGGCTGCTTCTCGGATTTCTGATATCTAGGGCCAAACTATTCAATTTTCTGGCCGTTGAACATAATAAAAATAAATTAAGTGAATCTCGTGTATATAAATAAATACTAAATTGTTTGAAATTTATTTGCTCGTCTATTATTTTATTATTAGGTATAATCCGTATTTGAAGACATGATATAATGTGATTAATTTTGAGAAAGATGTCGGTGACCGTCATATATAAATTTATTTGAGACCGTCGAATGAATTTATTAAAGTCATAAAAGAAAAGTAGAGGGAAAAGAAAAATATTTTTTACGGTATTTTTGGGTTTGTTAATCATTTTTATTATGAGTGACCATTCGAAATGGAATTCATTAATTCAACACAATACCGGTTCATATGATAGTGTTTTTGTTGTGACGGTTCATATGATAGGATGATAGTGTTTATTATTAAGTTTTTGTTGTGACGATTTTGGGAGAATCCTTGTAAGTTGGTAATGAGTCCAAATTTTAGTATCGTGATAGATTATATAATGTGATGTTAGTGTAGCGTAGTGTCTAAGTTTTAAACAATTTGCAAGATATATAATCTCACCATGGCGTATTGTGTAATATTGTTTGATTTGGTTGACACTAATACAAGCCACTATTGTATTAGATAGGGGTGTACCAAAATGTGTATAAAATACTTACGTGGCACAACAATATCAATTTTGGACCAAGTTCGGAAGAGTTTAGAACCTATTACGCACTCTAACTTTTCAAACACTCCATGTATATTCCAAATGAAGAAGATTACGATGTAATAGTACATTATTTTGGATGAGGTGGACTATTTGAGCAACGTTTTATAGACTTAAAAAGTAAATTTGATAATTACAACTATTGATTTCATTGTGGGCTCCAGTATTTATAGGGATCCACTACCTATTCAATAGTTATAATTATCAAATTTATTTTTTAAGTTTATGTAGCATTTTCCGGATTATTTTGTGGTGGCCTTTCCAAACACATACCAGAGGGGCCTCTAAGTGGGGGAGGAGAGCTGGTCATGCTTTACTCTTCAACCTTGGCCAGGATTCACAAGTCATTCTCTTTTTGGCTCCTCTCAAAATCTTTCAAACATTATGGGTGGATCATCAATTACAATAACAATGAGTCATATTGTCACGCCGAGTAATTCATGCTGTACTAATTTTTTTTAAGCTCATATCCAATTCTTTTGTATTGGTCTTCATGCCATGTAAGGATTGCATAAATTTATAAGTCGTGTTTGATTAGATTCGTGTTAACCTATTCATTATACATTTCTGAAAAATTAATCTTTGTGTGATCTGAATCAAAACTAAACCCATCATGTACCCATCAAATTCATGTCAGTTTCATACTAAATTGACAGTTTGAATTATCAACCTTATTCATAAGGGTAGAACAAATCTTAATACTGATGTGTTTTAACTTAAACAGGCCGTAATCTATATGTCTCACCAAATATTGGACTTCACCAAATCTTTCATCATTATAACAATACCAGAGAGAGAGAGAGAGAGAAAGAGCAGAACTTTAGTGCAAACTATTCCAAAAAGTGTCCGATTGATATGTGAGTGGCCCCATAAAGATGCAAAATTGACACCATGATGGGACCATGGCACCAAAGATAACCCACTAGCCATGCCTACCCAGTTCTTTTTCATGGGGCCATGGGTTTGTCAAGGGATTAACGGTTTTCAAGGCATGATCTATTTCCATCCAACCAGTTTCTCGTGGTTATGTTTTGGTAGGTGACTTGCTATGACTTCTGGCAACATCTAGAATGTTTTTAAACTTCTACATTTAACAGTCACAAGTTTTTCGAGTAGTCTAAGTCTAAATGTCCTGTTAAAAACAAAAAAAAATGTGTAATATAACGTGGGAATTACCCAAAATAAATTCTATGGGCCATTTTGACAGACGGATTTCCTTTGACCCGAAGGTGCATACTAATTGTTTATTTAGATGCGACGAAGAGGAACATCGCATCTAATGAGAAACTAGATACAATGGTGCATGCACACCCAGCACACGGTCAAGGCATACACCAAATACATGCATGTGCTTCACAGATATGCTAAATGTCAACTAGCTTAATGTCAAATTAACTCGAATAGTAATAAGAATGAGTTATAAACTTAGATATTTTGATCAGTTCGAATTTTGACAATCTATTCGGGTCAAGTCATGAAAAATTTATTTATTCTAGTCCCAACATAGATAGTCTTTTTTTTATTGGACCGTGAATCTTTTGTCAAATGTTTTTGCAAAAATCCAACTTAATAAGCTAATCGGTGAGCAAAAATGAGTGTGTTGGAGTGGTTAAATAGTGATGTACATTCGACTATGGTTTTGAATTGAAATTTCACCTGCCAAACACCAATTATCTTATCCTTGGAATCTAGAAATAAACAGAGATATGAGGAAAGTAAACAGAGATACAAAAATGAGTTAGAACCTTAGACTTATTGTAATTAAGATGAACACTTTCTGCAACAAGTTCATAATTTGCAGGCCTAAAGGTTCTAAAATTGTCCAGCTCAAAGAAATTTTTTTTGCTAAAATGGCACATATTCATGAGCTGAATCACAAAGAACCTAATTATATAGAAGAGGACTAATCTCATTTTACGCCTTAAAAGATATTTCGATTAATCTCATAAAGTATGTTCATTGTCGCAAAATCTCATTTTATGAAGAAAGACTGAACGATAGTTTGGACAAGGTCGATATGACTACTAATTCATAATATTAAGAGTAAAATGTAAGATTTTTAATATTTAAGGTTTTAAATTGAGAATTAAAACTTCTTTTGGGTGCAAAGTGTGAAATTAATCTTACAAAAAATTAGAAATCCAAAAAAAAAAACCCAACCGCGTCACGTCTTTTCTCACTCCTCTATATAATGAGGCCTTACGAAAAATTACATTGCGAAGGGTGATACTCTCTCTCTCTCTCTCTCTCTCTCCCAAACCAGACCACTCGTTTTTCTGTTCAACACTCGGCTTCTGCATATTGCGTTCACACGCACAACAGTCACGTCTCTCTCTCTCTCTGTTGATATATACAATACATCTATCTCTACATTTTTTTCTTCTCTTTCTCTAACAAAGGGGTCATGGGATTCCCAGTTGGTTACGCGGATTTCTTCCTCCCAACATTACTGGTTCACGTGCTCTCACTTCTGGGTTTCATCAGAAAACGTATTTCCAAGCTGTTCGCAACTCTTGGTCTTGGCGATTTCCTCGAACCCGACACAGCAATCACTACCCAACCCGAATGCGCATCGGGCCGCCATTCTGTCTCCGCCGTCCTGATCCGAGAACTCTTACCCATTGTGAAGTTCTCCGACCTGATCGACCCACCGGAGAGCTGTGCGGTATGTTTGTGTGAATTTGACGGTAGCGATGAGATCCGACGGCTGACGAATTGCAGGCATATATTCCATCAGAGCTGCCTGGACCGTTGGATGGACCGCGATCAGAAGACGTGTCCGCTTTGTAGGACTCCATTAATCCCGGAAGATATGCAGGAGGTTTTCAACGAGAAGTTTTGGGCTGCTTGTGGGATTTCTGATTTTTACGGGGAGTACTCACTCGCCCATTAATGGATGTCCAAGTTTAAAATGGGCTGCTTTTTTGTTTCTCATAAATATTGGGGCGATGACCACCACAACATCACTGATACGTGATAGCGGTGATGGTGGTGATGTGATGGGTTGCAGAGTTGGGGATGGTTGGCTCTCATGTGTATATAATATAATGTAAACCCTATTTAAAATAAAAAATTTGAGGTAAAAAAAAATAAAAGAAAATTAGGTGGAGAAGAATAACACATTGCCTTCTCTTCTTGGGTTTTCTTTAAATGAATTTTGAGATTTGGGTCTCTTTGTTTTGTTTTTTTATGGTTGGAATTACGGTCTAAATAACAAAAATAAGATAACACTACACCGATCACGTTTTTATCAGTTAAAAAATTACTGTATAAAATATTAATTTTTCGATATCATATTTAAACTCTCATAATCTCAAGTTGAATTTTGTTAGTGAAAATAGAGTATAAGAATAGAATAGTTGTGCGTGCTAGATCTTGCACAATATAAAAACGAGAACAGATCTCTTCTTTGGTGAACTCGAGTGAGTCAGTTGAGTGGTCAACCACACTGCTTGGAATAGCCTGTGAGATCCGGTGGTAATCTGGAACAGTAATGGGAGACCCTCGCGGATCAAAGGAACGATCCAGTAAGGCTGAAGAAAGGTTCCTGGAGCAAAGAAGAACAAGTTAGAAGGGCGTCGGAGTGTTTTTCGGCGTATCCCCTCCGACGATCAAGTCAGTTTTTGAGAGAGAGAGGAAGAAGAAAACACTGAGTATATTTTGTAGCAAAAGTTTCACCCCTGGTTCTTGCCTTTAGCGAGGAGTATTTATACCTCAAATACTCATGATTGTTGTTAGTGTGGTCAGTAGGTGATCATTAGATACAGGCAACGTGCGCACTGATTTCTATGAGGAATGTCTTCTCTCTTAACTGCTCGGAACCCCGAACAATCAAGTCTATGTCATCGGCCTGCCGACGGTTCAATAAGCTCCTCTCGGGGAGGATGCAATAAATGCCCAGCCTTAGAGACATTTATTGTCTTTCACTTCTGAGCCTTACCACATTGAATGCAGTGTCATCAAGGGAATGGTGTAATTAAATGCTTGTTTTCCCAAGTCGCGTGTCAGCAAGGTCATGCAGTCTTTCTGTCTCTGATGTGACACAATATGCCACGCGTCCATTCCTCATTGGCTGTGGCCCTTGCCTTCCTGTGCCTTCTGACATCAATTGTGTAAGACGAGGTCATGATAGCTAACCTAGCCTAGCCTAGGCTAGTGACCAGTGCATCAATAACCTCTGCTGGAGCAGAGAACTTCATCATGGATGAAAGGGGAGTACATCTCGGTACCGAGGAAGAGGTACATCTCGGAACCGAGGAAGAGGTACATCTTGAATTCGAGAGGGGGGAGCCTAGCGACCGATGTACCATATTAGACCGAGGGTACGTGTCAGTACATAAAAACGTACTGGATGCGACTCGATCCCATGATAAATACCTCGGGGTAGAGGGGACTTGTGACCCCGATGGGTACGTGATCTCGATAAACAAGGATCAGTGATACCGAAGACACGTGTCTTCATCTTGGAGTATTCCGGAAATGTCTCATCAATAGTTATTACTAAATAACAAACAATTAAACTAGTGATAAAAATTCATTCTTACCACCAAAGTGTCTAATGTAATCAGTATAGAATTAATCATTCTTTTAATATATGGGGTTATTATATAGACCAAAACACCATTCCACCTCTAACTTCACCTCATCCCACATATGGATTGTGGTAGTGTTGGGATCTGAATTTTGGGTCTAGGATCCAAATTTGGTGTCAGATTGGGGTCCAAATTTGAATCGGGCTAGGTTTAAGTTAAGAGTTCGGGTTCAAGATCCAAGTTTAGGTTTGGAGTTGGGGTTGAGATTTAGAATCGAGTCTAAGTTCAAAGCTTAAAGTTTAAATCTCAGGTCAAGGTCGAGATTTGACAAAAGAGTTTATTTATCTAATTATAAATGTTAGCATATGTGAAAATAAAATTAATTTTTTATTTTACACTAATTATTATTATAAATTCAATTATATCCATATATTTACATTCATCTAATTTTTAGTTTTTATACATATTTGTCTTACAATTTCTTTTATTTATGCTCTAATATTATAATTTTTAATTTTTTTATATAAAAAATATCATAATATTATAATTTAATCAATCTCTTTGATAGAAAAAACGTAATAAATGTATAATATAAATAGATTAATTATTACTCGTACCTGAAGGCATGGAGTAATAAAAAAATAGTCAATATATTTGTATTAATATTTAAAATTAAATTACAAATATAAATGAGATAAAAAAATTTAAGTACCGATTATAGTAAGAGTAAGCGGTGGTAGTGATAGTAGTAATAGGCGATAGTGGTGAGGGTGGTGGTGGGCGACGATGAGTGATTCTAGGCGACAGTGTGATGGATGGTAGCGAATGGCAGCGATGGTAAGTGTGGTGAAGAGTAGGTGAGAGTGGGTGGCTGCAGTGGTGAGCGATGATAAATGATAATAGTTGGTGGTGGTAGGTGTGGAGGGGTAGGTGATGGTGATTGGTGGCGATAGTGGGCGACGATGAGTGGTGGTTGGTGCTGATGGTGGGCGACGGTGGCAGTGGAATGATGGTGATAATGATAATAAATATAAAAATAGATGACGATGATTAAACTTTCTGCAGATCAAGATTAATGTTTAACACTATATCCTTAGAAAAAAATTTGTTCCCACACATAATTTTTATGGAAATCAAAGCGTATGTCTCTCATGATACAATGATCTTTATGCGAATAAAAGTAACAATCTAATCTACTCGCCCAACAAATCAAAAATTGTGTTGTGTACCCTTAGAATACAAGCTACTAATGCTGAAAAATTGTATTGTGATGTGATGCTGATGCAGAATGAAGTGAATCTGGATCATTTATAGATAGAATGGTGATTGATCTAGGCTATCGCCATGTCGAACGGATGCAACTTGGAAGACTTGTAATTAGAAGACACCATTTGAATAACTGTTCATTTTTGAATAAACATTACTCAGAAATTTGGACCGGGGGAAAGAACAAATCCGAACCAGTATAAATTCAGATCCAATAGGTACCAAAATTAAATTATGGTTCAAAAATTTACACCCATTTCGTTAAATGAATTTTTTTCCAAAAAGATTAGACTTGATCTAACCCATATTTGAGCTCGACCCAATCGGACAACACACACGCGTGTGTGGTCAAACTGATAGCATATAGGCACTCGCTCCACTCTTAAAAGTGTGATATCCCTTGAGGCCTAATTCATGGAGCAAACTTTGCCTATATATGACCATGTAAAAATTTTTCTTCAACCAATGTGAATTTAATGTCAAATTTCATATTGCACAACCTCTATTTTTACATTTCAGAAGTGTCATTTTGAAGGCTATTTTTTCATTCATTTCTTACTAAATTTGAATAAGTTAATACACTACGTATTCTCTTCAAAGAATAGAATACGAACTCCTAAAAGTTTACTCAAAACAACAATCAGGTCCTACTTTAATTTATGCTAAAAATCAACTAAAAATTTAATTTTTACACTTAAAAAATTATTTTTGTCCAACAATTTAATCACTTGTCCCTGGTTGTTACAACATATCAAAATGATAATATATTTTTTATTTCATTCCCACCTCAATTCAATTTATACACTTCAGGATTTGACTATGATACCAAAAAAAAAAAAATTGGTATCATATCTTTATTCACCACGTTTGTAGTTACTTTTATTATATTTGTAGGTCTTTTTATTATTGTTGTTGTATCCTAAAAAATGGTAAAAATAATTAACACAACAGTGATAAAACTATTCACAAATATAAAAAAATACCTACAAATATAATAAAAACACCAACAAATGTAGTAAATTTTTTTTGTACCAAAGACAAGTGATAAAAATACTCACAAAAGTAATAAAATAAAATTATTATAAAATAACTCATAAAAATTATACAAACACTCATTAAAATAATAATAGTTGAAAATATGATATCAAATTTATTTCTTCGCTACCGTAATTAAGTCCAACACTTCCGCGTGAAGTATTCTGAGTGTTTTGTCCTTCAGCAATGCAGCTGGCTGGCCCCTGGTTTAAACTTAGCAGAGAAGGTGAAAGTTTACTACTTCTAGTTGTGTGACGTGTTGATGTTTACAACTGCTGGTGCAGTACGGATATGGTCATGAACTTTTTTCAATGTTTTTTTTTTTTCCTTCGTGATGGTGACCTAACGAGGTATGGGGCTTTGCATCTAACATTCCATGGACTTCCTCTTCAAGAGCTTATATCTTTTTTTTTTTTTTTGTGCAACAAACCCTTCTGGTCTAAAGACTAGGACTAGGTTGTCAAGTTTACTTTGAGCCAAAAAAAAAAACAACTAATGTGAGCTTTCCGCTAATTTAAAAACCGATTTATTATTTTTTAGTGATATCGATTTGAATAGATTCTTATCTAAATAATAATTAATTTTTAAATAATATTATTGAAATTTAATGTATTATGATATTAAACTAAAAAGTGAGTCTCATTGTTTAATAAATTTCACAAATTATTGAGTCTCCACTAATTAAATCTCAAATTAGGTGCAATTAACATTATTCTTAATTTTTAGATACGTTTTTGACATGTTTGAATAAGTTGTGAATAAATTAGGGTTATTTTTTAATTTATTTTAAAATTGTTGGGTTATTTTGTTATTATGTAAAAATGAATGTCATTATGTAATAAATTATGGAGTCATAAATGAAAGATTGATACTGTAATTTTATATATAAAAGAAATTATTGAAAAAATTGGTTTGTAATTATTTCAAATGATAAAATCATATCAGAATCAATTGTAAGTGACAATAATTGATTTCATTCTTAATAAAAAATTTTAATTATTTTTTCTTTGTTCATGATATGTATATTGATTTTTAACATTTTATGTTTAATAAATTTTTTAGTATTAAATATAATTTCAACAAATATGAATATATGAATTTATTTTGTAAATTGAAAAAAAAATTAAAACGTATTGTACCTACTCAAAAAAAAAAAATTCCTGAACCCACTCCTAAGTGCATGCAACCATGGAAAATGGCAGATGCATGCACCAAATATATGCATGTGCATGGAAGATATGGCAAATGCCGAGTGGATTATGAATATATTTGCCCCATGAATGAAAATGGCACTCCTTACCGTAATATATTCTTCTAAAATTATGTGTAATCTCGAATTTTTTAAACGGTTTTGCAGATTTATTTAAATATAAAAGAATTTTTTTTTTCTAGTTAAAATAATATCCATGTTTCTTATAGCAATGTAAAAACAGCTATGATAACTTGACTTCTCCTACATTCACTTGTCAAAACTTCTAGAAAAAACATCAATTTAGTAAAGTTGAATGGTATGTAAATTGGGTTTTTTCAAGTTGTTAAATAGTTTGTCTTCTTTCAACTTTGGTTTGAAAATGAAACTTCACCTACCAAATAAGGAATTTAATCTTCCATTTCATTGGGCGAATTGCACTTTGTATATCAAAAAATTGAAGAATTTTTACTTTACACTCTTAAAAATTAAATTTTTTACATTATACCTTCACTTTATTAAAACTGTTGTAACGTGACCCTTTTATTAGTTTTCGTTATTTATTCTGTCAACGTCAATAAAGTAATTTTTTATGAAATAAGCAACGAAAAAATTGCATTGTAATATTTTTAATACATTAAGGGCTTATTTGATCGTCGTATTGTAAAAAAATGAATTTTATTAGGTAATACTGACTAATTCTGTATAGGTGGATAAAATAAAAGTCTAAATGTGAGACACAAATATTACGCATTATAATCTAGTATTTAATAAGACATTGGATTAAGAATGGGATAATAAAATAACAATTATATATTAACTAAAAAATTGTCAATCATATATTGTTATTAATATTTTTGTTTCTCTATTGGGTAAAATAATAAATTTACAACTTCATGCGCTTGAATTGAATTATAATGTCACATTTCCATGTGGTATTATAATTAGCTTAATAGTACGGATACTATGTAATATTTATTTAAAAATTTGAAATAAGACTATATATAATACAAAGTGTTTTTTACAATCAAATATTGTATAAGATTGAGTTAAAGGGTCTTAATCTGTAATGATTCTTTAATTCACCATTTATTATTGTCAAAAAACGACCCCTAAATGTAGAATTCATCTAATATTTGTGATCGTAAGATAAAAAAAATTAAATCTTTCAGGTATAAAGTTAAATCTTTCAATTAGTACTAGTATCTTTTGAATTAGTGATTACAATTAAGGTGGGCATTCACTAAATCTCTCTTCGTTATCATAAGAGAGTTTAGATAATCACAATACCAGTACCAGTACCAGTACCCGTACCAGTGTCACTGTTTGTATTGCGTCTTTTTTGTGTCATCCTTTAAAAAGCTTAAAGCCCGTTTACGACATTCTACCCTCTCTCTCTCTCCTCTATATATTGCAGCCTGCCTTACACGCTTCTCCAACTCTCTCTCTCTCTCTCTCTCTCTAACATAAAACTTCACTCGTCTTCCGTTCGATACTCATTTTCTGCATATTGAATTCACACCCACAACACGCCTTCATATATATATACACACACAGTCATCTCTCTATTTCTCTCTCTACAGCTCTCTCTCACCCAAAAGCGATATGGGGTTTCCAGTTGGCTACATCGATGTATTCCTCCCAAAACTACTCGTCCACGTGCTCCCTCCTCTGGTTTTCATCAGAAAACTCATTGTTAAGCTCCTCGCCATTCTTGGTCTCAGCGATTTCACCGAACCCGACGACACTGCAATCTTTATCCGACCCGAATACGTATCGGAGCCCCATTCTGTCTCTGCAATCCTGATCCGGGAGCTCTTACCCGTGGTGAAGTTCTCGGACCTGATCGACCCGCCGGAGAGTTGCGCGGTATGTTTGTATGAATTTGACGGTGATGATGAGATCCGACGGCTGACGAATTGTCGGCACATATTCCATCGGAGCTGCCTGGACCGTTGGATGGACCACAATCAGGACACGTGTCCTCTTTGTAGGACGCCGTTTATACCGGACGATTTGCAGGAGGCTTTCAACGAGAGACTTTGGGCAGCTTCCGGGATCGGCGATTTCTACGGCTAATGCCCACCCATTCCTGCTGCTCTATACTTCTTATTGCGAATCCCCCATTACACATCTACTGGGTGGGTTAAAGAGTTGGGGGGTAATTGGCTGATTTGTATAAATTGTACATGATGTTAAAAAAATTGACAGAAAATAAAACAATCTTGCCTTTCATTATATTCTTTTATGATTGAAAACGATACAATTGTTAGAGTGTTATTGTACGAGGAAGACAACGAAGAATGGACAAGTTTTTATGTTTTATCAATCAATTTTTTTTTATTATTGTGTGTAATGAGTTCTAAGTTAATTATCATAATTTGAGTTACTTTAAAAACATATCTCTTTGAAAAATAAAAATAAAAATAAAAAATATCCAACCTGAGAATTTTCATTGTAATATGACAAACTATCGGACCACCCCTAAGATTTTGTTATTCAATTTTTAATGTATTGTTTCAAAATCCAAGCTTTGGTTGGGAGAGATGAATCTCCGGTAAGTTAAGTTGGAACAGTTCATTGGCCTACCAAAAGTGGAGTTGTTGGTGGTCTATTAGGGTTTATCCGGAAAATATAGACTTAAAAATAATATTTGATAATTATAATCATTAATATTATTGTGGGTCCCAGCATTTATTAGAACTCACTATTTATTCAATAGTTGAGATTATCAAGTCTAGTTTTTATATCCATCTAACATTACTTATTTCTTTTTTTTGCTGGTGGTCCTGATTTTCTTGTATATTACCAAGGTAATTGTATTAGATCTTTCCATTTTTCTTTTAAAAATGAGACAGTGAGCAAAATTCGAATACTCTTGACTGTTGAATCAAACAAAAAAAATACCATGTAATTAGTTTTTATATATTTACAATGTGTTGAATCATGTATATTTTAAATTCAAATGTGCAATAATTCAGGTAGCTACTAGTATGGAAAAAGAATATTTCTTCCATGCACGCACGCACACACATTTAAGAATAATTTGTCTTATGAAAGAAGCCACTTCATGTACACGCACTCCTTGATTGATACCCTCCTCAATGCCGCCCAATTGCCAGTAATTTGTCCAGATGTGAGACATTATGTACATATATGTGTGTGAGCGCGCTCGCGCTTTCATCTACTAATATCAACGGATTGTTCTAACAACACCACCATTCCAACACATAACATGCTACATTAATTAATTAATACAACTTGCCGGATCATTTAATTTGCTAGCTCGTGTGAACTTTCATTTTTTTAATTTTAAATTATTGTTAAAATTGATAATTAAACCAACTTACTTGGGTTCAGCTTAAGTTCAGTGCTCGACTCGTTTATATATAAGTAATTGAATTCTGTTCAAATTTAGCTCGGTTTAGGCTCTACTCAATTTTTAAACGAAGTGAATTTGAATAATTTTTCACATTCATTAAAAAAAAATAAGCGCGATAGACTCGGTTTGATTATTAATCCTAAATATAGTCATTGAAGTAATTGTGAGTTTCAGTATTAAATAAAATTCACTTTTAATTTAACAGTTCTAGTTGATTAGATATTCAAATTAAGTTTAAATAATATTTTTCTTGGTAACAAGTAATGACATATGCTCGAGGTGGCACGATGAATGATTCCAAACGTGGGATTTGTTTTTGATGCCATGTGGCATACGATGTACACATTTACGTGTGTATTTTGCAATCAATAAATAATTCATGTATATTACAATATAGTGACATTTTATATCAATTTTATAAGTTTTTTTTTGTTGATTAAAAAAAGGGTAGGCACAAGAAAGAGTGTCCAATGATCACTCTGTGTTAGATCCTCACCGGTGCGACCATAAGTCTCCTGACCGCGCCTCAAATGTCTCTCGGGATCAGACCTAACTAGGCTAGTGTTATCCCCTTAGCTCGTTGGCGGCATTGGCATAAGACAGTCTCGTCCAAAGGGGCTAATACCTTAGCCAAATTGGCAGAAGTTTCATGCATGGCTAAAGGAGGCAGTCTATGCACATGGGCACGTAGACACAAGTTAGCATGCAAGGAAGGTAGTCAGGTGGCTTGAATTATAGGGCAATACTAGCTTGGAGGACTAAGCCATGGGCTGGGCCATGACTAGGCACGAATGCAATATAATCAAATGTTGAGGGCTCATGAGAAATGCACATGCACAACATATGAGGACGTTGGGCATGTGGCCTACAAATGATGGCAGTTCAGTGCAGTTGCTGACAGGTGCACAACATGTAATAGTCTCTATCATGTGCACACAACATGTAGAGAAGTTGCAGATAGTTGCTGGCTGGGTCAGCAACCAATTGCAACTGCCTCTACCATGATCAACAATGGAGGGAGTGGCTGAAGGTGGTCAGCCATTCTCAGCAGATTTTGTGGGCGAATTTGAATTATATGTAGTTGCCTAGGTGGTTAGACTTGTAACTAACACCCATAATGTTTTAAATAGGCATGTCTAGGTCTGCAGTGCAACTAAGAAAGTTGGACACGTTTTTGTAAACAGACCCAAGACTGTGTTTCCTTGTACTTTGCTGAGAAAGAAAGGTTTGGCCTTTCACCTGTAAAGCTTGTGTGTTTTGTGAGTTGCTTGCTTGTCCCTACTCTGTTCCTATGTGCATTTCTATAAGTGTTTTGAGTGTTTGACTGAGACTGAGTATTGGATCTCAGTACCATCACGAGGCAAAAATTTGGCCCCGTGACAATTGGTATCAGAGCTTCAGTTTGGGATCATGGCTGCTGAAAACGCTACTAAATTGCGAGAACGTGTGTCCCGTCTCGAAGATTTTCTAGGCGCTCCTAAAATTAATGTTGCAACTAGCATGGTTGTGTAGATGGAACAACATGCTATTCAGATTGCTGATTTACAGATGGCTTTTGATAGCTATGTATTCAACACCGATGCGAAGCTTACAACGATGATGGAGGATATTCTGTCCCTCACTGACGCTGTCAAAAACAATCTGAAGGACTTGAAGACGAAATGTCTCTGGTGAAGAGGGCCATGAATTCTCGACCTACATTGGGTGAGACGTCTTCAAAAATCAAAGTTCCAGAACCAAAGGTCTTTAGAGGCAATCGAAGCGCCAAAGATCTGGAAAATTTCTTGTGGGATATGGAACAGTATTTTAAAGCTGCTCATGTGCATGCTGGAGAGAAAGTTACAATCACCAGTATGTATCTCTCTGGTGACGCAAAGTTATGATGGTGGACCCGAAATGAGGACGATGCATCTGCTGGACGTCCAAAAATTGAGACATGGGAGACCCTAAAAAAGGAATTAAATGATCAATTCCTCCCTAGCAATACGACCTGGATTGCTAAGGATCCACTCAAAAAGTTAAATCACACCGGAACTGTTCATGATTACGTGAAGGAGTTCAGTTCGTTGATGCTGGATATCAAGAACATGTCAGAGGAAGACAAACTCTTCAACTTCATGTCCGGACTGCAAGGCTGGGCACAGGCCAAGTTGCAGAGGCAGGGGGTATGTGATCTGCCCACTGCCATTGCTACTGCAAGCAGCCTTGTTAACTTCAAATTGGGCGGCAGTCAAGGCCCTTCTGAGAAGAAAAAGAAGAATGGTGGCGGCAAGAAAGATAAGGCTGACACTTTCAAAGACGTAAAGAATGTGGATTGGAAGAAAAAGAAGAACGTTGCTGACTCTAACAAGCCAATCAATAGCCAGAAGAAGAAAGTTTTTGATTTTGGCTGTTTTCTCTACGGTGGTCCCTATCGTGTAAATAATTGACCCAAGAGGGAGAAGCTGAGTGCCCTCATTGCTGCAAGTAGGGATAATAGTGATGATGACTGCCTCACCCAAGTTTACCCTCTCTAGTTACTGAACTCAATTGTTGTGGGCAAAGTTCAGCAACCCCGCAAAGGCCTTATGTTTGTGCAAGCTTGGGTGAATGGTAAGGAAATTCTAGTCATGGTGGATACGAAAGCCACCTACAATTTCGTTGCCCAGAGAGAGGTGGGAAAATTCAATCTGCAGTTGTCTGAAAATGCTAGCAAGCTAAAGGCAGTAAATTGTAAAGTAATGCCGGTGCGTGGCATTGTAGAAATATGTCTGAAGATGGGTCTGTGGAAAGGCCAAGTGAGCTTGATGGCTATGCCATTGGATGATTTTAATTTCATCCTAGGGAATGAATTCTTTATCAAAGCGAAGGTGGCTTGAATGGAGTGCTGATCATGGATGAGAAAACACCCTACTTTGTGCCTGCAGCCATGACAAACCAAAACAAGAAAGAAGGCAAGTGGAAGATGGAGATGTTGTCCGCTATGCAAGTGAAAACTGGGCTAAAGAAGGCGAGATGACATACCTCGCAGCTTTGGTGGAGATTAAACCAGATGTACTAGTTGCAATACCAGATGCAGTGGCGGATGTATTGGGAGAATTACTAATGTTATGCCCCTAGAACTCCCTAAAAGCTGTCAACCCAGACAAGCAATTGACCACAAGATCAAGTTGGAGCCTCGTGCTAAGCCTCCAGCTCGTGCCCTTTACCGGATGTCGTCAATGGAACTGGTAGAATTGGGGGAAGCAGTTAAATGAATTGCTAGAATATGGAAGTATGAAGCCATTCAAGGTGTCATATGGAGTCCATGTTCTGTTCTAGAAGAAACAAAATGACTCCCTGTGTATGTGCATTGACTATCGAGCCTTGAACAAGGTAACCATTTTTTTTTTTCATAAGAACAAGTATTCTGTTCCCAATGTTGTTGATATGTTCGACAGACTGTCCAAGTCAACCTTCTACACGAAGCTGGATCTCAAGACTGGGTACTGACAAGTTAGGATTACAGAGGGAGACGAGTCTAAGACTGCGTGTGACACCCTATGGCTCTTTTGAATTCCTTGTAATGCCGTTTGGGCTCACCAATGCCCCTATAACTTTCTACAATTTAATGAATAATTTTTTTTATGAGTACATCGATGTCTTTGTAGTTGTTTACTTTGACGAAATTGTGATTTATAGTGAGACGTTGGAGGATGACATAAATCATTTGAGGGCGGTGTTTTCACGACTTAGAGAACACCAACAGTATGTCAAGAACGACAAATACGAATTCTGTAGCCAAGGAGTGATATTCTTGGGACACTGGATTAGCAAAGGCCAGACCTGAATGGATGAGAGGAAGGTGAAGACAATTGTTGATTGACATGCACCAACCAAAGTGTATGAATTACAGTCGTTCTTTGGCCTAGCCAACTATTATCGCAAGTTTATTGAGGGATATTCCAAGACGTGCAATGTCCTAACTGACTTACTGAAGAAATACCAAAAATGGGACTGGAATGGTGCCAGTCAAACAGCTTTTGAGAAGCTGAAGTATACAATATCTTCATCACCTGTGCTGAAACTAGTGGACTTCGAATTGTCATTCGAAGTGCATACAGATGCGTTTGATCGTACCATTGGAAGAGTCCTTGTTCAGGAGAGATACACTGTTGCCTTTGAAAGCCAGAAGCTAAAAGATGTTGAGCAATGATACTCAACACATGAGAAGTAAATGACTACTATGGTGCACGACCTTGAAATCTAGAGGCATTACTTGTTGGAAACGAAGTTCACTGTTGTGACAGACAATGTGTCAAACACTTATTTCAAGTCCCAGAATAAGTTGACCCCAAAGCAGGCCCAATGGCAGGAATTCCTTGCTGAGTTCGATTTTGTGTGGGTGCACAGACCTGGAGGTAGAATCAAGTTGCTAATGCATTAAGTAGGAAGAAGGTCAAGGACTATGTTGCTACACTGTCCAGTGTGCAGACTAACTTCTATGTAGAGTCAAGGAGCATGCCCAGACCGATGTTGCTTATGGAAAATTGAAGCAGTAGGTTGACGAGAGTCTGGTGCATAGATATTGGATTGATGATGGTCTGCTCTGTGCCAAATGTGGCAGAGTATATGTTCTTACTGGAGGGGAACTAAGACTGAAGTTGCTGTGCCAGACACACAACTCTCAGTGGGCTGGTCATCTTGGAGTTGAGAGGATGTTTACATTGTTGGCTTGCTCTTATTACTGGCCCAAGATGGAAGATGATGTTGAGACCTATGTCAGAGCTTGTCTCGTATGCCAACTTGACAAGGTTGAGAAGAAGAAGGCAGCAAGCTTTCTTCAGCCACTGCACATTCTTGACAGACTATGACAGTCAGCCTCAATGGATTTCATATGCAATTTGTCAAAGGTTAATGGCATGCGTTCGATCATAGTGGTGGTCGATCGTTTCTCCAAGTATGCGGTGTTCATTCCTGTACCTCATGCTTGCCCTACAGATGTTGCTATAGAGCTGTTTTACAAGTATGTGACAAAGTACTTTGGGTTGTTGGAAGATATAGTCAGTGATCATTACACTAGGCTCACTGGAAAATTCTGGACTGTGTTGTTCAATCTCATGAGTTCTGAGTTGAAGTTCTCTACAACGAGTCAACCCCAAACTGACGTACATACTGAGTGGATCAATGTCTTGCTGGAGGACTACTTGCGACATTATGTCACTATAAGTCAAAAATATTATGTAGAACTTGTGAACACTGCCCAATTTTGCTATAACTTGCACAGATTTTCAGCAACAGGAATGAGTCCTAGTGAGTTGGCTATACGACAATAGCCATTTACTCCTGAAGAAGTTGTGAAGCAGAGAACCATAGGAAAATGTCTCGCTACTTATCGTTTTGTCCGTTCCAAGTACGAGTTGCTTGATGAGGCAAATGACAACTTGGTCAAAGCTGTCCGATGAATGAAGAAGTATGTGGATCAAGGCCGCAGACCACTGGAATTTCAAGTTGGTGATCTTGTCTTGCAATATGGAAGATGATCAATAGTAAGGTAGTACACCGTGGGCTTGTTCCCAAATATGATGGCCCCTTCGAAGTGATGAAGAAGGTCGGGAATGTCCTACCGCTTGAAGCTGTCTAATCAATTAAAAATTCACCAACTTTTTATGTGAGTTTTCTGAAGCCTTTTTAGGAAGACTTGCTAAATGCTAGAAAACAGTCCAGAAGGGCTCTGCCTATAATCAGGAAACAGTTTAACAAAAAGGTCGATAAGATTCTGTCTCACCGGACCATGGGTTAGAGTAAGAAGAATCGTAGGATTGATTTTTTGGTACATTAGAAAGGTAATTCTGAGACAGACGCGAGTTGGGAAAAAGATGTAACTTTTTGGTAGTTCGAGAAACAAATCAAGGAGTATTGAGACAACCTCTCGACGAGGACGTCGAGCTTTCTGGTGGGGGTGGTTTGTTACCCCCTTAGCTCGTTGGTGGCATTGGCATGGGCAACCTCATCCAAGGCGCCTATGCCTTAGCCAATTGGCAGAAGTCGCATGCATGGCTGAGGGAGGCAGTCTATGCACATGAGCACAAGTCAGCATGCAAGTAAGGTAGTCAGATGACTTGAATTGTGGGACAGTGCTAGCTTGGAGGACTAAGCCATGGGCTGGGTCATGGCTAGGCACGAATGCAATAAAATCAAATGCTATGGGCTCATCAGAAAGGCACATACACAACATTTGAAGACGTTGGGCATGTGTCCTACATATGGTGGCAGTTCAGTGTAGTTGTTGGCAGGTGCACAACATGTGGCAGTCTCTATCATGCGCACATAACATGTAGAGAAGTTGTAGGCTGTTGTTGGGTCAGCAACCAGTTGCAACTACCTCTGTCATGATCAACAATAGAGGGAGTGGCTGAAGGTGGTCAGTCATTCAGACTTTGTGGGCGGATTTGAATTGTATGCAGTTGCCTAGGCGGTTGGACTTGTAACCGCCACCTAGAATTTTATAAATAGGCATGTCTGGGTTTGCAGTGCAACCAAGATAGTGTTTTTGTAAGTAGACCCAAGATTGAGTTTCCTTATACTTTGTTGAGAAAGAAAGGTTTGGTCTTTGGCCTGTAAAGGCTGTGTGTTGTGTGAGTTGCTTGTTTGTCCCTACTCTGTTCCTCTGTGCATTTTTGTGAGTGTTTTGAATGTTTGATTAAGACTAAGTGTTAGATCTCAGTGCCATCATGAGGTAAAAATTTGGTAAAAAATTTGACCTCGTGACATCTAGCATAGTAGCCAATCGTCGAGCTCTAATGGAAACTGCAAGATTCGAACTTCCAAATTTTAGGTGAGGAGTATGGTCGGTACCATCACTAAACCACCTTACTCGGTGGTGATTTAACAAGTTAAATATAGTCGAGTTTGTGCATGTATAGGCAAATTCTTTTTAGGCAAATTCATATGTTTATCTTCACAAGTAAATCATATCAATAATTTCATTTCAATTTCTTGTAAAGTTGATCCAAGTCAAAAATTAAAAAAATGACTCGTGCGAATAACCTTTAATAGAGTTGGCAATGTCGTGTCATATTTGTATTGTGTCTAAATTGATTCATTAAATACCCAATACATTTATAACCTCGATAGTTTATCATATAAACGAACTCATGTCAAACTTGATTCATTCAATTCACAACTCATATATGATCATTGATAATCAGACTTAAAAGAGTTTCAAAAAATTGACTCATTCAATACACAACTAAGATTTTGATATTCGAGTTCGTATCATACAATTCGTATTAAAACTAGTCCACTCAAAAAGAAAAGTATGTCTGGAGTAGTTGTCACCAATGCCCTACCAAGTTCTTCTTGATTGATAGCTAGGTGAAGATTTTCCTTATCTCCTAGATTGGACTTATCTTGATTCTTAATTATCCGTTGTTATGTTTTCCACAATGACTAACATAATCAAAATTGCAAAATTCTTTGGGACATCTCAATGAATTTAGAAATCACACGTTTTTTACATAATATAAATCATTGAATACACAACGCATTTATGATTGTTGATACTCTATCATATAAACAAACTCGTGTCCAACTTGCTCATTTAATTCACAATTCATATTTAATCATCGATAATCAAGGTTGAACAGTCTCAAAATTAACTCATTCATCATACAATTAAGTTATGATTATCGATAAATACGATTTGCATTAAAATTAGTCCACTCAAAAAGAAGTGTATGTGTGGCCCACTTATCAACCAATGCCCTCCCAGATTCTTCTAGATCGATAGCTAAGGTGAAGATTTTTGAACCAGTCTTGTTAATGATAGCAAGGTCATGTATATCCAAGAAACAAAAAAGTCCAATTTAATTCATTGACTTATTAAAAAGGATTAATTGACAAAATTATTGTAGCAGACAACTTTCCAGAAGGTCTTCGAGGTTGTCAAGTACAAGAAGGATTCCAACCTTTGACAGCCGCCTTCAATCTTTTCATGGCGGTGTTTCAAATTTAAAATTAGGTAAAGGGAAGTTGGTATCATGACTACTAATTTTCAGGGCCGGAGCTAATACCCCGGATTGGTTCTCGTGGCCTTGTTCTCAAAAGGATGGACGACTTCGATTTGAGTGTTCCTCAATCGAGTGACTTAATATGTTTTTTTGAGTAGTCAGACGAGGTATAGTGTAATGTGATCGACGCATTTGTTTAGAATACAAAAGAATTATAAATTCAAATCGTGTCACTTTCATATGATATTGAAATCAACAAATACTTAAATATAAACATTCATCGATCGTTATCGTCTCTTCTAACTCGTGACTCTAGATCTTAAACTCATTTGCATTTTGCAAAAAAAATTTATATGTTTTAGTATATTTAAAATTTGCCCCCACAAAATAATCTTACACATTTGAATTTATTCATTTATTTTTTATATGAGAATTAAAAATTTTTTACTCTTACATGGGTGAACTTAATAATATTTTAGTTAGTCGTATTCCTCAAAAAGTGTTCAAAAAATTATTCCCTTTTGATATTTTGATATCTCTCTCTCTCTCTCAACAATGTCAATTTATTTTCATAATGAAAATATTCAGCAACAATTACAAAATGTAAGATTTTTCTAATGTGACCTAAGTGTCAATAATTTAAGTTGCGAAAACATTCTCTCGCATATACAAATACATTGTATATGTCTCACCATTCCCACACATTTAACAGAACTCAAACACCAAATTATATTTTTTTATTCATTATTAGTTTAAATTTTTTAATCTTACTATCGTTAAAAGTGTCATGATGATATTAGTAATGGGTCTTAGTATTGAATGTAATGTCTAGTATTTGTTGTCTATTTTGATAAATCGACGAAAGTGATGCTTTAGGTCTTTAAGGCCATGATGCCCTCACTAAGCCAAATTTTTTGCTCCGCTGGAGTTAATTTTGATCATTAATTTCTAAAATTATTAATTAAAAAATAAAAAATTTATAAAATAAAAATGTATATTTTTCTATGTTTAAAAAATAAAAATACAGTACTAAAATTTAATAAATAATGACTTGAGTATTACTGTTACATATATATATATATATATATTCAGTCAAGTCAACTCCTGTTTAGGAGAGAAGAGGGACGCAACCACATTCCTTTTGTACAAGGAATCTTTAATTTTTGATTAACTGTCTGGTGTTGTGTCTTGGTGTGTATGGAAGTTTGTTCATATATCTCTACTAGATAACATTGAAGAATCATTCAAAATCTACGAATTGATATAAGGGTAAGTTAAAAATTTATTTTATTTTACATTTCTCCCAATCATTAATAATTAAAAATAAAATTCACAAATAATAATATCCAAACAAAACATTAAACACTCAAGTATAATTTTATATTGCAAAAAAAATATATACAATAAAACATATCATACTTTGAATTTTATCTCAGTCATATTTTTTTCCTTAAAACCATCACCAATCACTTACCTCACTGATCATCCCTCTGTCAAACTCAAACGTCAAATCACATCACTCATTTTTATCACATATTTAATCATTTAAATATTTTCTCCTTAAAAACATCACATCACTTATTTATATCATATATTTAATCATTTAATATTTAATTAATTTGTAACTAATATAATTTTTATTTCAAACATTATTCATATACAATAATATATACATATTTAAAAAAAATAATATAATTAGATTAATTTTTTGAGCTTTCAAATTTTATATTTTAATATACCTTCAAGCACAAGTTATGACTAGTATATACATATATATATCAAAATTAGTTTCAATTCAAATTCAAATTTTATTTAAAAATTTTGATCTTATTATTAAAAAAATATTTATTTTTGCATGTCATAATCAAAATCCGTTCAAAATCAGACATCCAATCCCAATATCCGACCTAATTTTAATAATTAAAATATAGTTGATTTTAGCATATTATGCCCAAATTTTAACTCAATTTTAATTTGATAGAATATTAATAAATTCAAATCTAAATTCATAAAATATGAGATAGTGGATTTGTATTTAGATTTAAATCAACGGACACAAATGTCGATTCATATCCGTTTAATTAAACTCAGAATTAGATAGGATTCAGATTAAATCCTGATCCATTGACGGCCCTCGATCCGCCTAGCATTCTACATCCAATAGTCTGAGAAATAACACCTGATTAAGGCTTTAGGCCTGCTTTAAAGTTCATTTCCGCACATTGATAGGACTGATGACTCACTAATTCAACATAACAAAATCAACACAAGCTTAGAAAATCTGAATACAGTCCTAATAAATTTGTTTATGAGTTGGGTAAATATTGACATTACCCGACCTATTAACAGCCTAACCATCGGACAGGGAAGATATAACCTGGAGGCCAACATTGTAACAGCCCCAACAGGCCTGCCTACAACCACAATGTCCATTGCATCTACACAAGAATTACTACCATTTACAATGAAACTAGACTGCACTTGCACTGGACCATTTGATCATAGGGTGAACTCTATGTTCGGACGACTGATTTTCACCCTAAACACAATTCCATTAGACCTAGTGTCCGACGCCCTGTAAAAAAAAAAAAAAAAAAGGAAGAAAACCGCCTAGAAATCACAGGTACTTGGTAAAAAAAAAAATAGCCTTGACCTTTTCTAATCTGAACATCAGTGCCTGCAGTTAAAGGGTTTCCTATGTAGAATGTCAAGTAAAACTATTTAGATATGCCATCATGATAGACCTAAAAATGAACGAAACAATCCATGAGACAAGGCAAGCAAACAATAACTACTCATATAAATAGATGAGTAAACCGGAGTCATACTGCATTTATTTGGAGGAAAAAAGGAAAAATAAATTGGTATCAGCATGTGAAATAGGGTATATACCCCCCACAAACTGTAGGTGCACGTTCAACTCAAATACACACTCCGAATAGTTTTTGAAATACAAAGTGACAGACTATACCAAGGACAAACAAGCTAGATCTATGTTTTTTTTTTTTTTGACCAACGTGAACTACAGAACCTACACTTGAAAGTGTAAGTTCCATAGTCTCTATATAAGCGCGCACACACACACCCAAAGCTAGATCTATGTTCAAAAACATCATTTGCCTGTATTCTACAATGGATAATCTAAGGACACAAATACAGCAACATACTTGCTCCGACTAGGAAATGGTTGATACACAAGCAATTTAAATGTGAATTGGCTTGCAACTGACTAAGATACACGCTGGAATCACCTCCGATAGCTTGGAGGTGGATAACCTGAGGGAGGATAACCTGAGGGAGGGTAACCTGAGCCTGGATAACCTTGTGCCTGAGGAGGTGGATAACTATAGGGTTGCCCATAAGCTGGTTGAGGATATCCCACAGAGGGTGGGTAAGGCTGATCAAGGCGTGACATCTGCTGGACTGGGGGCACTGCCATTACTTGTGGACCAAACATACCATCTCGTTTGTCCATTTCAATTTTGTGTTGTGTCTGAAACACTCAACAAAGATTAGACAAGGAAAAATAGTAAGCAGGAAGAGTCATGCCAAACAAATGGCATTTGTACATAAGAGTTCCACACCAAAGGATGAAGCAGAAAATGTTTTGTGTTAACAATCATGAGGTGGTGGGGTTCAAATCTGAAGTCGGTCACTATGCAAATAACACCAAAGATTAGGTCTATAACAGTCCACCAGTTCTAACAGCCTCAATTAACGTAGATCAAACTGAGTAATGATGGCTCCTCATATTTTCTAATGACATTTTTTTAAGAAAAAAGCAACCGCCATTTTCCTTTAGTTTTAGAAAAGCACAAGCACATAATCCATTGTGAAATTTCTGTAAAACTAAGGTTGAAAAATATTTTTCATGTAAAATATAGCTCCAAATGGAAATATCATATGTTTATTTTGCATACCTGCATACATGCACAAACCCTGCAACAACAAAATCATAGAATAAACTCAGTAGGATAATTTTTTAATACTCCAGCTGAGCATGCTCAATGAGTAGGGAAGAGAAGACCTACGTGCAGTAAACCATATCAGCCAAACAAGACAGCAACTGGGAAGCCTCCGAAATTTCCTCACTGCCAACAATCATTGCAACAATGGAAAATATGCATGCAATTTGTTGAAGGCAGAACATGAAACCCTATATATCAGGAAGGAACATGTTTAACCACTAGCAAATAAACCAATCTAGTCAGTGTTTGTCTGTGTGTGGTTGAGAGGAAGAGAGAGTCCATACAATAATGCAATTATCACATTGTGTTGTCTGTATGTTGAACTCATCTTGCAACAGAAAGCGGGTTGAGGCTACTGAATTTCCAAAGCACAAGAAAACCTGCATATTTATATTTTGGACAAGAAAATTTTAAAAAAAAAGACAGAATTTTGAAAAAACATGAAACTAATCATAGCAGTAAAAGAGTAAATTGACTTTTATGCAGCTGCATTATTAAGTAATTTCTAAAATTATTGACCAATATTACACAAAAGAGACTCAGGATGTCCCAAATTAACATGGTATGCTATGCTTTGAACTTCAATACAAGTTTGCACCCACATATAAACATGGCTCATTACAAGTTTCAAATGAATGAATTGGCCACATGAGCAAAGTTACGGCTTTTGAAAACATCCTTCCTCATGCATAATGGTGGCCAAGGATTCATGTTTTCCTATGACATCTTAGAAGCGAGAGACGGTCACAAGGCACCAAAGAATAGGTCAATCATTCTTTAGGGACATGAACCATCAATAAAGGGCGCAAAGGGTATAGAATAGCAAGGATGTTCAAGCTCTAGGGAGGCACATGGATTCGTTTAATAAGATGAGCAATTTCTTTTTGCTTAGAAGAATGAATGAATTGGCAGCTTAGTGCTTCATAATGTAGAGTGGTTTTTTTTGGTTTTTGTGGGTGGGTGTTAGGGGTTTTTTTTTTGTTTTTGTTTTTTTTTTGGGGGTGGGGGGGGATGATGGACGAATAATTGTTCACCATTACTGCTGCCCATCAGCTGGTGCTACCAACTACAGACTTGTCAGCCTGTAGAGGAACCTGTATAGTACCCCGTCCACAATGCTATGGATGGTTAAAATGAGATCCAAATGAATAGGAAGGGAAACAACTAGGAGATGTATGGCCTCTTCATGCCTGCTACGATGGTATAACTAGAACTAACATTTAGTGAAGCATCATCTTCCTTTCCAAAACTTGTAAAAACATAGATACTCACTATATGCTTCCTTCTGTCTCTTTGCATTTCCTTTTTATTATGATATAGTAGTGATAATGGATAGAGATGCCTTCTGATGATAATAAGGACATAGTGCAGTGGAGAATCTAAGGGCTAAAAAAATTCCTATTGAACAAGCTTGATGACTGGCTATTTAAAGCATTGCTTCTCAAAAAGAAGATATCAGAGTTCAAAACAGCTTCGCTGAAAAGGTAAATACACAGGATAACCAAATTTTTGCCTTCTTTCGTGGTAAACTGACAATCAGAGGAGATTGTTGGTTGAGAATGATGCCCAGGAAAGTTCAAAATCCGATTCCTCCAGCATTCAATGTAGATAATTTGGTTCATTTTGAAAACACAAGATAAACACACAATATGACCGACAGTGCAGCCTCTTAAACAACAAATCATATTATCCTTCCACATATCTTGGGGGTAAAGATAAAAAAAGTATCTTCCTCATTTTACATGAATCATGTCTTCCAAGAGAGAGGATGTGAAATTGCAACCCCTCCCACCCAAAAAAAAAAAACACAGAAAAACCCCGAGTTTGGGGTCCGTAGATTTCTAACAAATGTCCAAGAATGCGTCTCAAGTAATAAATAACATATGCATTAAATTAAAGTAATAAAGGACAAATAAAATCAAATCTGTAACATACCTCAGTGGCAAGGCAAAATTCGGGGCAACGACTTTCTCCACACCGGCCACTGCAGGGCAGGTAACCAGCACAGCAAACATACCTAGAAAGACAATATAAAAATAGATGCTATCATCAAAATGTTACCCCATACAAGAGTTTGATTGAGGAAGCAAACTTCTACTCACTTTAAATATTATTATCAATAAGAAAATTACCTTGACATGTCGTTATAAAGGGCTCGTTTCCGGAGCAGGTACGATACACATGGTGCACTGTAGTATAAAAATTTATAAATTAGTTGTCCTAAATTGTTGTGGGAAAATGGCATCCATAACCTGATAGCTTAAGAATAAAATGGCAAAAATGAAGCAAGTGAAAATGTTAACCAACAATTGTTTGAATCTAAACACTTGTTTTACATATGTAAACATGTTCATAGGTAACTCATACAAAAAAGCATCAAGCACTTGAGTTTTTCCCAATATGTTTTTTTATTGGTAATCCCAAAATATGTTTTATAGATCATTTATGTATTAACCAGCACATCATTTAAACATTGCAATAATTTATTTGTATAGCAATCAATCTCAAGTATTATTAGGTTCTTATATCAAGCAGTATAAGTTTGGAAAGGTGTCTACCAATCATAGTTATTAGAATCGGTCCGGACATCAAACTGGCAGAAAGTCTGGGTCAATCGTTCACTGATTCAACCGGTGGGTCAATTAGTCGGACCGGTCGAATAATAAAATATAAAAAATAATGAATAATAATGAATAACTAAACAAATAATTACCATTATAGACCTAGCATGTTTTTAAGTATAGTAGATCACATATAAACAAAAAAAATGTTCACAATTAATTGATTTTCTAAGGTAATTTATAAAACTTAATAGAGCATCAAGTAATAATATGATATGATTATTTTAAGTAATAACATAATATGACAACTAAGGAAGAAGAGAAAGACAAAAAAATTGAACAAAAAGATTGTCCAACTCTGGAGATGAATGTTTCAAATGTAAATGGGATCCCATCCCACATCGAGTGGCCATCAGAATCCATTCTTAGTTTGCACCTATAAAGGCAAACAAAACCCTTTTTTTGTCATCATCTACGTGGCATGCACGATGCACCACAAGCTTCCTTGGAAAGTCTGTCAAATTTTTTTAATTAGAACCAGTTAGCCACAATACAAATCGTGTGGCTTTTCAGGTTTTTATGAAAACCATCCGAGTTTGGCTGGTTTTGTGGCGGGTTAATTAATTAAACGATCTGATTCATAAACTGGGCACCGGTTCATTGATTTTTCGGGTTAACCCGTCAGGCCAGTTCCAGTCCGATATTAATAACAATGCTACCAGTAAAATGATTTTTGTTTCCTAGAAACAAAAATCATCATTAAATAAAGGGAAAAAGTACAATTTAGTCTACCAACGAAATAATTGATTAGACCATAAAAGACCAAAGCCAGCAAAAATTAGACCAACCAAAAGAGCTAATTTTCATGATTAGACATGATTCTCATGTTTTCATGTCATCATTTGGATCGGTGAACCAAATCAGGTGATTCTATCAGCGAAAAGAAAAATACCATAAACTTGCAACTAAGGGGAATAAAACACAATTTAAAAAACCTTTGTTGATGGGTTTTAAAATTTGTTGAGACCAATTAATCTGTCCATATCACTATACATCCACCAATATGCATCGCAATGATTAACATATATAATGGATTAGGGTTTTGCAATCAAGATCTGAAGTTCTATTTTCAGTTAACCCAATTTTTCCCTAGAAACATGACATAGTGAATATTTTAATTTCATGGTGAAATAGCCCAACAAGGTCCGTATTTTGCACTCTAATGATTGAATTGGAGCCAAAGTAAGGAATAAGAACAAAATATTTAAGCTTCTTAGGAACCACCAACACCCATGATCAGTAAGTGGCCGACTACCATTATCATGGCTTTCAAACACTCAGATTGTACTACAAATTTTGAATTTTTTTTTTTTGGTCAAGTACTACAAATTTTGATTAAAAAACATGAAATATGCGTTTCTCAAAAACATCAAATAGTGGGTAAAAAAATCTAACTGATCTCCCTCGTTCTAACAATATGTAGGGAAAAATCTTAATCGACAAGAAATCTCACCAACAAACTCGACAATGTAGAACAACATATTCACCAGATTATATCAAATGAAAGTCAACTTGGAAAACTGAAAAAGGCGAAATAATTATATAATCAGCTAATTCATTCATCGATCTATTCAATCAAACAAAAAAGACAGATAAAAAATTAAAATTATCATGATATCCGAAGCAAAATATCAAATTACTATAAGTCAACCTTAGTAACAATAAGTCCACAGGCTAAACTTCCCCCAAAAAACACAAATCTCACTGAAACAAAACCCCATAAAACATATAATAGATAACAGAGCAAAAGAAATCAGATCCGACACAATCTCTCAACAGATCAAACGGTACTTACCACCAAAACGACAAGCAACAATCTGCAAAAACATATAAACAAATTAAACCAATAAGAGAAGATCACATTTAAGTAAATAGAGAGAAAATATTGGGCACAGAGAGAGAGAGAGAGAGTACAAGGAAAGTCGGCCTGGATGGTGTGCATGAGATCGGTGTGCCAGAGGTTCCGATAGGTCTGACGGACTTGCATCTTGTCGAGATGTGCCTGAGACGCCATTGTTCGTGGGTTCTGTGTGCTCAAATTCCCAAAAATGAAAGAGAAATTCTAACCCTTAAAAACACAAAAAATCCTATCTTCTCGCTGAAGAAGACAATTTAGACAATTCCTTTTTACTACTATTATAGCCAACCAGACGAAGACGAAGTAAAAAAAAAAATATATGAAAGACGAAGACGAAGACGAAGACGATGTAAACGAAGGCGAGAAGATAGGGAAGTTTCTTTGAAGACCGCAATCTCCTGCGCGGCAATAACCTAATGATTTCGTGACAACTGGGGAGCACAGTTGCAAAAAAAAAAAAAGTTATTTAATTTTGGCAAATAAGAAATAGGCAAATTAATTACACAGAAACCCTTAAACTTGAGGTTAATCACATATAACCCCCCTCCACTACCAAGTACTTTCACTAACCCTTGATACTTGGAAATAAATTGAACTTCAAATCCAATTCCCTTTTTAACGAGGCTCCATTACTATTACGAAGTCCTGACACACCAATCAAACTTAACTCACAAATTGAATTTGAGTTCATTACTTTAATTGACAGTGGAGTTGCAATTGCAATGCAAATTCCCCATTGCCATCAATTCAATCTTTGCCTACATTTGTTTTGGGGAATTACACCGTTAGAACTCTACCAACTAAATGCACTATATTATCATCATTGCAAGAATCCTCTAAGGTTACAATACTATTATTCTTCCTCAAATGTTTTCTTAATCACAATTTCGTCTCACGTCCACTATCGTGTAAATCTTCCATTTCAAAAATGGAGTTCGAAGCTGACATGACTCATACGATGGTTAAGACAATGCTTTGTCTTTTTTTTCTTACATCGCTTTGACAAACTTGTTTTTTTCTAGTTATTTTTATAATAGAAATTTTTTTTAATAATTTTATGTTTACATTAGAAAATGGTGATGGAAGGTCTGCAACAATTGGCATGAAATCAAGTCTTAATCAAAAAGTCATATTTTTTTTGGGTGAATTTAGTAACTATTGCGTTACTAACATCCTGAGTTTTCGGCCTTATTTATAGGAGTAATGTTTAATATGAGAGAGAGAGAGAGAGGAATTTCTTGTCATCTTCCTCAGTGGCTGTCAAAGCAGAGACCCAGTGTCCTCATTTAGTGTTTATGCCTATTGCTTCAACAACTCGTTTACAAAAATAAATGTTCAGCTATATATTCATACACGCACCAAAATAAACATAGAAAACAGAGCTTTCTTACAGTGGTCCTATTTTTCAGTTCCAATTGTCGGAGCTAATTCCTATGGCTTCTGATCTGTTTGTGTATGAAAACACTTTCTTTTCTGATCCATTTTCTCCTTTCATTGAGTCGCTCATTGATCATGATAGTATCTTCCAAGCAATTTCAGACACATACCACAACTCGGCCGAGAGAAACCCTCTTGACGAAACCAATTCTCTGGACCAAAGTGCACCTACCCTCCTCTCTTCCTCACCACCAAGTCACCAACTTGGGAATCTCTCTCTCTACCAACACCAAACCACCCATTTGGCAACTGCTTCTTCAATTTCGGCAAATAGGTATGCAGATTTCACTGTTTTGGAGGTCAAAACAGAGGAATGTCGAGCTCTTATCGACTCTCTCTTTAGCTATAGTAACAACTTCTTTGAGCCTCAGACCCAAGGCTTGAGCTCTCCTGCAAATAACTCCTCTATTGGTCAAATAAGAAGGGTTTGCAGCACTGGAGATTTACCAGTTAGTTTATCTAAATTCAGCCTCTTTTATGTTTTAATCACTCTCTCTCTCTCTCTCTCTCTCTCTCTTTCTCTCTCGCTCTCTCTCTTGAATTATGGATTATGTTTATACTACAGAAGATCAAAACAGCAGAGACAAGTCACAAGTTGTCTTCAAATCCTTTAAGCACAGAGAGGTCATCCATGGAGGAAGCCAACTTCAAAGTGAGACGATATAGTGCGGAAGAGAGGAAACAGAGGATTCATAGGTACAAAGCAAAGCGTAATCAAAGAAATTTCAACAAGACAATCAAGGTAAAAACTATAATTTATTTCTTTTACCCAGAATTATTAAAACTATATGCAACAATTTAGCTGAATGTGGTTGGTATTTTGTTCTTGTGCTGATACAAGTATGCTTGCCGGAAGACACTGGCCGACAATCGGCCTAGGATACGTGGCAGATTTGTACGCAACGATGAAACAGGAGAGATTCCTAAAGCTGCAACTTATAATCGATATGAAGACGAAGATGATCTTTGGGTTAGTCTAATTGTTTCACATTCTACTTCAATTATATTTTTTTTTTTTGGTTCATTTAATTACATTATTTCGGTAACTTGAAAAACAGAAAATATTTTGACGTATTTCAGAAATGTTTCGATCCATTTTCGGAAACAAAAAAATTAAGAATTATTTTTCAAAAACATTGATCAAAATATATTAAATTATTTTAAAATACCTTGAAACATTTCGAAATAAGTGTAAATACATTAAAACATTACAAAACACGTTAAAACATTATAGAACATCTCGAAATATTAAAATTTTGATTTCATCGTTGATTCGTTTCGGTCTCATTGAAAACGAAAATATTTCGATCATTTCGAAATAAAATTTTGATTCTTGCTTCTCATTCCCAATAACGGGGCATTGTGTAGTGATATAAGCCACCAATGTTTCCAACAAATTTTTTTATGAATGTCAAAAACATTTTAAAAAAATGATGTTTGTAATCAAACTAATGACTATAATGTGGTTTGTAGATTGAATGAAGATGAAGAAAGAAGATTGGATGGAGGAGGAGGAGGAGGACCATTCTTCAACAACTATGTCCCAACCCAATTTCAGTACTATGGCTATTCATAATTGAACCTATTTCAAATGAGCTTTCTTGTAATGATTCAATATATCACCGTGAATATTTCCAATGCATGTCCTTAGAAAGCAGTAATAGTGGTAGTAGGATAGCATAGCAAAGCACCAACGGGAGATAAAACACAGAGAATGTTGTCCATTGGTAGCTCTTGCTTTTCTTGGTCTTGAATTCAATCGTGTATGAACAAGTTTATGCCTCACCGACCCTCTTCCAGTCTTCTTTTTACAACAAAAATGAGTGAGAGGCAGAACCAATTGTCAATGGAAAGAGCAGAATATTAAAGAATGCTTACTTAATTTGATCACCAACACATCAACTAACTATGATTCCAAATTCTCACCTTTGACCAGAACCTTACTGAGAAAGAATTGACACTATAAACTATTTCAATACCATATCACTCCACTGCAACAGATTAGGAGATGATTGGTCCATAGAAAACTTAATGAGATACCTCAGAAAAAAATATTTCACAAGATCTAGAGGATACAAAAAATTAAAAAAAAATAATAAAAAAGAAACTCATTATACTAGAATTTTGTCATTTAAGAGTACAAGAAGCATCGAATGTATATAGTTTTAACCTTGCATACAGAGAAATTGTACTCGCGTGTAATAGCCAACATGACCAATAGACCAAGTTAAGTGTAGTACAGTGAGGTGTTACAGGTGTCATGTGCGCCAACCCACATTGCTTGAAGAGGAAGAGTTCTTGAGCTACATAAATGATTTTCCTGTGCAAGAGGTCTTTTCTAGACAAAAGCCTAGAAGAACAAAACCTCGAGGGACAACTCAAAGCGGATAATATTTTGAAGATGGCAGTGGGATGTTACGTCGCAAATTGAGCCGCTCAAGTTATGATAGAATAACTTTATTTCGATTAAAATGTGATGCTTTTAGTTATAATAGAACAATCTTATCACGACAAATAAAAATGTTGAGAAGAAAATGAGAGGATGGGGCTGGCCTGTTCAGTCCAAGAAAAGTGTTCTTGTTGGTTTTTTGACAACTACATATTCTTCAACATTTCTTAGTGATTTGCCCGACAAATATTAAAAGAGGAAATCATTAGAAAAATGCGTGCACGAATGTTATATGTAACTAGTGGGTGGACTTTTACTTCTTTTATAATACACTGCACCTAGCAGACAGGAAAGATTCTATATGTTATGATGATCGAACCTTTGATTAAAGATAGAAACAAATCATGAACAGAGCAAAACATAAATGTTTTCTTTTCCCCATTGGCAAAAGATATGCTAGAAGGTGGTTCAACACCTAGCAGCAGAATGATTTTTTTTTTTCAATAGTAAGGGGTGTTCGGGTATAAAAAATAGGTCATCTACATCAGAAATAAGATATTCACAAATGATAAATCTCTTATGACCTAACTCAAAAGGGTTGCCACTTGAGCTACTCCTTGAGATTCAATAGAATAATTCAACTCTTTTCTTCTAGACAAGTTTTAATCAGGCTAGTATAACTCTAGTCTTACATGATATGGAGTGAGTATTTTGGGAACGAGACACGAAAAAAAGCTCTGGACACAAAGAATACATTGTATACACCTATTTTTCTTTAATTTCAAGATAGCGAGAAACTCACGTATTAGATTCTCTTTTTAAAGAAATTATATTTTATAATTCGTATTTTGAGTTCTTTTTGCAGGAGATTGTTGAATTTAAGGCATGTTTACAGTGGTTTTATGATTGATTAACCCACCCTTTGACATGTTTTTGTCCCCCTAAGTAGTGGAGTCAATATTTGAAGACTCTCTCTGATTTGCTCACTTAGTAACCCTGTACTGCAAAATAATTGTTTTATTCTGCTTGTCTCTCCCACTAAGTTCGAAATGGGAGTGGTGTCCATGTCAAGATAAAGAGTTGTAGTTTGCTTTGTATTCTTCATCTTCCTCTCTCCTTCCGGTTTAACCTTTTATATAGGCAGTAATTGTTCCATTATTATTGCTCGATTAAGTGAATCTATTACTGTTTGTAGTTTTGTTTTGTTTTGTTTTGTTTTTTCCTAACAAAAATTTGTTTGAATTACGCACCATTTTGGGTTGGGTTTATGGGTATGTAACAAAATAAGACTCAAACTCAAGACGTGTGAATCTACATTTCAATGTTTTTATTATTTGCTTGATCATTAAACCAAACTGTGTGGGTTAATGTTTTGAGCTTTTTTACCTTTCCTTTCCTCTAAGAACAGGTACAATAAGTAGCAGCTCTCTTTATATGTAGTAAGGGGTTAAAAACCTCTAGTATCAGAGATGAATTGTAAAATTAAACGTCATGAGTTCAAATCTTGACAACTTTTTAAGACCAGTGTCCTTCACGAATACTTTAATTCTAGTGTAAATAACATGTCTTTGATCGGATCGAAAAAAAGATTAGTTAAGATGCACGTAAATTAGTTCAGACACTCTAACCGTTAAATAAAAAAAATGCAGGGGATTAGAAGCATAAAACAAAGGAATGTTACAAAGCAGTCAAAAATGCTAGAAAGAAAGCCCCCTAGGTCATGCATCTCCAGTAGTTCCTCCAATGTGTGAAGAATCCATAAAGTAAAAAGGCATCAATCAACTCTTTCTCTCTCTCTCTCCATCAAATTTGTATTAAGTTGGTGGGGTCTCTCACCAACTACAAAGAAAGAGACAAGCTCAGTTTTGTGTGTGCCGACGGCTTAAATTTCAATACAAAGCATGAAATGGATCAAAAACCCACTTCAAGAAGTACATGGAGTGGTGGTATGGAATGGATAGGCTCCCACTAAAATTATAAGACTGTGGCTCGTGGACTAACTTTTTTGCATCTGTTCATCGATGTAAACTGCATCTCCACTTACAGATAAGAGTCGGCAATGAACCTACTATTATGAAACTTACGTGCGTTACTGCACAGACACACTGCCATACATTCACTGTGCATATTGTGTGTGAGAGGGTGAGAGAGATGGGCAGTTGACGGCATCTATTGGCGCATTTGGGGAGGTAATAGCGATGTGGAGAACTGGGCAGCGTTGGGAGGTATTTGGGGGGCTGGAGGAGGGAGAGAGCTGGGGAAGAAGGTGGTGGTGTTGGGAATGTTTGTATAGGATTAGGATGTTATTTCAATGCTTGCTATCAATAGTTTTGAATAACATATTTAATTCTATTTCACTGAAAAATAAGCACAAAAAATTGGAAGTGTGAGCACCCACAAGTTGGGATCGAGAGCTATGTGATGAGCGACTATCCAGCACGGTTTGGAGAGTATTTTTAGCCCGTGGTGAATGAAAATCCTCCATTCAAACAAGAAAGAAGAAATTCTTCCCATTTTAAAGTCACCATTGACTCTATTTATTATTATGGTAAATCAATATATCAAGACGTCCACTTACAAAATTTATCTTTGACTTTCGTCTCAATATGTGTATTATTGTACATTTTCTTAAAAGAACATTCATTCATTTTTTTTTCCCTGCTGACCACGACAATTGAAACGATGCGAAAATTCCAAACCAAGAGAAAGGCCGATGGTGGGCATTTGGGAAACTAAAAAAAAAAAAGCCAACTCGATAACCGGGAGAAACAAAACAAAATCAAAATTTGGCTGAAAAAGAAGCAAGGCTATGGATACCGTTACAAGATGTTTATACTGATCGATCATAAAAGAAAAATTCCGATTCATTACCATTAAACTTCCTTCCCACTAATATGAACGTTCTTAGATGCAAGAAAATGATTCCATTCCAAACTCAAAAAACCAAGCAATCGAAAAGATTCTTTAATTTTATTGTCTTTTTGAATCACAAAAAGGTCCGACTAATACAACTTTTTAAAAGGAGGATTTTTCCATAGAAACATTAAAAGATGAAGAAGTGGCCACATTACTCTTGCAAATTCTAGAGAGTCAGTGATTTATGCCCCTGTAGAATATGAGATTTGTCAGTGAACTTGTGACAATCAGAAAGTGTTGTTGTAGTTAAAATTATCCGAAAATAACAGAGAGAGTACCCAGGTTCTTCGCCAGCCTCTCAAGCACACAACAAAGATACATATCATATTTGTATACACTATACACAAGACAGACAGTTCTCCATTTATTCTTCCGAGCAAACTCACAACTTTCTGTCTGAGAAACATATAAATACTTGCTCTCGCTATAACAACCAAGAACCAAGATGGAAGGTTCAGTTGCTTGCTTAGACAAAACGTTTCTTGAATAAATGATGTCTCTTCGATGGATCCTTGGGTTTGCCCTTCATCTGGTGTTTGTTCCGTCCAGCACTGCAATAATAAAATAAAGACGCTTGTTAAGGTCCAAACAGCAGATAAACAAAACGATAAGCAACAACCAATTTCTTAGGCAGGAATCTAAGCAATGAATCGGAATTTCCCAGAAATTTACAAACATTTGCATGCAGGTAGGAGGAACTGCCAAGCCAGTGAATCTGCCGATGGTCAGAACACTTGATCGTGTATCAAAGTTTTATTTTAGAGTCCAAAAATTAATTTGAGAGAGAATTTTCAGAGGATCAAATTAGCTAAAACAAGCTATGAACAGTCCCATTCAGGAGGAATTTGGTCATTTGATATTAAGTTTCTTGATCAACGCATTTTTCCAGTTTGTAGAGCTAAAAAATTGCCAGTAACTTAACGTACTTAAACAAAAGATGGCTAATTTTCACTCAATAGAAGTCTGAAAACCACGCACATTTGAAAAATGCACAGAAATTCCAGATTTTCTAGTTCTCAAGCATTTGAACCGTTAAGGAGTCTTCAAGTCTAAAGAACAAAATTTTCTATGCAAAATGACTGGAAATTGGTAAAAATGCTGTGAATTTCAGTCTGCAACACTAAAGAACCATTCTGACAAAAAAAAATCTGAACCACATTTCTATGCAAACAGACAAAACATTTTAGCAAGAAAACTCAAAAGAACCATAATTCTATGCAGACAAACCATAAAATGGGGTGGAAAAAGGAAATCAAATAGTGCAGAAACCTTGTAGAAAAAGCAAGATAATGAACGACCCAGAAACAAAGTATAGCTTGCCATTCATTATATAGAGAAAAATATAAATACAAATTCTATGGAGGCAACAAAAGGGAAGTAAGCATACTTGTATTCCATGTAAACCATCCCATTAGCTCCTGACATGTAACTCATAGATCCCGCAGAGCGACGGGCTTTCTGAAGGGCAATATCATCTGCATCTTCTTCTAATTGCTCCAAACCAACTGCATCATCACCTGCACTTAACACCTATAATGAAAGCAAGGAAAATAGTATCAGTAGATTTAGTGAGACAATCATGTCTCAAGCCAAATGAGAAGCAAGCGAGAAAACCTTTCCAAGAAGTGCAAGTTGATCATCAAGATGATAATAGTTCAACTCAGGTCCAGTATCAGGCGGAGGCAGGCTCGTAATTACCTGTGAAACGGTTAAATTAGTAATACATTAAGTAGGACCAGTTAACCAAGTGATGACTGAGCTAGTAACAAATCACATCACAGATAAACCTTCATCAATCAGAAGACAAATACTCTAGGAATGGCAGTCCACATCTTACAGAGTAACAGAAATACCATGGTCCAGAAGAGTCCAGAAGGATATAGACAATACATGACATCCTCACAGGTACTAAGGAAACTGGTAAGCATGTAAACACACAAAATTCAATGACATAATGGAAAGCTTTACCTTGAAGCTATAACCTTGATCAATCAAAAACTGTTGCCTTTTAGTTGAGTAGTACATTTCCTACATCCAACAGTAGCAATTTAGCAAAAAAGAATATTGTGCATTGCTGACAACTTATATGTGTTGATTCCCAACATTCACCGGAGATACTAATTTCAACTGAAGTTGGCAAGCACCTGGGTATCTGTAGACACAAGGGAGTAGAAAAATGCATTGTACTCCTCTTTACCTCCTGCCATCCTATCCTGAAGCCGACCCTGTCAACCAAACAACAAAATCAAGACAAAAAAACAACAATTGTTATATTATGAACAAAAGAATCTCATCAGGTGGCTTTGTACCAATGGTAAATATACATGGTGCGCACAAAAACAATTACAAAGCACCTAAGCTAATTCCTTCACGTTATAAAAAAGACAAAAATACTCTCATTAAGAACAACTCCAAATGAAGTATCTATCATGAATTCCATTCCACATTGGCATTTCTCATAATACTATCACACGAATGACTGAGGTAGGATGGCCTATTATACATATAATACTTCAAGATCACACACCTTTGCCCTGAGAATGCGCCCAAGTCGTTGAGCTTCTTGACGTCTTGAACCCGCATGTGATGAAATTTGAATAATTACATTTGCCTCAGGAATATCTATAGAATTATCACCCACCTGTGAATAACAGAAGCAACAACATCACTATCATCGAACAGGAGTCCATACATTTCAGTGTATAGTCTGTAAAATACATTCAACAATATGGAAACATAGGATATTCCTATAATCATTGGTAGCAATCAAGATTCAGTTCTCTGTGTTGCCTGAGAATCGATTAAAACACAAACAAATAAAAAGTTCCCATGCAAAATTCTGTTAAAAAGAACATGCATGCACATCACGTTAACCCTAAAGAGTGACCACGCATCACATAACTTATTTGCTAGCTAAAACAAGGGAGATTATTAAGGCCATTGTGATGTATCAAATTAAATTAGTTGTAAAGAATAGAAGATAACATAAACCCATAAATAAAGGCCTCACAAAAATAAAACCCTAATTATACAAAGCTACTGGCTAGCTAAATGATTAAATGATCATTGGTGCAAAGAACCTTTGAGAGGAAAACAGTGTTCACTTCCCGACTAGTTTTGAAGGCATCAAGAATTTTTGTCCTTTCAACATGACTGCACATTGGAGAAACCATTACATGTTTGCAGATGTGATATAGGACAAGTAAAAGATAATCCCTTAAAAAAACAAACACCCACAAAACCTGGTAGCACCATATATCATAGGTTTCCGAAGCTTCATTGCATACTCTGTCAGTGCAAACAGATTGTCAGCAAAAACAATTATCTTATCACCACGTTGCTGTTCATGAAATCGGATAAGAAACTCGCAGGCCCGAAATTTATTTGGGTTCATCACATAAAGTGCCTGAAAAATAAAATGGGGTTATCAGTGTGCGGGAAGACAAGAAACTATGGAGTACAACTTACATTATGAAAAAACTATAAATTCAGTTGACTATTCATTAAGGTAAAATTTCTTCTTGCAGAGAAAAGCATCCTATAGCTTGGTGTAAAGCATTCATGCAATTGAAAAATAACAGCCACCCACAAGTTTGTATAAATGAAGGCAGTATATTCATTTCTTTTGCATTTAGTGAAATTATATTATTAAACAAAAATATACAGCTATGGGCAGTCCAGCATACAAGGAGGCAGCCCAAATTTATTTATTTGGTTTGATTTCTAGACTCTAGTAGGAGATTCTAACAAATTTACTAGGCTACCTTCTCCGTCAGAAAGATGTGCAGACTCTAGTGCTTACCCTACTTCAATCCTGGAGTTTTTAAGATTGCCTTGACTCATCTCTACATGATGACGGTTTCAAGAAAAATTGAGTATTATCAAAAGAATGAAATCCATTCTATCCTACCAGTACAATCGGGGAGTTACTGAAATAACTTTCCTGAACTTATAACATTTAAAACATGGACCACCAAAAAACATTTAAAACCGGCAGACCTGCTTCTTCCTAGAATTTTCTTTCTTCAGATATTCAGCAAAGAACTCCTTCGTCATAGGACACCACACCTCAGCGCACTGTACGTTTGCAATAAATCCACCTTTCACTAAATCCAACCAATTTGCCTCGTATAATTTGGGACCAATAAGGAAGTTCAAATCTGTTATCCTTTCGTCCTCTCTCACAAGTGTTGCTGCAATTTAACAAGTCAAATAGTTTTCGGTTTTCAGTAAATATGGGTCAAGTAAATTGGTTGATATGCATAATGGTAATACATTACATACCAGTAAGCCCGAGTTTGCAGTGAGATTTAGTAATGCTGATGACCTTTCGAAACATGTGAGCAGGAACCACATGAACCTGAGTGAAGATCAATAAATAAGAAAAAAGGAACATACAATATCCAATGATGCCCATAAAGTTTCAAATCCATGTCAAAATGTTTGTAAATGTATTTACCTCATCCATGAGAAGTAATCCCCATTCTCTATTTCTTATTTCTTCAATAATCTTTTCAGATTCTTCAGAACGCTTACCACCAAAAGCGACCATGTTATATGTGGTCACAACCACCCCAGCATTACCACGGAATCTTTCTTTGCTATCAGAGGTGAAACGACATATCTGATCATCTCGAATGGTTGACCACAATTTGAACTGAAAAGCCCACTGATCCACAGATACAGCATTCGTTGCCAAACATAGGCAGCTTTTCCGTATCCTGCTGGCAGCAGAAACACCCACTAAAGACTTTCCCGCACCACATGGTAACACAATAATACCAGATCTTGCTCTGCCTGCAATGTCAAAAAAAAAAAATTTAAGAGCTCATAAACATCAAGTCCTTCACAAAATTGTGAAAAAAATATTTATACAACAAAAAATATTTGCATAAAAGTCATCAGTATGAAAGCAAGAGAATGGTTTCAAAACATATAGATGTCTAAAAATTAGCATGATCAGCAAATATGTAATTTGCACAAAATTGAGCACATTACAATGCAAAGTAGTAATAATAATAATTACTAGTACAGTTGTTATTCCTATATTATAATTATTACCATCAGCAAACATCAAGATAGCTGCAGAGATGAAAACAAACTCCTCGTTCTCAAAAGATCTCTTCAGTTGAAACTCTAACTAGAAAAATGATGTTTCTGCAATCCACAGGTAAGCGGAACAGGGAATACATAATCCTAAACCCTAAGCCTAAGCCCATGAATTAGTATAGATTATAGTTTCAATATTTTTATATGCTCATTTCAACTTTGCCTAAGCTTAACTACAAGTCCTTTTAAGCATTATTGTAGAAAGAAAATCCTCCGAAATCGATTTTCTTAGATTCAAATGTTCCGAGAAAAATGGCTAAGCTTCACTACCCAACCCTATCAAGCTGTGGTGCCTCTTGTTGTCCCTGTCCAGGATTTTGGGTTGCATGAAGATCAGTTGGAGGGCTGGCTGCTGCAAGAGGATTGTACCAGCATCAGTTTTAGGCAGGACCCTTTCTATCTTCCGGGGTATGTTCAAAGGAGCAGAAAGGCAGGTATATAATGATGTCAAAGCTTCACTCCCTTACTCTTATCTATCCCAAACTTTGTTTTTCATTGTCCAATTAGTGTGCAGAGATAGGTGCCTATATGCTTTGGCAAGAAATTAATTTTTCTGCAACAGCATACTCTGCACGTACATGTGCTGTGTCCTGCACCTCCTTTGGAACTTTTAGTGTTCATGTTTGGTTGAAAAAAGAAATGGAAAACCAGTTCCAATTAGAAGTAAGTTCACTGGAATTAGAGTGACTTAAATTATCAGGTTCACAGATGTTCACTATAATATACAAGCATTGTTGCAGAGAAACATGATCATTCATATTAAACAATTGATGCTTAGTTATGTACACACTCAACTAAGAATAGATCATCTAGATACATATCAACTTACCGTTTCCAAACATCTTACTGAGACTCTTCTCTTGATAAGGGCGTGGTTGTGCTTGAGGCTTCAACTCCATGTCAAGGTCAGGATTGACCTACAGTGTCCAATGGGCATAAATCAAACAGCATTAAGGCAATAATTTTCCAAACTTTGATGTAATCATTTGTAGTAGTGACAAACTTGTTCCTTCAGTCAAGATTGCTCATCATTAAACTTCCCAATCCTACCATGCCCCGGGGGTGGTTGGGAGAGAGATAGAGAGAGAGAGAGAGAGAGAGAGCTCACAGTATCATTTCTGAAGTCATACTCCTCCAACATGGGATAATTTAAAGCATTAGGCAGGCAACGTTGCTTTACATTTTCAACCTGTCAATTCAAATTTAATAAACAAAAAAGCTAACCACTGAAAGCGTGAAGAACCCAGATTTTGAGTCTTTGACCTAATCACATTGAGCCACCTGAGCAGGGTAAATTTCAAATGAATGAGTTTCTTTTTCTTCGGCTGCAGCTGCCAATCCTGCTTCATTTAGCAACTCGTCATGGCGACCTTCTATTTCACCCACTGATTTTCCCACCGTGAATCCATCACTTCCCTGCACCCCCTAAACACCAAAGATGTACATATAAACCTAAAGTCAATTACAACGAAAAAATTAGAAATACATTTTTTTAAATAATAATAATAAAATAAAATAAACATGTCTCCCCCCCCCAAAAAAAAAAAATACAGTAAAAGTTACTAGATTAAGATGTTTGGTGAGAAATGCTTGGCAATTTACAGCATAAAAGCATTCTTTTTGAGGTTGACTGTCAGAGTCCATTGCCAAATAACCCAAAACTTCACATCAGTATGTCAATTTAATTCCGGGGAACTCACAAGACACTCTAGTCTCCATAAGAATTCAGAACACACAAAAGAAAGCACACACTTGCACAGACACACAACAGGATGGCATATATATAAACACTCCGATCATAAACACATATACTAATGACAATAATGACAAACCTCAGTGGAAATCCTTGCTCGGGATATAACCTCGTCCTTAAGCAACCTCTTCAATACCTGCAGATGACCATCAGTATCAAGGGCTAGCAACCCAATTTTCCTCTCCATTTCTATCTATGAAAAACAGAAAAGGTCAAACTATCTTGCCTCAGGAAATGGGGATTCGATCAAGTACCGATTCTTCTTAAGTACAAGCTTCACTTTGCCATAATTGGCAGTAGACGCATGTATGAAATCAATCATCTCTTTGGGAAGCTTGGTCTTTGACAATTTATTTAAAACAGCTACAATGGTCTCAGTTTCAAGACCCACTGACACGGCCGCATACAATGAGTGAGGGGTAAGGTTGTATTCGTGCATCGACTCCGGCCTATAAATCAAAATTCATACATATAAAGAACAAAATCCCATAACAAAAATATGAACTTATACACAAACATATACCCATGTGAGTGTATTTGGATAGTATGAAATGGTACCTGCAAACAGGCTCAGCTATGGCAATAAGAAAATCATAAGCTTGCTTGTAGAGAGGAGAGAAGGTCTCAAGGAATATTCGGCCATCAGCGCAAGCCCATAATGGCCGATTGTCGTGATCGGGTTTAAGTTCCAATTTGGTGAAATCTCTCTTTTTTCCTTCTCTATCACCTTAAATTAATAACAATATTTCATTCACACAATCCACCCAAATCAGATGAAAATCAAAATATAACAATCGTTTTCCCTTCTTTATCATCTTACATTAATTACAGTATTTCATCTACTCAATGCAACCAAATCAATTGAAAAAATTAATTATAATCAAAAACTTGCAAGCAAATATATATACACTTGATAGATGTATATACCATCGCGATAGTCGTCTTCAAAATCTGCAGCATAGTATGCATCTTCGTCTTCAACAGCTGAAGCTCTTTGATTCTCCTACATAAAATCGCAATGAAGATGAATAATTCAGTCAAATATTATCAGAAAAAAAAAACCAACAACAAAAAAGAAAAAGTAGGAGAACCTTGGAAGAAAATTTAGGTTTCTTGCTATGTCGGCCTTTATCACCTGAAAATCACAGGCTGCGTTCATATAAATGGCAAATTACTGTATAATTTTACCTGAATATGAACTCGTTTACATCACATAATATAAGGTGACGATTGCATAAATTAGATAGATTTCATACCGTGGCCCATTATTCCGGTATTTGGGATTTGATGACGATCAGAACGGTACAAGAAAATATGTCCTTTCGGTGCTCTGTATGAGACTTCCGAGTGTACAGATTACGGAGGAGAAAGTGGGGGCGTTGATGTATTTATCAGAGGGATGAAAACGAACCCGAGTCGGTAAAGAATGTAAAATGCTGTAATTGCCCAATGTTTTTTAAATTCACATTTTCTACCCCATTTTTTTGGATAAATACGTTGATTTGATTTTTTTAATGACACTTTGTACCCTAACTAAATATCAAAATTTTAATTTACACTCTAAAAAATTAAAATTCTAGCATTAAGCATTTCAGTACCGAGTAATACTATTTGAACTTCAAACTCTTACCAAATTTGTTGACATAATGATGTGGTTCAGTAAAATAATTGGATCAACACCAAGTTTCAATATTTGATAGGTGTTACAGTTAATCTAAATGTCATAGTGAATTAGGTCAACAAATTAAGTCAATAAATTAAATCTCAATAACATTACTTTTCAGTATCATTTCACTTACTATTTGTTTTTTGGGTATCATCTGTACCACCTTTTTAGGTGAACCTTACTATCTTTTTGGGTAGAGTTTTATAATTTTTTGAAATTTTTTTATTACCTTTTGAGTAAGGTATCAAAATTTTACTTTTTGATACCATAGTGTTTTCCTTTTATTTTATATTGTCAATCAAATAAAAATATTACATTGTGCTCCAAATAAATATTGTTGACAATCTAACAAAAAAATTATTTTATTTGTCATATTATTTGACTAGCAATAATCTCGTGCCTAAAAATATTTTGTAATACAAAAAATTAAGTAATAATCATTTAATATTTGTATATTTTAAATAATAATATTATTTTATTTTATTTACTTATTCAAGTTAAAATCAAGGTGCACAATAAGAAAATAAGAGATGTAGTGGAGAGAATAATAGAGACATGGGTGTAAATTAGTGGGTTATACAACATTGAAGAGTTTGTTAATTAAGTTGTATGATATTGGGGCGTGGCATAGAATATGATGGTTTTTAGTGATAAAATTTTGTGGAATGAATTTTGTGTCATTTGATAAAAGTAGATAAAATTTTAATCAATTTTGACTATTATTATATTTTCATAAACTAAGAATTCAACTTCTTAACTCTAATATTAAATTAATTTTTATACACAATTACTTGAATAAAACTCAATATTTTTAATGGAAAATTTAGTACTAAATACATTTTTACTACTATAGGAATCTTATATTTTAGGATGTAAATTGAGAATGAAAAGATATATCGGATGTCAAGTGTCATTTGCCCAATTTTAAAATAAAACCCCTAAAATACCCTTTCCTCCAGAACCGGTCTGACGGTGGCAGGTGGTTTGGGGTTCAGGCCACACTAGATTTTAATTGGCGAAACACACTTCAGACCGGCGTTGGCAATCGCCATTTCCACTCCGTCGATTCGGAGAGAGAGACGAAAGGAAACTACAGAGATGAGCGGACACGACTCCAAGTACTTCTCCACTAGAAAAAATGGCGAAATCCCTGAGCTCAAAGAAGCACTCAATTCTCAGTACAAGGTCCCATCTCTCCCCCGTCTCTCTACATTCATATTTGTGTACGCGTTTTGTGGCTAAAATTCACCGCATTTTACTATCTGTATAATTTGATCGGCTGCGATAATGCTTTTGATGTGACTTGTATCGTGTTTCCGATCGAGACAAGTGAAGTGATGATCAGATAGATCTATCGAATGTTTTCTTTGATTTACAATTATATGGCCGCATGCTTGCTTTCATTGAATTGCGTCTTACATCTGTTCACGCTAAAGTGAACAATGAAATGTGTTATAATTTGATTTTCTTGCACTTACTCAGCAACCAATGTAAATTGTTTAGTGTAACTTGATCGTCATTGGTATGGTGTTCATATGTGGTTTTATGGATGTTGGGGTTTATGATGGAGTTTACTATGTCTATGGTAAAAAGTTTTTCACATGGACCCTTGTACTGGTTTCAACAATTTTTTTCATGTGTAGACACAAATATTGTGGCCGTCATAAGCATGGAGATACTTAATGTTGATTTAGTGTTTGAACAGTATGTGCTTATATTTCCCTTTTCGAATGATTGCACAGATTATTGACAAATTGCAAAAGGGCAACATTTCAAAACGATGGCCTCAAGTGCATAGTTCATTAAGATTGTTATGCTCCATAGTCTTTTGTGGCTAACGATATTCATCACATCTACTCTATTCTTTTTATTTGTCATGCAGGATAAGAGAAAAGATGCTGTTAAAAAAGTGATTGCTGCCATGACTGTTGGGCAGGATGGTTCATCTCTTTTCACAGATGTTGTGAATTGCATGCAAACGGAAAACTTAGAACTCAAGAAGCTTGTCTTTTTGTATCTTATTAATTATGCTAAAAGCCAACCAGACCTTGCCATCCTTGCGGTGAATACATTTGTGAAGGTAAGAGCTATTATAAAAGTTCGGTCTCTTTCATTTCAAAATGGTATAATCTTCTAGAATATTGGCTTTAGGATACATCTATTATACCATTTTCCTTTTCTGAATTAATTTTGTGGATATTTTGCATGTTATCGTCCTTGTTCAAGCAAATTGAATGTGCGTCATTTATTCCTATCTTCCCATGACGTGATCAATCTACATATATGAGGGGTAGAAAATATTACCATCATTTGCTGGAGAGGACTACATTGGCTATCTTTCATCAATTGTTCAGGGTATCTTTATCGACAAAGTCAATGTGATCGATCTATGAGAAAGTTCCATATTCTCTGATGCAGGAGCAGCAAATAGGAAAATAAAGTTACCTGCACCCGTGTCATTAGCAATTTTATGCATTAGGAGTGTTTGGTTGTCGGTTTTATATTTGCTATTCTTGGTTATTAGAATTTTATATGCTGAAAATTTCTGCATTTGAATTTCCAATTTGGTTAGAGCTTCTAAAAAACTAGGGGCCTTTTCTTGAGCTGCAATCCAGCAGATATTGAGCTTAGATAGTTTCCATTTTGATTGTATTTGTTGAGTGAACCAAGTTTTAATATATAAGTGTGGTTGTTTGTGTTTTCTAATTTGAAACAAAGTGAAGGATAAGATGTCCTATCTGGAGAAAATCAAAAGGTCAATTACAATAAGAACTCCATCGATCCCAATTATGTTGTATCAACGATGGAGGGATATAGTTTTAGGATGTGTGGGAGAGTCGTTAGGGTTTTGTTGCATCTATTAGCAAAGATCTTTGCTGTCACATGATGACAGCAATTTTTTTTTTTTTGATCAAACAAAGTTAAAACAAATTCATTAAATAGGGAAATTGAGGTTACAATCTGCCAAGATAAAAGCCTTAAGCTCGGTAGGGGGAGCCTAACCAACTCAACGGATGCGAATTGTTCAAAGTAGTGGCTGCTACCCAATGAGCAGCCTTGATAAAGGCTCTAGGCTCGTGTAGGAAGTTAAGGTTGTATTTTTATAACCTAGCATAGTATCTAATGTCTTCAATAATAACCCTAATTTCCCACATGGAAACATTCTCATTCGAGCTTAGTTTGATGATGCTGAGGCTATCGTTCATGATTGTGGCGTTAGTCATCATTTGCACTTCAACAAGAAGGCATGCTTGTCGCACTGCCTCTGCTTCAGAGAAGGATCAAGACACTGTTGGGAAGGACTTTGCAACTCTATCCACGAGGTCTCCCCTTGAATTACGGATCACCACTCCATTTGCAGACTTTGCTAAATGTGGTTTGAAAGCTCCATCACAGCAAATAAGGATCCCAGGCTCTGCCTCCTGTGATCTTTCATCCCTGGCCACTAGTTCCCTTTGTCCCCTCGATCTCCCCACAGCTCCTACCCTGATTAGATCTTCCATATTCCACATGAAGTTTTGTTTTTTTTATAAGAATATGTAAAAAACCAACTTCAATCTTCTCATATATATTCTAGCTTTGCCTTTTATGAATCAAGAGATACCTTGTGATACCTTCTCTAACTAAGGATCTTGTCACCGGGCGATTCACTGACAAATCAAGTTCCAGAATCTGCTTCTTACCCTTGTTACAATTCTTTGAGGGACCTATTGTGAATTATAATCAAACTCATCAAAGGGAGCTTGACACCTTGGACCTCGTTAGAGAGAGCTCCAATCTCTATATTTATGATTAAAATTCGGCTTAGGGTTTTTATTAATTCTAGAGTCCTTTAAATAGGACTAGTCTCCTTACAAATATAAGAAACCTATAAGTTAGGCTCCTTATAACCTAAAACACTGAAAGACCTAATTAGGAGATAAGTCTCCAACTAAGCAACAATAACGTTAAAAACTAAATAACAAAACAAAACCTAAGCCATATAATTCCAGCTACTTATTTGCCACGCCTTCTATAAGAGCAACCCACAAATGAGTCTATAACATCACCCTCCCCCTGAAGAAAGAGCTTGTCCGCAAGCTCAAAGTCCGGGTAAGCATGCTGGAAATGTTCACGGCTATCCCAAGTGGCATCAGCAATGTCATTATCAACCCAATGCACTAGAAGTTCCCAAGTGCCTCTATTAAGACGAGCCCGCAATATTGAGGCCGGGGTGAGAATGACATGGCCATTTTTTATAGGAGGCAACTGTGGAATGGAGGGTGGAGGTCGTCCTTTGTAAGGCTTAAGAAGGGAAACATGGAAGACGTTGTGAAGCTTTGATTCAACTGGTAGTTGAAGCTTGTATGCTACGGTTCCAATGCGCTACAAAATGGAAAATGGACCATAGAATTTCTGGGACAGCTTGTGGCGGGCTGTAGTAGAGATAGAGTGTTGACGCTATGGCTGTAAGCGGAGCCAAACTAGATCCCTTGCAACATATTGCACATCTCGATGCCCTTTGTCATAGAACTCCTTTATACGACTTTGGGCCTGCTGCAATTTAGTCTCTGTCAAAACTTGATCACGAGTAAGCAAGGCTTGATTTACGGCTTCAACTCTAGAGGATCCAGGTATATAAGAAAGGAGACGAGGTGGTTCACACCCATACACAACCTTGAAAAGCGTACTCTGAAGGCCAGTATGAAATGATGTGTTATAGCAATATTCAGCCCATGGAAACCACTCAATCCTGCTTTTAGGCTTATTCCCAATGAAGCAACGGAGATACATTTCAATGGTACGATTCACAACCTCTGTTTGTCCATCCGTTTGTGGGTGGTAAGCTGAGGAAAAGGCAAGCTTTGTACCACTGAGACGGAAAAGTTTTTGCCAAAAATTGCTTGTGAAAACAATATCTCGATCACATGTAATGGTCTCTGGAATCCCATGAAGACGGACAATCTGCTCCATAAAAACATGGGCAACTTTGGTGGCAGTATACGGGTGAGCCAGAGGAATAAAGTGGGCGTATTTTGAGAATCTGTCCACAACCACAAAAAGAACTGATTTGCCCCAAACCTGTGGCAACCAATCAATAAAGTCCATGGAAACATCTGCCCAAATTTGAGTGGGAAGGGCCAAGGGTTGAAGTAACCCAGCTGGGCTTAGATTTTCTGATTTGTGGCGTTGGCAAATTGGGCAAGAGGACACATAATCAACCATGGTTGACTTCATCCCTTTCCAATAAAAATCTCCTTTGACGCGATGTAGAGTCTTCTGGATCCCCTCACGTGCACTATCATGATAACTAGACAAAACTGAAGCAATCAAAGGAGAAAAGGGCAACAAATAAATACGATTTTTATAAAGAATCAACCCTTTATGAACAGACCAACTAGGATCTTTTTCTCCCTTTAAAACCTGTAAAGATAGCTCTTGTAAGGAAGAACCAATAGTGACTTCCTCACGGACTGCATCTAGAAGCAAAAATCGAGGGTGATTGATTGCACTTAACACCTTTTCATCACTGGAGCGCCTTGATAGAGCATCAGCAGCCCGGTTTAAATAGCTAGCCCGATATTCGACGGTAAAATCAAACCCCAAAAGTTTACTAATCTAGTGTTATTGAGGAAAGGTTGTGATCCATTGCTTTAATAAAAATTTCAAGCTGTAATGATCGGTGCGGATAAGAAAGGCTCTTCCCCACAAATAAGGTCGCCAATATTGCACTGCCTTTGCCAACCCGATCAATTCTCATTCATAGGCAACAAATTTTTGGTGCCTTGCAGCCAATTGGCGACTGAAAAATACAATAGGCTGGTTGTTTTGTTGAAGTACAACCCCAATACCTCCTCCGAACGCATCACATTCAACCACAAACAGCTGATCAAAATCTGGTAACTGTAATACTAGAGCAACAACCAATGCTTGCTTCAATTTATCAAAAGAGAGCTCGGCGCTCTCATCCCAATGGAAGGAGTTTCTTCGTAACATACTAGTTAATGGTGCTGCCAACTACCCATACTCTTTAATGAATTTACGGTAATAACCGGCCAACCCCAAGAATCCGCACAAGGCTGTCACCGATTGTGGTTTTGGCCATTCTGTTACAGCTTGAATTTTTGTCGGATCCACTGTTAGACCTGTTGCAAAAATAATATGCCCAAGGTATGCAACTTGGGTCTCCCCGAAAGCACATTTAGACTTCTTCAAGTACAGATGGTGAGCACGCAATAATTCAAAAGTAACACGCAAGTGGAGCAAGTGATTTGTCCAAGAATTGTTGTAAATTAAGATATCGTCAAAGAAAATCAATATAAACTTGCGTAAGTGAGGACGAAATACCTCATTCATGAGTGCTTGAAATGTAGAAGGGGCGTTGGACAAGCCAAAGGGCATGACCAAGAACTCAAAGTGCCCATGATGTGTCCGAAAAGCTGTCTTCTCTACATCCAAGTCATGCATCCTCACTTGATGGTATCCTGATTTCAGATCCAATTTAGTGAAGTACTTGGACCCATGTAATTCATCAAGTAGCTCGTCTACCACCGTAATGGGGAATTTATCTTTAACCGTTTTAGCATTGAGCTCATGGTAGTCTACACAAAACCGGCAAGTTCCATCATGCTTCTTAACCAGTAAAACCGGCAAGGAGAAGGGAGATTTGCTTGGTCGAATAATCCCGTGTTGAAGTATCTCAATACACTGCCTTTCAATTTCGTCCTTTTGTAAATGTAGGTATCGATAAGGCCTGACTACCACCGGTCCCGATCCGGATTGTAAACAGATTTGGTGGTCACAATGGCGAAGAGGAGGTAGGCCAGATGGCTCCTGGAACAAATCAGTAAACTCGGCTAGAAGCTGCTCCAATTCCTCCCGATGAGAAGGGGGTCCATTAAGCATGTGTAGCTGCTGGCTGTGGTGGGGCTGCATTCCATGGAATATAATTCTAGTGCCCCAGAATGTGAAACTTATGGTCAGAGATACAAAGTCCCAAAGGATGGATCCTAGAGTTTGCAACCATTTGATTCCTAATACCAAATCAAAACCAGCCAGGAGAAGAACAAAAAAATCAGCAGTAAACTCATTATAATCAAGTGAAAAAGTTACCGCATTACAAATTCCCGCACTGTGGACATTTTCTCCATTTGCTACCGAGACACTTGCCCCTATTTTAGGCTGGGCATTGATTCCGAGGCGTTTTGCAGTTGTTAAACTGATGAAATTGCGTACTCCCCGAATCTACCAAACCCCATAAATTTTGATTGTGCAAGACAGTCTTCACTTGCATGGTGCGTGCCCCTTTTTGACCAATGATTGCATGCAGGGAGATCTCCGGTTCCCCATCGATAGCGGTTGTTGGTTCCATCTCATCTGAATCTGCCAATTCAAGCCAAAAAAGCCTTTTACATTGATGCCCAGTTGAGTATGTCTCATTGCAGTTGTAACAGAGACCCTTAACTCTTCTTTCCGCCATCTTTGCCCTTTCTTGATGAATGGCGTGTTCAAGGGTTTGACCTCCGTTTGCCCTTCACTAGCAGCAGTGGTAGTACTTTTGGGTGGCACAATTGCTTTAGGTAGTGCCTTGGAGGTGGCGCTAGTTTTATTGTTTAACCATGAACCCTTCTTTGACTCGGCTTCCTTTAGAATACGATGTTTGGACTCAAAGGCTCTTGCTAAATTCATCGCATGAGCCAAATTAGGTGGGGCGTGAAGCTCCATATCCAGACGAATTGAATCTGCAAGTCCCGCGGTAAACAAACTCCCATGCTGATCAACCCGAACAACCTTGTTGGCTCTTGCCAATCTTTTTTGAAATTGCCTCTGATAGTCCTCTACCGAACCGGTTTGTTTCAAGTTCACCACTTCCCCCAACGGATTGCTTCTGGCTGGCGGTTCAAACCTCAGAGAACAATAGTCCTTGAATCTAGCCCAACTGATTATGGGTTGTTCAGATTCTAACTGATGGTACCATAGATGCGCTTCGCCAAGCATGTGGAAGGCAGTCAATCCCACCTTATCCCCTTCCTGTGTGTGTTGATTGGCGAAGAACTTCTCACACCGATGCAACCAGATTAAAGGATCTTCAGATTCATCAAAAGTTGGGAAGTCCAACTTGGTGTAGCGGGGGACAACGCCGCTACCTGGTTGTGGTGTTGCACCTTGCAACTGATTTCCTGTATGACGCACTTGGGGTGGCTGCTCTTGTGGGTTGTTGCAGCTTGCAGTTCCTTCGGACTCAATTCTTATGCTTCGATTAAACCCAACCAATATCTCCTTGAATTGCGATGACAACTCCTGTAGGTGACTGCCCAATCGCCGTTCAATCTCCACTACCTATGCTTCGTTTGCGGCTTTTGCCTCTTGTAACATCAATCGCAGATCCTCTTTTGTGGATCACGAATCCTCTTTTGTGCAGAGTCGCCCATTGTGTGTGGCTCTGATACCAATTTGATACCTTCTCTAACCAAGGATCTTGTCACAGGGCGATTCACTGGCAAATCAAGTTCCAAAATCTGCTTCTTACCTTTGTTACAATTCTTTGAGCGACCTATTGTGAATTATAATCAAACTCATAAAAGGGAGCTTGACACCTTGGACCTCGTTAGATAGAGCTCCAATCTCTATATTTATGATTAAAATTCTGCTTAGGGTTTTTATTAATTCTAGAGTCCTTTAAATAGGACTAGTCTCCTTACAAATATAGGAAACCTAAATCACTGAAAGACCTAATTAGGAGATAAGTCTCCAACTAAGCAACAATAACCTTAAAAAACTAAATAACAAAACAAAACCTAAGCCATATAATTCCAGCTACTTATTTGCCACGCCTTCTATAAGAGCAACCCACAAAGGAGTCTATAACTCCTTGCTATTATTTGACGCAGGAAAGTTATGCCATCCTTATTCATTTCTTTGACTTTTAACTCTTTTTTTTTTTTTGGGGGGGGGGATTTCTGAATAACTTCTTCTATGTTTCTCTAATGGTTTGTTAAATTGTAAGCTTTTTTTCAGGATTCACAGGACCCAAATCCTTTGATTCGTGCATTGGCAGTACGGACAATGGGATGCATTGGTGTTGATAAAATCACTGAATACCTGTGTGATCCCCTTCAGAGGTGTCTCAAGGTTAATTTTTTTATATTACTCTTATGATTTGCCATTGGCACCTATTTTTATGTTTTAGCATTTCCTACATTATCTTCAGTTTTCAAAAAGAATGCAGTCTGTTCAGGTCGGGCACATTGTAATCTTTAATTTGGTTATATCATTTCTTTTACTTCATGACTTATCAGCATGATGATCCGTATGTTCACAAGACAGCAGCAATTTGTGTTGCTAAACTTTATGACATAAACGCTGGGCTTCTTGAGGGTAGAGGGTTTCTGGAAGCTCTCAAGGATTTAATATCAGACAACAATCCAATGGTTGTAGCAAATGCTGTTGCAGCTCTTGCAGAGATTCAAGAGAACAGTAGCAGACCCATATTGGAGATAGCTAGCCACACACTTTCAAAGCTGCTTACTGCTCTAAATGAATGCACCGAGTGAGTTCATGGGTCTGAAATTTGTCGTTTTCTTTGCAAATCTGGAAAATGTGTTGTAGTTTGACATTGTGGAATTTGCCTGGTGGTGCATTGTCCTTATTAGATTGGTTGTATGTGGCTAATGCTGGTTTTTATAATGTTAATGAAAAAATTTGACATGTATGTTCCATTATATGTGAAGAGAGATATTATGCTTCACTTTTGGCTTTAAATTCCTGGTCAATATTAGTCTTAGGGCGTCCTAATTTTAGTTTAATCTTTGTGCTTTGATATCCTAGATAGGAGGATGGTGATGGTTATTATACTCTCTGCTGTGTCAATTTCCCGTACCTTTTTTAGCTTGTCAATATAATCCTTGTTAATCTGTTGATGTAAATGGGACACATAGCTCATTTTCTTAAACTATTTACTTATTTTTGACTTCACATTCTTGAATGTTTGTATAATTTGCTCGAAGTTGAAGTGAACTTTGTAGGTGGCAATAATTAGATGAAGTTACGGCTCCCTTTCCTGGACTGTGCATTTGGTTATTAAATCGCAACACATGTTGAATAATAATAATACTCAAAATGTTTTTGTAGGTGATCAAATCTTTGTTGGCCATAGGTTATCAAGCTTAGATTTTGTGAAAATAGCATGCTATGCTTCTAAGAATCATGTTTGGTTTGATTTCTTTTATGGTTGTCATACATTTGTTCTGTAGAACTTCTGCTGAGTATGACCTTCTGTTTTGCTTGTTGAATGTCAATTGTGAACTATGAATTCAGGTGGGGTCAAGTTCTTCTTTTGGATGCTCTTCCAAATACAAGGCAGATGAATAGATGATGCTCGTGAAGCTGAAAATATTGTGGAGCGAGTTACTCCACGACTTCAACATGCAAATTGTGAAGTTGTTTTGTCAGTTGTTAAGGTGCATTCATTTCTTTTTAGTGACTTGATTTGTAGATACCACTCTCATTATTCACCTATCTTTTAGCCTATCGTCTAGTTCTTGATCATTTATTGTTAATTTGTTACCCATTTTTCATCTCTCCTATTTTTGGGAAGACTTCTTGACCTTTTTCTTAAAAAATTTTCCTCTTGTAGATGATCCTTCAACAAATGGAACTCGTAACCAGTACTGATGTGATTCGACATCTTTGCAAGAAAATGGCTCCTCCTCTCGTGACATTACTTTCTGCAGAACCCGAGATTCAGTATGTTGCCTTATGGAACATACCTTATTGTGCAAAGAAAGCCCACAATCCTTGCCCATGAAATCAAGGTTGTTTGATATGATTTTTTCTTGCTTCATACATTGGGGTCATGATCAAGAATATTTGTTAGTGATTCAGATTTTGCATCTTGTAATTCAAAATTGAATGAGGGCATGCTAAAAATCAATATTTGTTGGTAGGTGTTTTTCTGCAAATACAATGATCCAATTTACGTGAAGATGGAAAAGATTGAAATCATGATAAAACTTGCTTCAGACCAAAGTATAGACCAGGTAAGTAGACTTTGGTATAATTTGATCATCTTGTTTTGAGTATCTCTTTATTGCATTCTGATTGGGGTGTCTTACTCTCTGGGTTTACACTTGTAGGTGTTGTTGGAGTTCAAAGAGTATGCTACAGAAGTTGATGCAGACTTTGTTAGAAAAGCTGTTCGTGCTATTGGATGCTGTGCAATCAAGTTGGAGAGAGCAGCTGAGCGGTGCTTTAGTGTTTTACTTGAGCTGATTAAGATTAAAGTAAATTATGTCGTTCAAGAAGCTATTATTGTGATCAAAGATATTTTTAGGAGATATCCTAACACGTAAGTATATTGTGATCAAAGCTGAGCGGTGCTTTAGTGTTTTACGTAAGTATTATTGTGATCAAAGCTATTATTGTGCTTTGGACAACCTTATATTTTTTCTATAAATATCGAAGTGATTCATGTTTTTATAAATATTATTCTTAATTCTTTTGTCTGTCTTAGCCATGAGTCCATCATTGCTACGCTTTGTGAGAGCTTAGACACTTTGGATGAGCCAGAGACTAAGGTATTCAGAGACAATGGCATGGCTTTGGCTTTTTTATGATTGCCCACATTCTTTAAATTTCATATTCTCTGGTCGTGCTACTTACGTCTTTATTTATTCCACAGGCATCAATGATCTGGATAATTGGTGAATATGCTGAAAGAATTGATAATGCTGATGAGCTTCTTGAAAGCTTTTTGGAGAGTTTTCCTGAAGAACCTGCTCAAGTCCAGTTGCAGTTACTTTCCACAACAGTCAAACTTTTTCTTAAGCAGCCAACTGAAGGTCCACAGTAGATGATTCAGGCATGTTCTTGTGACTCACTGTTTTTGTTTCTGTAGTGCTCATGTTTTTAAAATCAAAGCTTTTCTGGTTCCTCAGTCCCCTTTCGTTGCATTCTCTACTTTCCATTCCATCTAGCGTTGAGTTGACCCGAGCATCGTAATCTTTTTGAAAGATCTGGTCTAGAACTATCATTTTGAGGAATGCCAGGTTGTGGTTGTTCTGCAGAGGGTCTTTACTGGTCAAATCATAACTGCGTTTCTTAGTTAAGAAATATTTGAGATAGTGAATATTGATCTGTGGCATTACCAACTGCATATTGTTACTGTTCTGCGTGATTTAATACTATTCTCTTGGGATGGCATTGATAATATCCTGTTGGAATATCACACATTTTCAAAGATGTGGATACACACGTAATCTGTAATTATCCCGATGTGGATACACACGTAATCTGTAATTATCCCGATGTGGATACACACCTACTCTGTAATTAAATCCCGATGGGTAGATTCTGCATGCCTGCTTTCTTGAGAAAGTGAACCCTTAATGGAATATATCCGAAGTCTATGATCACAACTTGATGGGGCACCTGTCACCATGATATGTTGAAATAAGATGTTGCACATATGCTGTATGTAGTGAGTAGTGACAATCACAGTCTATTCTGCTAAATATATTCTCTTTTAAGTTTTCATAGGGATTTTCAAGTGCTTCCCTTGATTTTGATAGCTGTATTGTTGCCCCAAACTTCAAGTGGGTCTGTGATAGAGATCGAAAAGGGATTGGATGAGCTTAAATTGAAGAATTGAATTTTATTATTTGTTTTACTATTTTTATATTATTTAGGGAATATTTGTTTGAGTAGGAGTGTTAGTTAGAGTTTGATTAGAGAATTATTATAGAGTTTTAGTAGAATAGGGATTTAAGAGTTTGATTATGAAACTCTTTTAGAATTTTAGTAGGAGAATAGTTTTTGTTTTGGTAGGGAACTTAGCCAATAATTCTAACTATTTTTATTAGAGAGTGATATAATAAAAAATGATTCTCCGTGAAGAATTTGTGTGTTTCTTCGCTGATTCCTTGCAAGGATGCGATAAACACCTACCACACCCTCTTCTTTCTTCTTCTCTTTGTATTCTGTGATTTCTAGCCCTTCCCGTCCTATATCGGTCTGTCTTTTAAAATGCCAAACCGCGTTATTTTTAATTTTTTAAGTTGATTCTCTCCCTATATCGTCATCTGTATAGTCTGTGTTGAACAATGCCACTGTGGAGATGGACAATCCTGATTTGCGAGAATGTGCATGCATATATTGGCGTCTTCTTTCAACTGATCCTGAGGTGTGTATTAGCTGAAGTATTGAGATTTCTGTTTCTATTGCTTTGATACTCCATATGGTTGCCATCTTTTCCTTTGACATTAAAGTACTTACTGAGGTGTGCCAGCTAAGGTGTTATTGCAGTCCTTGGACCTATGTCATACTAGGCAAACATTGTAGATCCATCGTCGCAAAGAAATGATTAAAACTTGTATCAATTTTTTTTTTTGTTGTGGAAGGCATAGAGTCACTAAATCCTATTTCACTTTTCCTTATTTCAAGAGATTTTTTCTAAGACAAAGCCACTTTTATCGGTGGAGAAAAGAGGATTGTGTTAGTTGTTTACGCAGCTTATATCCTTAGGTTATTATGGACTCCTGGATTATTGGTTGTCCAAGTATGATGGCTTGCCTACTCTCTCTCAGGCAGCTAAGGATGTTGTGTTAGCTGAGAAGCCTGTAATCAGTGATGATTCGAACAAACTTGATCCTTCTCTCCTTGATGAGCTTCTTGCCAACATTGCTACTTTGTCCTCAGTCTATCACAAACCTCCAGAGGCATTTGTAACACGTGTGAAGACAGCCCAGACAAGTGAAGAAATAGAATATCCTGATGGAAGTGAAACAGGGTATTCTGATACACCTGCTGAGAGTGGTGCATCATCACCAGCTACTTCATGTAATTCCTACTATGCTGCAGCCAGGCACCCGGCTGCACCTGTGCCCGATTAGCTTGATCTAGGCCTGGATAGTAATAGCAATAGTAATAGTGTTCTTGTTACTGTTGATCAATCTGCAGCCCCTGCTGGGTATGTATAATGGAAGCCACCTTACTGATATTAGAGATTGTTGAGATGCGTAAAAATTTGGCTACTGAAATTGACTGAAAATTTGTTGTGAGTTGTCTAAAATTGTTTGGGAGTTTTCCAATTCTTGATATTGGCAGAAAAAAATAGTATGATTGGCACTAAGAGTTCTGAATTTGATTGCAGCCCTCCTCTGCCTATTTTGTTAACAGCATCAACTGGTCAAGGTTTACAAATCAGTGCACAGCTGATACGAAGAGATGGTCAAATATTTTACAGCATGTTGTTTGAGAACAACTCACAGAGTCCCCTCGATGGATTTATGATTCAATTCAACAAGAATACATTTGGTCTTGCAGCTCTTGCTGCTGCTGGATCGCTCCAGGTAGGTTTTTTATTTAGTGTCAATAATTGAGCTCGGTTGATTTTGTTGTTAAACAGGTCCCACAATTGCGACCTGGGGCATCTGCAAGTACTCTCCTACCTATGGTTTTGTTCCAAAATATTTCCCCTGGTCCCCCAAGCACACTTCTACAGGTTGCCTTAAAAAATAATGAACAGCCTGTGGTACTTCAATGATAAAATCTCATTGGTGGTATTCTTTACCGACAATGGCAAAATGGAGCGTTCTACCTTGCTTAAGGTAAAGAAAATTTATTTTCTTTTATTTTCCTGTACTCACAATGTGTCCAAGTTGCTGTTCTCATCGATTATGCTCTACTGCCTTACTATTTCCCCTTGACTGTATACCATCGGGACAAGTTGGCAATGCATGATGAGGAAAATGTTTAGGACAATTAATATACGACTCTGAATTTCATAAATTTCATAGTCGTATAGCTAATGATAAGGTTATTTCATTATTATTTGGGTATCACAATTCGAGTCATAATAGATTCAGTCTTTTTGCGCACGGAAAAGGCTGCGGACATTTGTCCTGCATTGACAGAAGCTTCCATGCACTGGGCTCCTTTTTTGGTGGGGGCTGTCGGTATTTCTGTATAATTTTTCGGCCACCAAGGTGCCGGTTGATTATAGTTTATGTTATGTGGCTGAAGACAAAGAGGGATAGGACAAGGGGTGCGGGGTTGAAATTTGAAGTTGAAGTAATAACAGGGTATAATGGTTTGGTGTGGACTCGAATATTTCTGACCGTTGAACTAAAAAAAAAATATCTCGTGTCAAAAAATAATTTTTTGATAGCATGACAAAATGGTTTTTAAATATTTTTTTTGATTTAATTTATTTGTAGTTCTTAATTATAAATTTAAATAATAAAATAAAATGTTTTATGCGGTACTGTCCAAAGCAAAGATATGGTTTTATCAAAAAAAAGATATGGTCATTAATATAAAAATTCTCGGCAACAAGGAATAAAAAAAGTTTAAAAATTATCTGATAAATAAAAAAGTTGAATTCAGGCTATCTAATATAAATAAGGATAAATTATATATGATCCTTTAAACTATCTAATATTATAATTTTACATTGTTTGAATTCTTTCTTTGTATTAATCATAAATGTTTGTTTTTTTTTTAGATGAAAATTGTTAACATGCTGAAACAAAGAAAAAATTATATAGTTTACCGGATAAAATAAAATAATTTTGTTAAATTTTTAACGAACATTAATAATTGAGATGATATAAAATTAATTAAATAATTAAATATATAATATAAAAATAAAATAATTGAAAAGTCGATGTGAAAATAATTTATAGGAAGAAAACCATAACTACGAGAATTTATAGTAGGGCCATGCCACAAGAATAAATTAATAGAGAAAGCCACGAAATACTAGGGAAAGTAAAAGCAGAGCATGTGCAGCGTGGACCCCACACTTTGAATCCTAAAATCTCGAAAGCGGGCTTTTCTTTCGCTTTCGTGCGCTCCAGCTGCCTCGGAGATAGAGCGGACTCCAAATCAAATTTCAAATTTATGCAATACACCCAATCTATACATACACAACATACATATATATTCCACACAGTAAAAAGTACAAACAGAGAGAGAGGATGGGGTACAAGTGTCAATCTTGCCAGGATAAGATCCTACGAGCTGGTGGCCCTGATCAAAGTTAGAGCTCGACGGCTCGTCATCGGCTTGGCTTGGGTGAAACATTCTGATGGACTAAAATGCCCTTACAAAGATAACGTTGTCGCGGGTAAGGGTGGAAAGTGATTTTTATGTAGGTAGAGAGAATCCTGACCGTTGAATAAAATCCTGTTGTCGGAGAGTTGCTAGACACGAGACAGGAGGGGAGGATGTTGAATTTGTGGGGTCCACCGAAGATATTAGGTGGACTGAAAGCACTGTATCTGCAGCAGTGGACAGTGTAACGTGTGGGGCTCGTTTGCCCGTATTGTTTGTTTGTTTGTTAGGCTCTTGCAAATCATTGGTTTTTTTTTTTGTTTTTTTTTTATGATTATTCCTCACCATTTATAGCCCAGTAGCATCATGTCATCATTAACTGGTGGGTAAGCTTTAACCATGCAAATTTATGTTTTAAATGTAAAATATTGAAACTATTTAACTCTGACGGGCACAGTCTAACTAGAATGAAGAATGAATTATAAATTCAGATTTTTTGAATACAAAACTTATTATTTTTTTAGATTAAGTCATAAGAAATTTATCATTCATTAATTTTTTAGTTTCGACATAAATGATTGATTTTTAATTGAATCAGAGAGAAGAGTAGTCAAGGTGGTATAAATTAGTTCGAACATTTCTTAATCGTAATAAAACATAAATAAAACTATTTACATTCTTGCTTTGAGGTCAAAAAAAAAAATGACGGTCATAAATGCTGAATCGTGTGATTCATGTTTTTTATTTTTCATATTTTTCTAAGAAAAAAATTAAAGAGAATATAACATTTTTTTTCAATTGAATCATATTAAGAGTAACAATAGAATCACGTTGTATTATGGTTGGATTGTGCCATATTTAAGCCATATTATTTTACATTAATGTGTCGTGACAACGTTAATAAAAAAAATTTTACTTCCAAAATTTTTTTACAATCCCGTATGCAAATCAAGAAAAAAAAATATATAATACAATTTTTTAGAAAAAAAAATACAATCAAGAAAAAATATATATAAATAAGTACAATTTTTTATCCATACCAATTAAATTTTTGTTATTCATATCTAATATAAATTAACCTATTTAGTGTTCGTCTTTATAATCATATTGCTTTTAGATTTAGGCCATCTCATAATTGTGTCAATCAATTACTATTTATAAAGGAAGAGGAGAGTTTGGTATTTGCTTTACATGAAACATCCATATTGTTCCAATTTTTTTCCCCTCTTAAACATTTATATGGTCTATAATCAAGTTTTTAGGTTGCAGTATCAGTTATCAATTCTGAGAGTTTTCAGACTCATTGGTCATGGCGTTTCGTTGCAGTATCAAATGATGCGATCTAAAAAAGAATGCTAAACATGAGAGATTTTGGTTATATTATCGCGTCACAAAATTATATTGGTCGATTCGATGACGGTAACTCGATGACTCGAATTCAACTCGACCAGCTGGATCGTGTCATATGAGACTTGGAATTTATACATATATCATATAATAGTGATGGACTTTTCTGAAATACCCTATGATGAAGACACGTGTCCTCGGTGTTACTAAAACACTGTTGCTAAGATCAAACACCATCGGCGCACAAAGGTCCTCACCCCCGAGGTACTCGTTATATAGGATTATGCATTTAGTATGTTTTATAACCGACACGTGGCCTCGGTCTGATATGGTACCTCGATCGGTATCCCTCTCTCAGTTCCGAGATCAGCCTCTCCTCGGTGCCGAGGTGTATCATCCTAGACGCCTCCTCTACTCCAGGATAAGCTATTAACGTACAGGTTATTAGCCTAGGCTAATCATCATGACCTCGTCTTACATGATTAGTGTCAGAACGTACTGGAATGCAGGGGCCACAGCCAATGAGGGACGGACGCGTGGCATATGATATCACATCGAAGACAGAGAAACCGCATGCCGTTGCTGACACGCAACTTGGGAAAGCAAACTATTAAATACACCATTCACTTGATGAGACCGCATTCAATGCGGTAAGGCTCGGAAATGAAAGGCAATAAATGCTCCTAATACAGAGCATTTATTGCATCCTCCCCGAGAGGAGTACATTGTACCGTCGGTATCCCGAAGACCCAGCATTAACTGCTCGGGACCCCGAGCAGTTAAGAAGAGAAGACATTCCTCATCAGAATCAGTGCACACACTGCCTGTACCTAATGATCATCTACTGACTACACTGACAGCAATCATGAGCTTTTGAGGTATAAATACTCCTTGCAAAAGGTGAGACGGGTATGCAACAAAAAACTTTTTACTACAATACACACTCAGTGTTTTCTCCTTTCTCTCTCTCTCTCAAAGACTGGCTAGATCGTCGGAGGGGATACGCCGGAAAACACTCCGGCGCCCTTCTAACTTGTTCTTCTTTGTTCCAGGAACCTCTTTCAGCCTTACTGGATCGTTCTTCCGTTCCCAGAGTCTCCCATTGCCGTTCCAAGTTACCACCGGACCTCGCAGACTGTTCCAAGCAACGTGTTTGGTCACTCAACCAGTTCACTCGAGTTCACCAAGGGAGAGATCTGTTCTCGTTTTTTATATTGTGGAGGATCTTGCACGCACAAATAGTATTATCTCAATAGGTGTCTAATTGAATACAATTTATCCGATTTTGTATCGGTATCGACCGATATTTTAAATTATGTGTATAATAAGTTTTTCTCTCGAGTATCTTTTTTCTCTCAGATCTCTCTCCTGTTGCTTTACTTTTCTTAATCATCTAATATGAATAATCACTAATATTACACAGCTAGTACAAGTTTCATTGGGTGTTTTAAATTAACACATCTAAATCAGAATTAATATTTTTCATACCCTATAAGAGTCGTTCCCCTTTGTTCTTCGTGGGATATTTTTTAAATCCACTCAAATTGCAGGGCCAATATCTAAACTTGATGAAATAATTGCCATAAGATTACGCTCCGATAGGAAGGACGATAAATAGGAGGAATGAAAAATACGAAAGATACATTTTCTGTCCTTCAAAAAAAGAAAGTATGAATTGTACACTTTTTTTTCTTTGTGTTTGATAGGATAGATAAAAAATAAAAATGATTAAATTTTTTTTTATGTTTGCTAAGATTAGGAGTGACAATCGAGTAGTGTCATGTCAGGTTCGTATTGAGTTATTGCGGATTCGTGTCGAATATTATTGAAATTTAACTCAACTCATTTAATTAATTGTGTCAAGTCAAGGTGACCTGTTTATTTTTATACTGTATTCGTGTTCGTATTCGTATTCGTGTTGACACACATAAATTTTGAATAAAAAATTTAATGCTAATATTATATTTTCATTTAATTGAATTCATGTTCATATTTTTTCTACAAACTAAAAATTAACTTAAATATCTATAATAATAATAAGCAAAAATATATATTTTTATATAATAATTATGTCAGTGCTTAATAAATAGTTATAAATAATTAACATTTTATGTTTATAATACTACTTAAACATGTTAACTTCGTATTACTGTATAAACGAGAAAATGGAGATAATGTTTATTCTTAAATAAAAGAGTTCATGGTTTTAATTTTAGGTTTAACGGGTTGAATTAAATATGAGGCGTTTATATTTTTCGTATTCTCGTGTTTTGTTATTTTTGAATTCGTGTTGAGTTATAATCAAGTTTGTGTCGAGTACAAGTCAAAAATTTCCACCTCTAGATAAAATGGAAAAAATATTTTTTATTTAATGTTTTTTTTTAAAAATTTCTTTAAAAAATAATATAAATATTTATTTTACCATTGTATTTATATATGAAATTAATGTATACATAATATATGTATATATAAAAGGATATACAGACAAATAAAATACATTTCAATACAAATAATTAACTTTTCTTTCGAATTCGGAGGAATTGAATTTTTTGAGTTGAAATGAAAGTTTATTCATCAACTTTTTCATTTTTTTTATTTTTTTTTATCAAACATGATATTTTATTTATTTCCCTAACTTTTTATCTTTTTAATTTTTAATTTTTTTTATCATACCAAACGATAAAAAAAAAAAAAAGAGAAACCTTTAGGTGAAATTGTAACTAGTACGTGCAATGGGATTTTGGATATGGATTCGGTAGTTGAAACGGTACATTTGATCCAAACAGCTGTCTCCTCTATCAGAATGGACAAAAAATTGAAGCCACCCTTTAGCCGAGCAAGCCAAGTCACCCAAACAGCTCATTCAGCCATTCTTGACCGACACAGGCTGCTATATCAGGTAAAAACCCGTAAACCCGGATAAACAAAAGGCGACCAGCAGGTCGTTTCCCATTCCAATGGCAGTTGGTGAGCATTAATAAGTGTATGCTCTCTCTCTTTCTCTTACAGAGTTACACTCACTCGTAGAAGAATCACTCTTATAGTTCGTGCATTTGCTCTCAAATCCTTCGCATTTAGCTTAAATCTGTCACCAAAATTCAAAATTTTAGCCCTAAAAACCCTCTTAGTCTCTCGCATTTCGTGATTTTTCTGCTGATTCGGTACATCCAGTATCGGTTCCGAGGTGTATTACACAGGTTTGTGATCTATTACACATATTATTTGGAAGCTAATTACATCTTCAGAAACGTGTTTATGAAGCTTATTTGATGTAATTTCTTTGTGCTTATTAACTTTTTAGATAACTGAGTTTACAATGTGTGTTAAATATGTTGTAATTGTATGTTTTACATTTTCCTTCCTTTTACTGGAAAAGAGTTGATGTATTGCAATCGGAAATTGAGGCTAATTCCTGAGAAAGACTCTAGGAAGGAGAAAGGATTGGTTGACATGTGTGTGTGTGCCTTTGTGTGTATGTGTGTGAGAATTTAATAGAATGGAGCTTTTGGTATTTTCAGAATCCTCAGTGAAGAAATTGAATGTCAAATGATCTGTAATTGCATAGCTATCTTTCATTTATTGTCATTGAGCTCAGTCCGTGAATGCGGAGATTCTGTGACTTTCGTGGCTTATTGCATTCAATTTCCCTTGAAAATTTCGTGTCAGGGCTCAGGAATATTGAATCTGTCTCTCTCTCTCACACAGACACACACACTCTCACATAACACTCACGGAACTTTAAATTGGTAACTTAAAGGATCTGAATCTCTTTGTGACATACCCACGGGCTCTTCTATTTCAGGATTTCCATTGGAGCTTGGGCGTAGCTTCTTGCCGTACAGAATCTGAAACTTTGTTGTTCTTCACTGCAAATCACTGAAGAGGAGTTAGATCAAGTAATTGGAGTGATATACGGTTACAATATCAACACCTTCGAGCTGAATTTGATGATTTTTTTGTCAAGCAATACAATCACTATCAGGTTTCACAAAAGTTGAGGTTTGGGGTACTTGATAGTGATAGGTAAATTTGCTGTGGTGATTTTGTTAATTGGGTTTTCATAATTTTGGCTTCCAGCTCGGAATTGGAACAGAGAGACATCGTGGAAGATTTTGTAATATCTAGATGTTGGGTATTGGGTAGCAGCCAAAAGTTTTCTGTCTTGGTGGGTTAATTGGATTTGTTTAAGTTCTACTTATTTCTCAAATCATTTGGAAGAAAAGTCTGCAGTGGCAAAATGCTAGAGCCTGACCTGTGTTCCTCTCGGGTCTTATTGCCTTTTCGTGATGAAAGTGGTGATGAAGATCTCTCTGTTCTTCCTAGGCACACCAAAGTTATAGTGACAGGAAATAACAGAACGAAGTCTGTTTTGGTGGGTCTGCAAGGCGTTGTCAAGAAAGCTGTTGGACTTGGTGGTTGGCATTGGCTGGTATTTGTAGCTTTTACCCACATAGTCCATTCTAATCTTACCACTCTCTTGCTATCTTTTTAATTTAGCTGTTTCTTATGTTCAATCCTAGTTAGTCACTAGGCATTCTGCTTTGTTTTTTAAGGCTTATCTTTTGTAACATGATTCTTTGCTGTCGAATTAGTAGAATGGGAAGGAAACAAATGCAATAATCAGGTGGACAAATGCATAATTTTTTTTATGTTATAATGACCATCAAATTAGGTTCCCATGCCAATCAATTAATGGAATACTTTTCCTGCATTCAAAAGAAAAGATTCGTTTTCCAAAACTCACTGCCATGTGTAATTTATCAGGTGCACGAGTTCATTCTTATTACAGATTTTATTGTACTTAATAATGCCCATCAAATCAAAATCACTTGTAATAACTTGGGGGATATTATGGTATAATTAGAAGATATGATTTTCTTATTTATTGACGTCAAAATTGGATTTTTTCCTCATATAGTTCGAATTGTGAATTGTACTTACTCTGTTTTCCAGTGTGTAAGGCATTGTATATTGACCATCATTATGATTTTATTTTTTTTTGTGAAAATTAAATTATTATCAACCAGCTCCACCCTTATTTTTATACATGGAACCAGAGCAACAGGTCAGACTTTTTCCCCTGGTGAAAATTATTGCAGAATGTTCGCTCCCATTCACACTTTGGTGTAATTCTAGTAACATATAGGAAAGAATGAAGACTAAAAATATTTGTTTGTTTCTGCTGGAGATTTCCAGGGAACGAAAGGAGCTGAAGGATTTTCTTAGTCTCTTTAATTCTGTCGGTTTAGCTCTTTCCATGACAATTAACTTTAGGAAGCAAACTAGCTAACTGTTTTAAGATCCAAATTGAAGTTTCCATATCGGATTTGGATCGATTCCAATCCAAAATCTGACCATTGAAGTTATACTCACCATTTTTTCGCAAAAATGCAGTTTTGATAATTGTCATTTGATTGTTCTCTCCAACCTTATGGTTGCCCCTGACTTTTATATTTGGGTTGAAATTTTGTCTTTTTTCCAATTGTGTTACCTTCGTTGCTAAATCAAGATACGTTTGCATATGCAACCTAAAAGGTCTTAAAGAATGGGGATGAAGTGAAGCTGCAAAGGAATGCTTTGAGTGTGCTGGAACCTCCAACTGGGAATGAAGATGACGAAGATTACGATTTTGATATCTCTAGCAGTGGCTCTGACATTTGTGAAAAGGACAACGATTACAGTAAGTTCTGCTATTTCCTACCTCTTGAAATTCCAACTTAGCTTCTGAACACCACTTTAGGCTAACTATTTTGGGAAACTGTGCTCTTTTAAGATTGCAATTTTGTTTTTGTTTTTTTTGTTTGTTTGACCAGCCACTGGCTTTGAGTTCAGCAAACTGAGCAAGGCTAGAGTTCGGTATACAAAGCCATGGTTTCCGTCTGCATCAGCAAAGCCCATGAATCGCATCAATTGCAAAGAAGTTCAGTCTAGCTTTCGCAAACCTCAACTGGTAAACACAATGTGTAATTTTATGTAGCTTATGCAGAGGGTGTATTCTGGTACAAACTATTGTATATGATTACATGTACTGTAGTTCAATCTAGTGTCCACACAACTCTCACTTGGTGGCCCCCATGTTGGAGCTTTACCCTGTTCTTGGATCTAATTGAGATCTTGTTTAGTTTAGATAGTCTGAATGAAATATGTGACAAATTTGTGAAACATAATGGACAAGAAAACAGAAATGGGTTTATTCATGTTCCACAGGATAGTACTTGAAATTACTTTTAGGGAAGAGGAAAATGGTTCTTTCTTTATCCTTCTCAAATATTAATAAAGGAATTTTGGAAATTGAAGAAAGATCATTTTTAAGTTTAGATGGCCCGGCCTGACTGTAAGGTAGGGAAGGCATCTTTATTCTTCTTATCCTGCTTGGAATAATGGATGTCTTTAACTCATCTCATATTATGTTATTTAGTATTAACACGGGCTTGGGAGCTCAAGATTGTGGGAGATTTTATTTAGCAAGTCTCATTAAGGGTTTTGTGGAGATCTCTATACACATTATTTACTATTTTTAATTTACAACTGCTATGTGCTTACTCATTTGCTAATTGTTTGTGTGGATGATTAGAGAGTGAACTTGGCAAAACTAGGGACAAGCACATTGTGGAGATATTGGAGAAGCTTTAACCTCGTGGGTTTCACTAGCATTTGTCAATTATGCCTTTTTATTTCTCTTCTGATTTCTTGGACGACTTTTACTTGACTAATTTCAATCTTCTTATTCAGGGAACCATTTGTCCTCATCCTACGAAGGAACAAATGGTTAATGCTGTTGAGCATCATTTCACTTCACTGGTCTCTCTCTCTCTCTCTCTCTCTCTCTCTCTCTCAAACATACACACACACAAGTGCACGCATCCACACACATACACACTCAGATTCTTTGAGAAATGCTAATGCTTTGCATCATCTTTATCTTGATACAACAGCAACTGGACGAGGTACAAGTGGTCGTGGAATTCATCCGTGCAGCCAAGAGACTTAAATCAGTTCCTTCACATTGAGAGTGATAAGAGAAAATTGGATGGTGGCGTTTGTATAATACATAATTTACGTATATGAACCCTAACCCTTTAGTTTAGCTCTAATTATAGGCTGCTAATGGAGATTGGGACCTGGTTTTTCAGCCATATCCCAAATCTCCCGGATCCTAACTTTGTCATATGAGGCAATGACCCAGTTTATATTATGACCCTAGTTTGATATCTTGTACATGTCCATTGTTATCATAACGTTGCAAGCTACTCAATTTGATCCGTTCAGTCACAATTTGGACTGGACAATGCTACCGGGATTGTTGAGGCCCCCTGAAGGCATGGGACTCGGTTGTGGGCGTCTGTGACCAATAATTCCTGATTCTTTTGCCTTTTCTACATTTTTGAAATGTCCGGGTGTTATGTCTGCTGTCTGAAATTCTGGAATTCAATTTCACGTAGATATTCCATAATCAGTTGTATCATGAACATTGTTCATGTTGGTGATGTTCGTGGTGACTGGCAATGTGGAGTAGGTATATATTTGTATGCCAACATGTGAAGGCCATGCCATGACTTGGTGTGACAGAGTTGTAGATATTTCTTGGTTTATATTAATTTTTAATTAGTCATGAGGTATTTATAATCAATTATAGCATTTCACGTATAATTTGATCTCAAAAAATAATTATTTTTGGTATAGTACTGAGAAATAATTTAGTACCGTAAAATTACCCTAACTACGAAATTCAAAATATCAGAACTAAAACTCCCAAAATGAACTAATACCAACATTATCTATTTAATAATCACGGCGTGGTTGATTTGAATAATCTATAATTGTATAGCAATTTGGGTGCAATAGCAAAAATAAATTAGATTCAATATTTAACCAATAATTTTTAAATTGTTTATTGTGTTAAAGTTCATATTAATTAATAGTAAATCCCAATTTAATGTTTTTTGGGAGACATGTTCTTAAAATTTTAATTTGAGTTACGATGGTAAACTTAGAGCTTCAGGGAATAATTGGTGTAACAAAAAAATTTAATTTGACATTTTGGTATGCGTAATTTTATTTAAATTTAAAAATTTGACATCAGTGAAATTATTTGGTAAATATTAAATTTTAATGTTTGATGGAATTTATAATAAATTTAAAAATTACAATAACTTAGGTTAATAAATTATGTTAATAAATTAAGTGTTAGGTTAAAAAAAAAAAAAAAAGGTCCAAAAACTCCACCATAGCCATCGGTGGAATCAGGAAGCCACGTACACAATTCTTACCCCCACTAACACGTACAACTTTTCCAATTCCAATTCTCACTTAATTTAAATTAGAGAGAATTATATTTTATACTTTAAAGATTAATTATTTAGCGTGCTTAATATATTAAAAATATTATAATATAACTCTTTTATTTATTTTTGTTGCTTATTTTATTGTTGTTAATTGGGTAATTTTTCACTGAATAATAAGTGAAAACTAATCGAAAGAGTATATTATAATAATTTTAATATATTATAGATAATATGTACGAAATTTATTTTAAAAGTGTAAAGTAAGAATTTTTAAATTTTGTAAGGTACAGAGTGAGATTCACCCCCCAAATTATTTTAATAATATTTAAAGTCCCAACTTTTCAATGAAAGGCTTTTCTCTCTCACACAGGAAACACACACTGAGAAGAGCGGAAAAGGGTCTGGTGTCTGTCTCTCTTTATCAACTGAAAACCGCACAGACCTCTCCACCGAGTATCTCTCTACAATTCAATCAAGAGGTATGTATACATGTATCTCTGTGTGTGTATATGTATTTTCTGGTTTCGAATCTGTAATGAATTCTCGTTATCGTGTTTGTATCGTTGTTTTGAACTATGTTTTCTGTATATATCGACCTGGTTTTGATTAATTTAGGATTGTTATCTTGAGTTTATAGCTGATACACTTTTGGAATTTACTTGTATGCTTTTGAGGTTTCTTGTTGTGGATTGATTGGTGTTAGGGCTTTTTGAGTACTCTGTTTTTGATATTATTAGTTTAGACTTTCATGAGCTTGATTTTTTGGAGTGTTTTTTGAATTTGGAATTTGTGCCTATTTTTTTTTCTGGTAACAGTACTTTATTTAAGAGTTTCTGAAGTTGTAGATGGAGTTTTGATGTTGTTTGAAAATTTAAGCGGTGGTAATTTGTTTACGTTGATGTTTTTGCCTGAGTTCGTTTGGAGTGATTCATTTAGATTGGCAAACACTACAAATCAGGAATGTTATTTGTATATTTTTATTTAGAGCTGGTTTGTTTAATAATTCTAGTTATGTAGATTGATGATATGACTTGTTCTGGTGAATTGGTTATGCATTATATTTCCGGTAAGAGTACCCCATTGAAGAGAGAACTTGTATGGCATTTTTATTGATGGTTATTGTTACCATTAGTGTTATAAATGAACTTTGATGTTACGAAGGAATATGCTTTATTGTTTCAGCTTGTTTTCATGTCAAAATGTATATTAGATTGATTATTGTTATTACTTAGAGATTTTAATACACAATTCCTATTCAGAGTGGGTTTGGTTGAAATTGTGTATTGTGAACTGCCTTCAAGCTAGGAGTTATCAAGCTGAGGTTGCATTTTCCAGGGGAGCACAAGTTTCTGGTTCAGTGTCTTGAATGGGCTTATGAGAAGTGCACTTGCACAATGTTGTATTAGACTACTATCACTTTGTTATTTATAAGTTATAGCAAATTGAACAGAATTGCTTTTACCTTTTTTTAAAATATTGGTAGTTCTGCAGCTCCTTTGATTATTTAAGAATCATTGATATAAATAATCAGATGCCTGTATTGGCTAATTTTTTTCCTCTCTGTCTTACTGAAATTCAATACTATTTGACTTTTGACAATTAACTCAACTAATCAGTGAATTCATCAATTATTATGTGTAGGGACTTAATGTTTCTTGGTGTGCCAAACCATTACAATCGTAATTGTTTTCTTCTAACTATTCAAGCTGGCCTTAATGCTACGTAATGATTTGGCACATTTGCAGTTAAGAGCTCTTGTTAATTCGAACCTCGAACTTGAGCACTATAAACATAACTCCACGGTTTAGGTTTCACTCTGATCAATTTATAAATTTTCCAATAAACTTTAGTGAGCATCTGTACTAGTCTTAATATTCAAGTTTTGAGTGGGTAGAGAGGGGTTGGGGCATTCCCCCTCCCCCCTCCCCCAAAAAAAAAACACAGAGAGGGAGATCCAAAGCTGTGATGGAAAAGTTTTTTCTAGACGAAACCAAGGTCAACTCTGTTTCTTCAAGTTTGCCAAAAAAGGTCTCAAAACATGTGTGATTTTGATCGTGTTTCCAAAGCATCTAAGTTAGCAATTGTTAGGTGTCTGGCATCCCGGCCCAAGGGGAATGATTAGATGCAAGAGAAAAACATTTTATGGAACGGACTTTCCAAGGGGAGTTCTACTGTTGTACCCTAAGATTACTTCAGAACAATAAGGGTGCAGCAAATGTGCAACTCCTTTTTGTATAACAGTATCCTGGTATACCATTACAGAGTTTGGTGCTTTATGATAGCAAAATATTCCTTTGATTAGTTTTGTGAAACTTTGTCCAAAATATGTGAGATTTTGTGGATATGTTGTTAGCTAAACAAAAGATTTGTCACGATCTATAAAGCTATTTATGGAAAGTGGCCAATTTCATTTCCGGCTGAGTTCTTCACGTTTGTTCTGGGATATTTGTGGTTAAATTTTTTTCTTTTGGTTATTTCCCTTGTTCTTCTGCAAACTGTGCTAATTTAGGTGATGAATGACCATAACAATGTATGTAGTGTGATGTTTGTTATTTAACCATTGTTTGGTGCTTAAACACTAACATGTTGGCTTCATGGTAGATTTCTTTGCCACCCGATGATTCTGGCATTCTTATTGTTTCTGCATTCTTCTGTGGTGTTTGTATCTTAGATACCATTCTCTTGCCATGCATTGATGATTTTCTGAATTGATCCTACTGGCCATTCTCACTAGATTCATTTAGGATTCCAGTTTGAAATTCGTCTTTCTCCTGTGAGAATGTACTTCTCTTGTGCAGAGAAAAGGGAACCATGAATCAAGTGCCGATAGCTTCAGGTGGATAACTAAGATAACTTAGTAGAAATGGGAGGCTGCTGCTGTTGCTGTGCCTCTAGAGGAGTGGAACTGAACAGTTCCCCGCCATTCTATCGTGTCAGTAATCTCTCCCCTCCCGCCCCCCGGGGGCACTTAAGATGCTTTTCTGCGTCAATTTTATAGTAACTCTCAAGCTTGCATAAAAAACATGGTCTATGTTCACGGTTCTTTCTCAAACAGTCCCATTGTTATTCTGATGCTATTTAGAACTCTGTTGTCTTGGATTCATTGTTGGTAGGAGCAGTTTTACATATGCCATTGGTTTTGTTACCAGAGTATATCTGTCAATTGTTTACTTAATGGAAAGACAGGTCAGTGAAAGAACACAATGGATTCTATCCTCTTATTCATTCGGTAGGTGCATTTCTCATGCATCGCTGTTCCAAAGATTAGGCAACAATCTGTTGTAAGTTTCCTGCTTTGCGACTTGTTTTAAGAGAAGTTGCTATTTGGACTGCGTGGGGGATATTGTTGCAGACCTTTGCCCACTTTTTAGGTGTTCCAAGCAGCCAACCACTCTATGATGAGATGATTAACAAATACCAACACTTGAAAGATTGACATTCTTGCTGAACATTTGTGTCATTTGTGGTCATTATCCTTGATTTGGATATGCACGTAATTGTATTTACTTACCACATACATGCATAATTGTATGGTAAGTAATCACTGACAATCATTTTGATTTTTTCCCGGTTTATCAAAATTATCTCATTAGAGTCTTCTTCTTCTCTCTCTCTCTCTTTTGTGCTACTTCCCACTTTGCTCTGCAGTATCCAGTAGTGTCAGAGGAGCGTGAGCCCTTGTCGTCTCACAGTGGCACAGTCTCTGCACTGTCTACGGGGCTCTTAGTTGATACAAATCTAGAAACTTCAAGTCCGGATACTTATAGACGGCCTCCAACACCCATACCATATGAATCAAATGTTGGGTGTCCTCGAACACCAAGTGATCGGGATAACTGTGGCAACAAGAGCGATGCAGCAGTGCAAACAACTACCTTTGAATCTGTTGAAGAAACAAATGATGGCAACAACCTTGAAACTTCAGCTGAAGATCTGAAGGAATCTGACTGCAAAATGCAAACCAATATTGATCTTCCCGAATCAAAAGAACAGGAAGAGGAACTTGAAAAGTCTGGGGAACTAAAGAAACCCAGTGAACCTATTGTTTCAACATTGGAGGAGGAGGATGCTTGTCCCACCTGTCTTGAAGGTAATGAGATTACATCATCCCTTGCTCTTAGCTCGTTACTTGTTGATTTTAACTCTTGGGAATTTTTCTTGAATTTGGAATTTTAGCTCCAGTTCAGTTATGTGTTTGGACCAGCAAAGTTGTTGAAAATGACATTTTGCTCTTCCATGCAGAATATGATGCAGAGAATCCAAAAATAATTACAAAATGTGAGCATCATTTCCACCTCTCGTGCATTCTTGAATGGATGGAAAGAAGTGACACCTGTCCTGTGTGTGACCAGGTTTGCTTTAAATAATATTTTTCTTTTATTCTGTGATTAGATGAGAACATGTTGCTTTTGGTGATTAATATATTTATTGACCATGATGGTGGCATGAAGGTTCTATTTATTTGTTTGGTGCAGGAAATGATGTTCAATACCACCATTGATGAATAGCTATCTGGACCGATCTGCAGTCAACTTTTAAGTGTTTTTGAACACAGTCTCTGCTTTTTGGGTTTTTTTTTCCCCTTTCAAGTGGCAGCCTTGTAGTATGGTCATTTTGTTTGTGGAGACGTTGCTTTTTGAATACCGTTTTGGGTAAAAAGAAGGAAAAACAGGAAGGAAGTAGTAGATGTAGATCAAGATTCAAGACAATAAGTTGCCTCAGTCACTTTTCATTCTCTATATATCCATAATGTACAGACCAACAGATCATAAGTGATACAACTGGGCGTATTGCATTTTATGGGGGGATTATATATGATACCACACAAGGCACACTCTCTCCGCTCCCCCTTCCTCTCTCCATCTCGCCTGTCCATGCTCTGCATCTATGTGTAGCTTCTCTCTTAGCATGCAATATTTGTATTCTGTAAGCAGCATTATCTGCCTTCATGCTTTGAATTGGTTCTGTAAATTGATAACAGGATACTACTTTTTTTATTGCATCTTTGGAAGGGTTCTTGGTTGGGGAGTGATTTGATCAGTGTGGGAAAGTAAGGGAAGCTCATGGACAGGTAATACTTTGTTAAGATTGATTCATGTATATAATGGTCTTGATTTTTTTTTGCTTTGAAACTTCCTATGAAAAGAACACATTGATGTGCTGAGGGAGTGCTCCCCTTCCTTTGCTTCCTTCTTTTCTTTTTTTAATACACACACACACACACAAGCCGTTCAGAAATTTTACATTTTTGTATTTGTCTGGCTAGTTTTTGTGCTTGATTTTTGATTCCAAACGTCGCATATCCTACCGGCTGGCTTGGGCTAGCAGTATGATTCTCATTATAAAGGACATAGATCATACTTTTTTCGGTATGGTAGATCACTATACTATTACAACCATGATGTACAATGTATGCCTGTAACAATCAAGTCCAAATTAATCACCATCACAATGAACATGAGGCATCAATTTCTGAATTTCAAGAGAAATTGACCCGTGACTTCTCAATTAGGAGAATCAGGTGTAAGAAATTGACTCTGCTTAACTGAGTTAATTTTCATAGGTCTAATTTATGGGGCTATGGACTCTCTTATTTTTGGTTCAACAAATAGGGATATCTGGTTTAATTTACGTTTATCTCGATTAATTTTTTTTTTAGGCTATTAAACTCCTTCCCTTTGTAGTTTCCACTCCCTTTTTACTATTATTTATTGCAGTTAGCCATATCAGCAAATAGAATACAAGTCTGTGTCTTTCCTCGGATACACAGCCGACAACAAAAAGGGTCACGTGTATGTCAAAGGCAATTAATGTGATCAATTACGGTCGGGTTTGGGTTGGATTACTGATATTTAAATTGAATTTTATTAGAATTTGAATATTGCAGCAATGAAAAATTCAACTTAGTGCTCGCATTTAACAAGATATTCGATTACAAATTTGATTCCAAATTTTACTTACAAGATTCAATTATAACTAAAAATAATATAAAGTTGAGATTTAATCAAGCTGAAAAATAGAATAAAACATAATCCAAAGAGAATGGCACAAAGTAATATAATACAAACGAGAGAGAGAGAGAGAGAGAGAGAGAGAGAGAGAGAGAGAGAGAGAGAGAGAGAGAGACCAACTTAAGAGTGTAAATGGTGGCTTAGCGCAAGAAGTTAGTTGATTTCAATGGTTTCATGAGAACAAATTGTCAATTGTTTTGATGTAGTATTAAATGAAAAATATTTGTTTTTCAATTTTTTTCTTCTATTTGTTTGAATTTAGATTGAATTATGATCAAATTTCATCTAACTTGAATAATATCAACGATCAGATGATCTAGATCTCAAGTCTATGACTCGAGATCAATAATTTATGAAAAGGCTTTTTTATAGGAAAGTAATAGGGCTTTCCATACCATTTTCTTTTTTATACCATTTTAATCAAACAGGTAAGTATATTATGTAAAATAAATATTTTTCCTTAGCTGAGATTTCATTTGTTCATTGGTATAAAAATAAATAAATAAATAGATAGATAAAAGGCAGAATCCCTTAACCCTAATTAGAAAGTAAATAAACGAGGAAAAAATAAATAATTTTTTTTGTCATTTAGGGACACATAATCTCTCACATTTCAAAAATTCGGACACTTCTTCCTTATTTTGTGCTGTCAAAATGGCACCTGGTTCAGCTATCATTGGAAACTCTACCTCTCGATTCTAGCTGGTGCTGTCTTTCACTCTCTCTATCTCTCTCGTTGCTGAAGAAAAAATTGGGCAGCGCAGGTAAAAAATTATTACGAGGTAAACATCTACGAAAGAAGACAGAGCACAGAAATTGCATGTATACACTGTATCGCCTTTGTTTTTGCCCTTTAAACTTTATCAACTATTCTATTTTCGCTTTGTATAGATTGGTTTATTTTTCTGTACCATAGATTTTGTTCATAGAAAAGGGAAAGGAAAAGGGAAAGGAAAAGTTAAAGTTGATGGAAGGATGGTCGACTTCGGAAGATGGGTCTAGTTTAGATGATGGTGAAACTGTACGAAACTTTAAGAGTAATAATGGGTGGTGTTTCGATCTTGATTCGCCGATAAAAGGAGGTGGTTTTGATGATTCTAAAGAAAGATTGAGGAGCTTGTTCGATCAAGTTCTTTCAGTTTTTCTAAAGGAGTCGTCTTTGACCAAACATAACCGGCCTATTCCGGCATTGCTCGGTGACGGGAAGCCGGTGGATTTGTTTAAACTTTTCTGGGTGGTGAGGAAAAATGGTGGGTATGACGCGGTTTCAAAGAATGGCTTGTGGGGTTTTGTCACGGAGGAATGTGGGTTGATTGGTGGCGTGATGCCATCCATAAAGTTGATTTATGTCAAGTATTTGAACGTATTGGATAGATGGTTGGGACAGTTTTCTAGCAATAGAAGCTTGGGAAATGGAAAGGGTAGCATTGTGGGGAGATTGGATATGTTGTCACAGGAGTTAGAGGCAGAGTTTAGAGGTTTGTTGGCGGATGGGCGAGAGGAGAAGAAAAGAGATGGTGAGTTAGTTAAATTGAAATCCCATAGAAATGGAAATGATATCGATTTTGATGGTGGCAACAATGGGTTTTATTTGTCAGCTATTGGAGATATTAATAAAGATCATGAGAATGCAGAAAGAAATATGGAAGATGATGATGATGAAAAATTTTGCTTCCGGGATGACAAGGATGTTGGGGAATCACCCAAAAGTGTTGCCGAGAAAACCATTAGTAAATTGCACTACATTGTGGAAGGAATTGTTGATGACGAAGGCAAAAAAATTTCTGCCCTAAATGACAATGATGCTGTGATATCAGCTCAGAATGTCATTAATAAAGTTCATGACTTTTCTGAAAGATTTATTAATGGTGACGACAAAAGTTTTTGCGCCCAAGATGACAGTGATTTAGTGGTATCCAACAAGAATGCCTTTGGGAAAGTCATCAATAAAGTGCATGATTTTTCTGGAAGAACACTTGATGATAGAATATTATATGCCCAAGATGACAATGGCATTAGGTTGTCAGCTAAGAGTGTTGTTGAGGAAGTACTTAATTCTCAGAAGAGGAAACGACAAATTTCAACTTTATCAGAAATGCTAGATTGGGTGATCCACGTTGCAAAGCATTCTGATGATCCTACAGTTGGGACTATACCTGAGTGTTCCAAATGGAAGGAGCATAACAAAGAGGAGTTATGGGTCCAGGCTTTGTCGGCAAGGAAGGCTTTCTTGATAGGAAGGCATGCTGATTCAAACACTGAAGAATCTCTCCTGCAGGTACAAGTCAGTTATATTATTCCTTTCATCAGCTTTAACCTTTCCGAAATCTGGAAGTACTCAGTCCCTCAATAATTAGTCGACTTGGTGTTTTATCTTGCAAAGATTACGTCATTTGCAGCTAAGTGATCAAATTTGCTAGGTGTCACGTACAAACATAGTATTACATATTAAGTGATAACTACCAGGATATCAAGAATGAACATCTTAGTAATTCTTCTGTGCTCTTATGCTTGAAACTACTAAACCAGGATGAAGTTCCATTGCTTATTCCCTTTTTGATTTAATTGAATGCCTTGGTTTAAGTCAGTGCCAATGTTAGAATGTCAGTGTTTATTCTTGATGGCAGTTCATACTTCGTTACTTTTAAATATCCAATGTATTTATTAAGTAAATACAAGAAGTAATTAACATCAGCAATAACTACCACAATAACCAAATTTTCACTGCTACTAGCAGTAGCAGTAAATCATCAAAATCTTCCCTACCCCTGAAAAAACCAATACCCCCCCCAAAAAAAAAAATAAAAAAAATCTGGGGACCCTAGATTTACTATGTCTTTCCATCCCTGCAACAGCTTAATAAGTGTCATAGACTCTCTCTATCTTGTCTACCTTAACTTTCCCTAGCCTCATCAGTTCAACTGGTATTTATTAAATGTCAAAGTTTCCTTACTATCGGTGATGTTTGTAATTGTACGTATTGGTTTAGTCAGAAACTAATTTACCTCAAGACATATTTCTAATCATTCACTTAACTCAAATTCAATGAATGTTTATTCTCACTTTAGTCCTTCGAATGGCAATCAATTGTTTGAAAAGGGCTACCATTGTGTCTTCTCCCACAAGGATGGGAATGAGAAGGCCTTAATAGAATGAGGGTGTGTTAAATGGCAAACTCCGAAAATGGTGAAGTACTTGGTAGCGAGAGAAGTTTTTATGACATTCTATGAAAAAGTAAAGAAGGGTGATGTGAGAAAACAATGCTATATGGAATCGATTGCATATTTATGAAAGACTACAAAATTTTGATTGTTGGACAAATGAATGACTCCTTGCATGTCGTTGTAAGTTACAATTTACAAAAACTTACTCATCCCATAGGATAGAAAGAAGGATCGTGAAGCCTAAGACCTCTAGAGGAAGTTTCTTGAAATTTTAGAAGTTTTTTTAATTATCTTGTTTTTTTTTTCTCAAAACGTTAGATTTGTTGTGCGAAATGGGGAGATGATTCGTTTTTGGGAGGATATTTGAATTGGGGAGTCTTATTTTTATGTTTGTTCTCCCAACTTTATTGTCTATCTTGTTATCATGATGCTTGTATTGCCTCTACAGTTAGATCTTATTCACCCACACTTTCTTGGGATTTTGACTTTACTAGAAATCTTAATGATAGGAATATTTGGAGTTGGTGTTACTTCTTTCCATACTCAATAATTGATCCCACTGTTTCTTTTTCTTTTAAATCATTCTATGAGTCTTTGATTGATGATACTTCACTTTATTTCTTTTACCCGTCATTGAGGATTTGGAAGTCTAAAATATCTTTAAAGGAGCAGGCATTTGCATGGGCAATTGCTCATGGTAAGCTCAATACTAATGATATACCACGTGGTGTGTGATGTGTAGAGGTGATGGTGAGAAAGTTGATTACTTTTTTTTGCATTGTTCTATGATTTTATCTTTGTGAAATAAGTTTTTTGAGTTGACAGCAGCTTGTTGGGTATCCCTGCGTTTCTTATCATCTTTACTTTTTATGGATGTCAAGGCGTTTGGAGGAGGTAAGAGACGTGTTAATTTCTAGAGCTGTGCTTTTTTAGCCATAGTGCAGTTTATTTGGTTAGAAAAAAATTCAAGAATATTTTAGATTAAATGCAAGGAACTGGAAAGATTGTGGAATCCTCTCTATTTCTTGGCTCCTGTTGGCCCTCGTTTTGGAAGGATTTTGAGAATGTCCCTCCATTTGGTATTATTGCAAGTAAGTAGGAGTGCATCATGCGGCATATGATGAGGCTTTTTGTTCCATAGTAGTGCCATGCACTGTTTATGCCTTTTGTTTATTGTTGGACAACTTGCCCATATTAGTTTCATCGTATGTAGGCATTTATTTTTATTACTAATGAACTTTAGTTTCTTGTCAAAAAAATTAAAATTTTCACAGGAGGTTATGGTTACAAGAAGTAATGCTATCATTATGTTTTTAAGGTTGCTTCCTATGGCAATGCAACTATTAGAAATTTAGGATTCTATGTCCTCATTTATGAAATTGTGGATGCCGCCAAAACAACCGTGGAACTGGGTTTTACCTGATACTTAGAGCAGAAGATTTGCCTCGATTTGTGAATATCTACCCTTTTTACACCTGGTAAGAATGAGCTCCAAAAGTTGGCTAGAACTGCAAAATTTGTGTGGTCGGTTTCAGGTGGTTGTTGTTCAGAGGTGTTGATGGGTTGCATTGGTTGGGGTGGTAGAAAGAAAAGGGGGAGGAGGAAGAAAGAGCTAGGGGTAGAGAAAGGTGGAGATGGGGAGTGGTGGGTGGAACTGAGATAAGAAGGCTGTTTGCAGGCTTGGAGGGGAGAGGAGTTGAGGGTTATGGGGGTGGGAGGTTTGTGCCAGTGTTTGGGTGGTGGTGGTTGTAGTGACCACGAGCAATGGCTACGACTGGTTTTGGTTCTTAAATGCCTCTAACCATGGATTTTCAGGTTATTTTGCGAATGTCTCACCTGGATGAATTAGTTGGTACTAGAGGAAGCACCTATTCTTATTAGAAAGCGAGACTTTAATAAACAAGGAATAATATTTCTATTCTTTTGGTAAGGCGGTAATGTGCGCCCTTGCCATCAAAGTAAAGCTTCGCATTGATCGATATCTTTTGAACATACCTCGACTTTAAGTGTGACGAGGGTATCCCACAAGGGATAATTTGGAATTTGCCCAAATTATTACTTGTGATGTCATACATTAATGACTAGGTGTAGTATTTATTCCAAAAATAATGCAATCATTGAATAATGCAATATTTGATGTATGAAAGATTTACCTATAGTAATACTTGTAATTAAGAGGGAAGAAAAGGTGAAGGAAGTGAAAGTAGAGGAAGGTATGACGTAAAAAATTTGGAAAGAAATTTATTTCATTTCTTGTTATTTTTGTTTTGCTCGTATATGACATATCTTGTTAACTGTAAAAAAACCAAAAAGGTGGGAGCTGAAGCACATCAACCACCAGAGGGCAGTTGCACGTGGACATAAATACGTTGTACACAAGCCATAACAAGCTTTTAGGAATAAAAAAGTAAGAGTCCAAACCAGCCAACTTACAAGTGTACAATCAATTTCCTATAAAAAAATATCACATACAACTTGTATACATACATAGCCATGATAGGTGATCAATAACCCACCAGATTTCCACTCATGAAAGCATAAGGAAACTACTTTAAGATAGACCTGACAAACTCTTTTAGTATAAATGCCAGCCTGCAGTTACTGCCTTAAGCAAGAGAGTTCTTATATTTAGGGCTCACCTGGAGTTATATAATTCCACGGAAATTAGAAATGACCGTTAATCCATTTTGGTGTTGGTAATCGAAGGTGGTGGGAAAGATGGGTTGTATATAGATCTAACATTTGACATTATTTGCATGACTTGGTTATTCTCAGATTTGTAGTCACAACCACGCAGTTGTTAGCATGAGCTTTGGGTTTTTACCAAAATATGATATAATTTGCTTGACCTATTTATGTTCAGAAGATAAGAGGGAAAAATATGAATGTTCTTTTTTCTGTTCTTAAGGAATCAACAGACATCTCTGTGCTCGTCCTGCAAAATAAAAGGAAAACAGGACACCAAAATAGGCATTACATCTGTTGTGATATTTAATGAATATGTAAATTTCCTGTTTTATGACTTCTGCATAATGATAAATTCATACTGCTTCTAGTAACCCCATAACACCTCAGAGTTGAGACTAGAGTCTTTTGAATGCTTTATCATTAATGACCAAAAAAAAAAAAAAGAATGCTTTATCATTAATATAGTGAGAAAGAGTTTTCTGTTGAAAGTTTCATAAGAACTCATTTACATATAGATGCCTATTTGTTTCCAGTTTTATAGAACTGATAATTTTTTTCTTGCAGAAGAAGCAGAGAATGTGTCCTTCCATGTACGAGGATTGTGATGGTCTCAATCTACAATCTACAGAGAAATTAAGAGGCAGCAAAAGGCTTCATTCTTCGATAAAATCTCAATTGTGCCCTTGTTGCAACTCATGCTCAGCCAGTCATGATAAAGTGGTAAGTCCTCACAAGGCAGAATTGGAGAATAGCCCAAAGGAGACAAATCTTCAGGCTGTTGAGACATTACCGGCAAATACAATAGACTGTATGTCCAGTGATGTGCCCCACCAAAAACAGGTTTGTGTGGGCCCTCTCTTTCAAGCTGAAGTTCCTGAATGGACTGGCATAGTTTTTGAGAGTGATTCCAAGTGGCTAGGCACACAGATGTGGCCTCAAGATGGAAAAAGTAAATCCTTTATTGAGTTGGATCCCATTGGGAAGGGAAGGCAAAATCCATGCAGTTGTCAATTTCCTGGTTCTACTGAATGTGTTAGATTTCACATTGCAGAGAAGAGGGTGAAACTGAAGCTTGAACTTGGTTTGCTGTTCTATCATTGGAGATTTGATCGCATGGGAGAGGAAGTTTCACTTTCTTGGACAGCAGAAGAGGAAAAGAGATTCAAGGATGTGGTGAGGTTAAACACCACCTCCCCAAACAAGTTATGGAAAAATGCTTTCCGGTTCTTTCCTACAAAAACAAGGGAGAAGATGGTGAGTTATTACTTCAATGTCTTTCTTGTCCAGCGCAGAAGTTATCAGAATCGGGTGACCCCAAAAGATATCAACAGTGATGATGATGAGACGGAGATTGGATCTGTAGGTGGCAGTTTTGGTCGAGAAGCAATTCATGTTTCAGGCTCCAAGTTATTGATATGCACCCAGAATAAGCAGTGCACTGATTGGGAGTAGCATAGAAGGAGTAATCCGTTTTATGGCGGTTTATATGCAACTTTGCCTTCCTGCATTCACAGGTACACCATCACTTACTGTTCTTGACAATTTTGTTGACACAAAAATTACTGTTGGTAGTTATTTTAAATGTAGCAGCATCATACTAGAGGAAGAGACAAGTTGATTGGGTAACTGATGATCCCAAAGGTTTATTGTTGTACTGTTGATATGTAATGGTTGGCTTGTGAATACCTTCAAGGTGATGCCAAATACTAGAATATTAAAGCCATCGGTTTGAGATCGATTACTTGGTTTACCAGATGGCAAAGCAATACAAATTGGTCATTGAAATTACATTTTCTTTGTCATAGGGCACTTATGAGTTTCTTATACATGGGATTTTCATCTGCTCACTTGTCTCCCATTTGTCTCGTGTATATAAGTTTGGGGATCATCGGTCCGTATATTTTCACACCTCATATATATCCCAATACATGGTTGATTTTGAGCAGTGGTAAGAGGTACCAAAGGTGAGAAACACCAATGAGATCAATTACATAAAAGTATGTTGATCTTCCAAATACAACTGTGGGATTAATATTTCTCTCTTTGAAGAAGACATAATCTTTTTCCTGTCAACTGAGCACCATAGAGCAGAAATGTTTATATTAGCTTAAACTTCTGTTAAGAGAGACAAAGGATTGGTTTTGTGCAGTTGTAGAAGACACTAAATATGAGAAACACCAGAGGGATGAATAGTTGTGGGAAATGCCATATGTGAAAAACACCAAAGTCCAAAGAGATCAACTCCTCTTGTCTACAATTATTTTCTGCTCTCAAGTGTACATGTCCTTGAAAGAGAGATATTAACCCACAATTGTAATTATCAGCTCGAGTAGTTCATGTAAGGTTGTGAATGGATCGTGTCATGTTGGGTTCATGTCGTGCTTAAGTTAAAATCTTATTAAAATTTATTTATATTCATGTGTACTTAAGTTCATATTGTGTAAAAAAATTTAGATGGGGTTCTAAATTATTTTTAGATGAATAATAGTTCATGTGAATGATTATATTAAGATCAAAATTATCTCAAAAATTATAATTTCAAAAAAATTAAATTGAATAAATAAGTCAGATTTATTGAGAATTCAAATAATAAGAGTATAGAGTCTTATAAGTTTATGTATAAGAATATAATGTGATCTTTTTTTTTTCTTTTTTTCATTTTGAATGTATACATATTTATGATTTAAAGAATTTTTTTTTTTAATTTTTTGACTATGACATCTTAATTTTTTTATATTCTTTTTAAATTTAGTCATATCATTTTAAGGGATGGATGCAAATGGGGCCCTAGGTGAGTGGGGCCTTAGGCAACCGCCTCACTTGCCTAAAAGTAGAGCCGACCCTGTGTGTAAAAAGTCATGTTTAAGTAGCATCTAGCATTTTTGCGTCACATTTAGTAGGTTTCGTATCAACCTATTATTTGACGAGTTTAGCAAATTTACCTGATTATTATCCAAAATCGCTAAAATTCAACTTAATCTCGTTAATTTTGTATTGATGTTATGTCCGTTCATGAATCGTTCCTACTTTCATGTAATCTTATCTTTAAACTTCCATTCTTATCTCTAATGGAGAAAATTCAACCTTGTACAAAGAAAAATGAAAATATGGTAGATGGTCTGGAGGATAATAACATTAAAATCAAACACATTGGTGCATTGGCAAAACAATATAATATTGACAATTCTTTAGGGTCAGGTTATTAGGGACTTATTCTTCATAAATATCCTAATCCCGCGTAGATGACATGTCTTTGATTGAATAGAGAAAAGATTAATCGATGTACGCTTAAACTGATCTAGACATTCCTAATCGTTGCACTAAAAAAAAAATAACAATCTCAAGTTGAATTTAGACAAAAAAAAAAAATTCAATACTTTCCCAACTTTTCTGGCCAAAAATAAGAGACTTTTTTGCCCACAACACTAGTTTCCCATGTGTTATTAGGCCAAAAAGTAGTTTTCCTCCCTAGCAAAAACAAGTCTAGCAATGAATCAATCCCCACCCAACTTTTCTGTGATTTAAGCCAAACATTGTGAAGGTAGATAAATTAATTATTTTTTATTTTTATTTTTTTTGGGAGAGGATGAAGAGGGGGGACTTGAACCCTTGACTTCAAGAAGGTAAAATCTTGACAAGATAAGAAGTACTATTAGACCAAAGATCTGTTGGTGGATAAATTAATTCAAACCGAGAAATATAGCTTAATAAATTTATTCTTAGAAATAAATAATTGCTAACAGTCTTATTTATAATTGTTACATTGATAATAACATTTGGACCATTTTTTTGATTTACAATAATAGATCATTATTTTAAGTACAAGTTTATTTGGATAAACCCCTTCGGCATTTAAGTTTGTATCATATTCGTTAACTCAGTTACTAATATGTAACTTCAAAAAAATTAAAAAAAAATTTGCACACAATACCAACTTCATGTCTAATACTATCTCAATTCATTTATTGTGTGTTAATTGATCTTGTTATTTTTCGTTGAGTTCGTGGTAAGCCGAGAGTAGGTGAGTCCGGAATAAAATTGATAGCCCTACCTGCCAACCGATCAATAATGTACCTAGGTGCAGCCTCAATCCCTTTTTTCTCCCCTGAGCTGGATCTCAAAACTAAGGAATAATTATATTTTGAACCTCTAAAAATTTTTAAATTATATTTTAAATGTATCAAAAATATTATAATTTAATCATTTTGTTAGTTTTTATATCAATGTCAATAGAATGACTTTGATGAAAAAAATAATGAAAACAAACAGAAAGATTATATTTTAATACTTTTGATAAATTGTGGATACAATATGAAAAATTTAATATCTAAGGGTATAAAATAAGAATCTTAAAATCTTGTAGGGTATAAAGTGTGAAAAGCCCCAATTTGGATTAGAAAGTAACACAAAGAAATAGATACGTCGTCGTTTCTTCTGAAAAACCATAGAGAACGACATCGTCTCCTCATCTCTTCCTTGCCGTGCGTAAAAGTAATCTTGGCAAAACCGTCTCTGTAGAAGATGCATAAATGGCTCAGTACTCATCTCTATTGCTGTTGTTTGAACCGCTTTGGGTTGCAGTGAAGAAAAAGTGGAAAGCACAAGTCCTCCACCTCCTTTCTCTCTCTCTCCCCTCGCATATATAGATTTGGATACACACCGATACATATCTTTCTCAGCCTCACACTCAAAATCCCAAAAAGGAGAAAAAACTGACAGAGTAATCATGTCTTCGCCAAGCAAACGTAGAGAGATGGATTTAATGAAACTGTAATTTATAAACCAAATTATGCTTCATTTTAATATAATTTACTATTTTTTTGGGTTAATTTGGATTGTCTTTTGTGGGTTTTGATTATTGTGAACTAGGATGATGAGTGATTATAAGGTGGAAATGATCAATGATGGCATGCAAGAGTTCTATGTGGAGTTTCATGGACCTAAAGACAGTTCGATTCTCATCTCAACCTTGTCTTTATGTTTTGATCTAACTGAATGTATATTTGAGTTGGCTTTGATGTTATCTTTGTTGGGTACTTGATCTTTCTTCCTGTTTATTTATGTAATTGTGTTGACGTACATGAAAGCCCTTGATTTAGCTGAACAGATAGTAGCCGTGAACCGTATATCTATTTTCTCAACTGTTACACTTCATTTTGATTATCAATTGAACCCTTTTTCTAAATATATCTGAATAATCTGGCTCTGGGTTTTGGTAATTGTCCTCTGGTTGTATCATTTTGATTATTTAGGCTGTTTATGTGATGCTGAACTTGTAGTTGCTTTAGCTTTTGTCACTTGGAAGTTTTAGCATCGCAAGCTGAACTTAGATCCATTTATAGCGTGGGATTTTGATTTAATTTGCTCCTTTCGTATTGTATTGCTTTCTGAATGAGCTGCAAGGTTGTTGTTCACTGATTTTCCTCACTGTAGAAAAGACCATATTATGGATTGAATATGGGTTGTTTTGGCCTTGCACAAAAAGGGGACTGTTTTCTATTTACTGGTTTATGGCAGGTCCTTATCATGAAGGTGTGTGGAGGATAAGGGTGGAGCTGCCAGATGCTTATCCGTATAAATCTCCTTCTATTGGCTTTGTCAACAAAATTTACCATCCAAATGTTGATGAGATGTGAGTTAGTGGAAGAAAATAATTAGCCTGTTTTGGTATTTTCGTCCATTAATAAGGCTATATTTCATAACCTTCTTAGAAATGAATGTTTCAAGTACTACGTTTTCTTTTAATTTTGAGTTTCAGGTCGGGCTCAATATGCTTAGATGTTATCAATCAGACATGGAGCCCAATGTTTGGTAAGTTTGCCATTTCAACATTTTCTTAAATTCAGCATTGTTCCCCATTTGCAGATGTTTCAATGTTTATGTCTAATAGTTTTTGGACTCTGCTATAAAATTCTGTTCGAAAAATTTTTCAGATCTCGTAAATGTGTTTGAAGTGTTCCTTCCTCAGCTTCTTTTGTATCCCAACCCATCAGATCCATTGAATGGAGAGGCTGCGGCACTGATGATGCGTGACCGACCTGCATATGAACAAAGAGTGAAAGGTGCAATGCTTTTAAAACATATAGCTCCTTAAGCTGAATGCCTTGATATGTTGGATTAGCAAACTATTGGCTCATTTGATTCCAATATGTTACGCATTGACTCTCAGATTGGCGCTGCGAGTCTCAATGAGACCATTATTATCTATCACTGAGTCTTCTGTGTACAGGACAACCTCACTCTTTCATAGTCATCATCATATGTTGATAGTTAAAGCCTACTCTGAAAATTTTTAATCATTAAAAATGACTCAAGATGTTGGATTTAGTTCCTACCCAGTTGTGTGCTTTGGATTGACATGGGGTTATTGCTGGATGTGGTGGATTCTTATTATTCTAATTAGCGGACCATCTAAGAGGATCTAAGATTAAAATTCATTGGATTCATTTGAGTTATATATTTAGTGTTCTATTAACATAGTACAATCCAAAATTTATAAAGTATAAATCTTTTGAAAATTAGAAAGAGAAAAGGCTTAAGGACTCATTTTCTTTTGGTACCAAAGTTTTAAGTGTATGGATGATGATGATATAGTCCCTTTTTTTCATGTCTTTTGCCATTTTTGTGACTTGTGAAAGTCTAGACATTTTTCAAAAATGGTATGTGTTGAAGAAGTTTGAATAACAAAAAATGCTTCTTCAAAGCAACGCATAATATACAGTAGGGAGCCAGTAAGTTGCATCAAAATTGAAATGAACTTGGAATTTAAGGGGTGACAAATGTCAAGAGATGAATGCTTGTTATCTTTGATTGGTACCTATATGAACTATGAAGGATATGTGAAGAGAATCTTGCCAATTGAATTTCAGTGTTTCACTGTGGTGGATGAAGCTAATGAGTGTCTTGGAAATTAGTGCAACCTTATTTCATTGTATGGAATTTGGTGGGCAATTGGAAAACAATTTAGCTTAGCTGGAACTTGGAAGGGCAGACAAAGATAATTTCCTCCATTTCTTTTGTGGGGGGTGGGGGAAGTGGCGCAAAGTAAACTTGCATGAAGGAGATTCTCAATGGGCAACCAGACAATAAAATTGATAAGGAATTGTGAAAAATATGGCAGGGAGTCATGAGTTTACAGGGATGTTAAAAGAAGACGCACTCGAAACCATAGAAATAAACAAAAAGAGAAAACCCACAAAGCCATCCTCACCTATTTGGTAGTCCAAGTTGAAATGGATGAGCAAGAACATCATGTAACTGAATTATGAGAAGGTAAAGATAATCCTAATTGGGGACCAGATGAATGCAAGTCTCTAATATGGTTTGGACATGTGCTGCAAAGACCAGTTTTTGCATTTTTAGTCAGTGTAGCTAGAAGGACATGATGATGTTCAATTGGAGAAATTGATTTAGAATTTTCCGAGGAAAACAGATAAAGCATTAGAATTGACTGGTGAAACAAATTCATGTCTCTATATTGAGTTGGTAACATGGGATAATTGCACTTTGCCATTGCTTTTCGTATAAACAGTTTTAGTTTATATATTTACTAGGGGTAACCCATGGTCTCATGCGTGAAGACAAGGTACAATATAAATGGTTTTGAGAGGGATGCTGATGGCCGTTGGATGAGTCTATTCATCAGATGGGTTTATTGAAGTCTTCCTCTTTTATATTATAGATGTCAAGCTGCATGTAGATTTAAAGTATGTCAAGCAGCATACAAATTTAGAGTAAAGTTCGTTTATTTATTTTTATCTTGGACTTGAGACAACATATTTGATATGTGTTCACTTTTTTCTTCAAGTGAAGGTTCTACATAGACCATTCTTAAAATGAGATTTACTTCTCTAGTGAATTCTTGAGAAGCGAAGTTCCCAAAACATTAAGTGATGCATGCCACTATGCAAGCCCTTTTTCATTTGATTGAGGTTGAAGGATTTGGTCGTGAATGATTTAATCCTTTAATTGAATCATTTCATTGGGAATTCAAACATCGATCTATGGTTTTCCATAATTGGCAGCACTGGCCATATTTTGGCATTACATCAATAAATTAAACTGTTGTTCAACATCTAAATATGAATACCACCATTTGCACACTCAGAGGAGCATGATCAAATTCCTCTTCCACTTGACGTGTGGTTTTGTTATATGTCATGCAAGAAGTGTGCAATGCCCAAGTTTCTTTAATTCTCATAAAACTCGAGAAGTGGAGATGACTTATAGAAATGTTATTTTATAAAATCCTAGTTATTGCCTTTGTCTGAAGGTACTCAATAATTAAAAAAAAAATTATCAATCATAAAACATATTTATATTTACACCCAAAATAAAATCACAAATATAGAGGAGAGACAAAAGAATTTAAGTATCGATCATAATGGGGTGAGTGGTGGTAATGGTGGATAGCAGTGGTTGTGGTGGAAAACGGTGATAGTTATGGTGGGTGATGACGACCATGGTGGTGGTGGATGTGGGTGGCGGTGGGTGACGATGATGGTGGTTGGCAGCGATGGTGGGCAGTGCCAGTGGTGGTGGTCAACGACGAAAGGTATTTTTGGGCTAGTGGTAGGGGTGGTGGTAGGTGTGGTGCGGGTGGGTGATCGTGGGTGGCGATAGTTGTGGGCGACGACGGGTGGTGGTTGGTTGTGGTAGTGGGTGGTGTGGGCAACAATGGTGATGGTGGGCGACGGTGGTTATAGGATGACGATGGTAGTGGTAATAAATATAAGAATGAGATGATAATGGTGGTAGGTGGTGGCAATGGACAAAAGTGGTAGCAATCGGTGGTGGCGCTTGTGGCAGAGGTGGTAGAGCAGTGGGGGTGGTGTTGGTGTTGGTGGTGGTGGAGTGGCAGTGCCAGTGGCGACGATGGTGGTGATGATTGCGGTAGAGGTGATGGAGCGGTGGGGTCGTGTTGGTGGTGGAGTGGCGGCAATAGCGATTGTGGTTTATTGTTTTTGTAAAGAAGTGATTTTGAAGAAGTAGAAATTATTTTATTTTATTTTTACTTTTACATACTTATTTAAGTGGTAAAACGACTTTGACTTATTTAGAAGTAATTAAAAAAAGTTGTCTCAAACACTACTCTTTTTTTTTTAAGTGTTTATGAGAAATTATAAATCTTATAAGTACTTTTGAAAAGTCATCTCAAACACACCTTTAAGGGGCTTATTTTACCTATTAAATTTGGGGAGTTAATATTAGCCGCCGAATTGACTTTAAAGTAAAATTGAAAATAATTTCAATCGCAAAAATTTTGTTTGTCTTTTGAGATTTGAATTCTCCTATACTTTATTATATATACTAAAATAATGTTGTGTTTCCTGTCAAAAAATAAAATACTAGAATAGTAGGATCTAAATGGGTAGAATAGATTTTACTTTGGTCCAGCTGGTAACCTGATTCTGCTTTATCTGTTATTTGCTCACCAGTTATCTTTAATTGGCTCTCTTATTTGTGTCTTGGGCACTTGGTACTTGGTAGACTAACCAAGCTGGATCTTCTCGGATGGTAAGTTTTTGCTCCTAGTATGTAAAAGGAAATTTGTTTGATATTATCAGCCTTTTTAACTGTGATACCTTCTTTGTATGTGCTCTATGGTCTTATCTATCCATAGCATGGATCATAAAAATTGTTTTGATCGGTTTAACAGGAGTGCTTTAAAGAGGTCGAATGAAGTTTCCAAGTGCTAGTCAAAAGATACCTTTTTAGTTGTAGTTTGCCATTTGACTTCTGGGGTTTTCTAAGCTATTTATCTGCAAATTTTGCTCATAGATGCTTCATTTTTTTTCCAGAATTTTGCCAGAAATATGCCAAACCAGAAGATGCTGGTGCTGCACCTGAGGTGAAATCTAGTGATGAAGAGCTGAGCGACGATGAATATGCCTCCAATGATGAGGAAGTTGCCGGTAAAGCCGATCCTTAGGGGAGTGAATGTATGGCTATGGCCCTTGTATCACCATCAGAGAATGTATGACCTTGCAATTTTCTGTGTACATGACATCTATAACTGATGATAATAAACCTAGTCCTACTGAAGGTTCATGTGCTGGAAAAATTCCTGGTTCTCCTGTCTTTTGGTGCTATAAATCTTCTTGTCTCTATTGATTGATTCTGCCTCTATTGCAGATATATATTTAGTTTTGATTGTTCAGACTAAATCTGGTTTGTTGTGCTTGATAGAAGAAAGCACAATTTTAGGAAAAAATGTGGTGGCGTAGGTTTTTTTTTTGCTGCAAGTGTTCAGGTTTGTGCTGACTATTTTCTCAACATTTAAGACCGGTTATCATAGCTTAAGTTAGTTTATAAAAACTAAGGGTGATTGGTTCTTAGGGGGTGTATGAAAAGTATCGAACCTGATATCTCTACCGGCCATTTTTAAAAATTTTTTAATTTTTTTCAAAAAAAAATTGAGGGTCCATCTAAGGTACCATAAGTTATTTTTTTACGGTATTTAAACTTAACACATAAAATATTTTTAGTTAATTAATTTAGTTGAATGTGTTATTTTCTGATCAATGAATACAAACAAAGTAAATCAACATTTATGGCTAAAAATTATTATTTTTCAATGTCGTATTGTATACTTGTCCAAGAAGAGGCTTTTACTTTCTGTTTTTTCCAAATAAAAATTATATTACTGCATCAAATTATTCTTATTTTTTATTTTTTATTTTTTTTCTACTCTCGAGAATTCAGGCAAAAAATAGGTATAACTTATAAGTAGTCACATCATTGATCATTACAGTTGGGTATGCAAGACAACATTTTGACAGTGATGTGGCCTGCTTTAATTGCTAGATACCCACCTAATGGGCTGGCACCATTAGAACCGTTCATTGGGGGCTGGCTGGATCTATCCTGTCGATGCATTGGATTATGACTCATCCCAATTTAAAAGTTTGATTAATAAATTTTATTTTTTTGTTTCTTATCTGAATTTATTAGCAATTTAAAACACTATACAAAAGTTCAATCTTATTGAAATGACTTAATTAACTAAATTTTAATAAATTATATTTAAATTTTAACTAATTTTTTTCAAATAATTACTTAATTTTTTTAATATTTATATAAAAATATATAAATAATTCTAATCGGATCATAATCATATTAAACATAGGTATATCAAAATTCGAATCTATGAAATATAATATATCGAATTCGAATTTAAATTTAAATTATCAATAAAAAATAGCAATTCACATCCAACTAATCGAATTCAATCCATTGACAAGCCTGGATCCTCTTACCTTACGAGTTAAGACCAAATTACAATAACGTAGCTATGGTTTTTGAAAATCTGAAAATGAATCCTCAAGGCTAAAATTAAAACTAGTCAATTTTTAAACTTGGTATTGTGATAAGATTCACTTAAGTTTTTATGTATACACACGTAATTTCTGTAGACATTTATCTCTATCTCTCGATTCTCTAATATAGTTTTTTAGTGTTTGCTTTAATGACCGATGCAGATTTTTGGGAAATTTGTTGTGCAATTAATTATTAGATTTTAAATTTTAATTTTTATAAATTATTTCTGAGAAATTAACTTTGGTTTTGAGTTACAACAGTCATAAGTTTTGACCACATCAAACATTGAACAAAAATCTAAGCATATCAATTGAGTTCAACTGAAACTCAAACTCAAACTCAAACGAGACAAGTTTGACTTAGTTCAATACCTTTTTTCTGGGTTGTTTTTTTATGAAAAACATAAACACATGCAAATGTTCTTTCACCACTCACAGAATGATGCTGACCAAGGTCACCACTGGCAGTAACTTCACTGGTTTCAATTGAAACCAGCATATTTGGAAGCCTTTATAAATGTCATCACATATGTTAGTTTACTTGGCAGCCTAATAATTCTTTCCTTCAGTGAATGGATTTCAAAACTTTCAGAAAGTTTCCTATAATGCTTTACCAAAAAAAAAAAAAAAAACCGACCCAGTGCATAAGACTCTCGTCGCTATTAGGTATGAGAATAACTAGATGTTCGTAGCCTTACTCGTAGAGACTTAGATATACGTAGCCTTCCTTGTAGACACTATGTCCGCGACTCGAACACTTGACACCCAAGCCAAGTCACACATTAGCAAACTAATATTACTCAACATATTGCATGCTGGAGACAGCAGCAAAATGCAAATGATTTTATGTATACTGTATGAAAATAGCCATATTGTTAACGACAAGGTTATCCCAAATGAATAAAAGATCATCTAACAGAATTACAAATACCATTTGAGGAGTGAAAGCATTAAGAACCTGACCTGGTTGTACAATAATCATAAAGCAGATAACCTCATTCCCACATTAAGCAATTCTATGATTTAAACTTCCAACAAGCTTAATAGAGAGCATTTATGAAAGCAAAACCAGGATCAGTGTATTTCAGTAGCACCCACTCCAGAGAATTAAAGATGATAGAATTTCATCCCTAGCTATGTTTGACATAGATATTTGAGTATGATGAATTCTTATTAGGGCAAAACTTTTAATGCTATACTCGTAATAGAGAACTGTACATATTTCACATTAGAAGGATCAATCCATGTATCCATACAAGTAAAATTTAACAAAATTGATTACACGAAAGGGGAATTCTTTCAACTGACTGACAAATTTTCTCGTTAATACCTCAATGCAAGAATAGCCTCACATAGAATTTGCAATCATCCAATAGCGATAACAAATGGAAGGAATTCAAAAATGAAAGAGCATCTATCATTCATGAAAAAAGGACGAAAAAGCTCCTCTGAATTGGTAAAGCAGTTTTATTCCAGACTTTTGTATGAATCTAATGTAAATTATGCTTACAAGGAATTTAAAACCTATGGTGAAGTATGAACCTGAACATTGGCAAGCAGCCTTGTGAATTTGCTGAGGGTTTCTCGAGCAGCTATGGTGTCTGGATGATCCTCACCACAGATGGAAGTTCTAATGAAAATAGCCTTTCTAATTAGATCATCTGCTATATCAAACTGGGCCCCTCTTACCATTAGCTTAGCTCTGATTTCTAGCACATTGGCTCTTGATAGGGCTAGCTCCTGCCAAAGGCAAGGATTCAACTGGGCATTTGTCTGGATGGGTTTCCAACAAACTGATTTATCCAACCACTTTTCAACAGGGGCAACAAAGGCTTGATCCGCTGCTTCTAATGCATTTGTACATAAGCGAAGCATTTCTAGAGCAGCACTGCAACGTGAGAATGTAATAAATGTTCGAATGGCAAGCGGTAAAATTACTTCTTTCACAAGAAACAACAAATCTGACACCTTCAGCTGAACAACTATAGGGTCATTCCCAAATCCGAAGAGCAAGAAACATGCCTCCCATATGTGTTCAGAGTGCTGGGAAATAGACCCACGACTAATGACAGTTTGCACCATTGCTTGTGCAACCCCCATTACTTTTCCCTTACGGGCATAACTCCTGATGAGCGGGTTGAAGTGAATATAACCTTCCTTTGTACTACTTCTCGCGATATTAAATCTTAACAGCAAGGAAGATGCTTCTGCTTCTGATTTCTTAGTGTATGATGATGTAAAGCCACAAGTCAATGAACACAAAATCTTTCTCCATAAGCGAGTATGGCGGTGTTTCTCAGGTATCTTGTGAGCAGCCTGAGCTAACAGAGAAACTGGAATGGCTGCTGGTGCAAACCAACCACTTGCCAGAACCATCCTAGTCGCTAAACTCCTTGGCCCATCCGCATGGTCAAATATGGAGAAACAAACCTCAAAGAGTTGCAAAAGGAAGTTATTTCTTCTCAATGAATGATTTTCCCTACCACTCCATGTTATGTCCCTTGAAGGCATTCGGTTGATGGTATCTAACAGCCTACTTGGATTTATGGGAAGCTCAGACAGAATAGCTCCTACAATAGCAAGGCCTAGGGTTTGCCTTCCAAGTTTCTCCTCAATAACACGAAGAGCATCAGTTTCCACAATCGGGTAGTCCTTAACACTTCCCTGCATTAAAGACAATGCCTCAACCCCCGATAGGTAAGAAAGCCTCAAAGGCTCCAAATTCATTATGCGAGAGAGGTGTGTGGCTATTATAACATGGGTTTCTCCACCAAAACGGGGAAGAAGATCCATTACAAGTTTGTGATCCCACCAGTCCTTTTCACTCTCTAAATTATCAATCACCACCAGAAAAGGAATGTTCCGCATAAGCTCCTTCCGGACTCTAGCTATGGCTGCCTCTTCCTGCTCTTCAAAGCTCTTTATCCTGCTTTTTTCTGGGCAATTCTCAACACCCACATCAACTTCTAAGAATGACCACAAGTTCAAATAATTTTGGCGGATGTATCTGCTTTCCCCTCCGATCCATAAGACCATCTTATACCTCTGATGGAACCTGTACGCAAACTCAAGAAGCAACTCTGTCTTGCCAATTCCTGAATCTCCTGACACGCAGGCAATCCCCTTGCCATATACAACTTTCATGGATCTCTTTCTCCTAACATGCTTTCCGCCACTCTTTAACTTTGGTGTTTGGTGATGCGTCTGAGGAAGTTCAGTGCTTTGCATCTCAATCTCCTTTACAGACTCCTTCCATACAACGGGTTCTTTTCCCTTCCTCCTGCTACTCTCAGTTGGTTGTTCCCTTCGTTTTTCATCCATTGAACTACTCCTACCCCAACCAATTGTTAAATTCTTTCTCCTGGGTCTTGCCTTCAGTTCAAAAAAATCTCTTTCTGAATCTCCACTAACCTCACCATTAAGCCTAAATTCCAGCTCAGATAGTTCCTTCTTTCTACCTACAAAATTCTCATTTCGAGGAAAAGGGAACTCCACTTTCTCCACCTTCTCCTTCCATTTGGCTAGTCTGTCCACGACACTTCTCCTCCCCAACCTCAATGCCAAGAGGGTGACAGCCCTTAGTATGCATTCTCTCCACTTACCATCATGAGCCTCCAGCTTCCACTCATCAACACGGGTTAGGGCACTCACAGCGTCTCTCCATTCCTTCTCCAGCCCTCCATAAAGAAGCCAAAGTTCTCCTCCATGTTTTTCCCATAACTCCCCCCTTTTCTCAACTATGTCCCTGACAAGACAATCATCTGGTCCCAAATCAAAGTATATTGGAACTAAATTCTTCTTGCCTGAAAAGAACCGCAGCTCTTCAATGGTATATGGATTCCTGAAAGACTTTCTGGTTAAGATTACAACACCAAAAGTACAAGCATCCATTGCCCTCTCAACAATGCCATGCTTCCGAGAATTCCGACACCGAGATCGGTCTGTTACAAAGCAACTCAACCCTTGAACTTCTAACTCAGCTCGGAGCCAATTAGTAAATCTTAGCAATAAAGGTTTGCGACCATGAAAACCTATGTACACATCGCAACTCCTCAGTCTATTGGAAGAAAACGAAGTTGAAGAAGGAGTAATTGAAGTTTCATGGCTTCTCCCAATCTTCTTCTGTTTTCCTCTTTGCATAAAATATTCATCGCCTTGGCCAATACCGTAACTCGATAGAGTGCTATTGGAAAGGCCTGTTGAAGAAGAAACATGATCAAACTTCCGAAAATCACCTGAAGTACCAGTTGCTGCAGCTTGATAAGCATTGGCCAAGCTCAATTTGACATTTCTCAGGGATTCGGGGTCTGGAATCCCCAAACAGAAATGCGGTGGATCAATATTTGTTTTAGCACCATTGCATGGATTGTCGGGACGTGCAGACAATTGACACGTTGGTGATCTTGGAGAGAAGAAGGGTGACTGATTTGCCGAAAAGAATGCTGAAGATGAAGACGACAAAGTCCTTGCAGTCGTACTTGGTAACGATCTGGAGCTCTCTTCCCGGAGATCCATTAACTACCACTCACTCCCATGAATAATGCAATCCTGTGCATGCTAGATATGGCAAGCTATTCTGGAATGGAGACAACTGTTAAGACTTTGAATCAATGACTTAACTAACCAAAGTGGAAAGAAATGATCTGCAATATAAGTGCATTGAATGTCCTAAGGCATTTAATCATCTCTAAAGTTTTAGGAAAAAATGACCACCATGCTAGTGAAGTAACAAGCACAATTTCCCCAAAAGAAAGAACCCTGCTGAGAGAGAGAGACAGAGAGAGAGAAGCACAATGGAGATAATGATAAGAAGAATGCTATCCCTTGATTCCTGAAAAACAAACTTTCACAGTGCACATTAATGGACCAAGAGATTCAAGAAATGCAGGGAAGAGAGCAATCACCTTTGGAAATTACCAAAGAACAAAAGCACATATATATCCTGATAACATGAAATTTTTTGCAACCTTAAGTTTCTAAAATCATGTAAATCCATCAAAACATACCATACATGTAATAACAAAGATACCTGAATCCTACAATTTAACAAACGATCTAAGGAGGCAATGAATGAAGCTTGAAACCCGGAACAACTTGGATCTAAAGAAGCTCTTAATCAAGTGACCCACTTCCTAATTCCTTATGATAAAGCATAGGTTTCATAAGAACTCGGATCTGAAAACTTACTTGAAGAAAAAAGCCCATAAATGTCAGTATCAAAGATTCAACCTTTAGTGTTTGAATCAAGCAAATTAAGCAGCTTCCTCTAAACAAATGATTAGCCAATAAAATATGTAATTAAGAGCAACCCAAATCTCTACGAACTCTCGAAAATCAACCAGGAAAAAAAAGTATCAATCTATCAAAATGAAAAGGAAGTTTCAATATTAGTACATACATCACATTCTAGAAAAAAAAAAAAAACATACCCTAGAAATTTAAGGGCAGAGTTGATGCTGAAAAACACTGCTACACTTATCCTCATTGAGGGACAGAAGTATCTTAAGTTTTGATTTACACCCAATTTTAGAAAAGGGAGATAAAAAGGCTAGATTTGATAGAAAATGAATGAATGGGAAAAAGAAATGAAAAATGGTTTACCTTTTCAGAAAATCTAAAAGGGCTCAGACCATCAACGTCAAGCTGTTTTTTTTTCTACGTCCACCACACTCGCTTTCTTGACTCTCTCTCTCTCTCTCTCTCCAAACTATATGCCTATATGGGTTTGTTTATCTCTCTCTATATATGCCATATGTTATGCCTGAGAAATCGAGAATTTGGGCTGACAAGAGAAAGGAGCACCGATGGAGCCGGGATATATGGGACCCAACACAAAGGACGGATCTAACGAGGGTCTGGGGCTTCTGTTAAGGCTCCACACTGCTCCTTTTTACATAAACATATGACACTGATTTTAACAGAGAAGGTAATTAACTACTGTGGTATTTTCTCAGCTTTTGAGGTTTCACTTCACACGCAGCCCAGGATTTTAATGCTATAATGCAATGAAGTTGGTCATTTTTCTGCTCATCATTGCAGAAAAATTGCACAACCCTATCCACTGATGAACACATTTTAATCTTCCCAATCATAGTCATGGTCAAAATAAAAATAAAAAAATAAAAACAAACATTGGTTGTGGTTAATGTTAAAACATAAGGGCTCAAAGATGTATATTTATTTGCACTTTACTCCCTAAAATATTTTAAAAGATGTTTCTTGTCTCGTAAAAAATCAATTGTACTCTAAAAGATAGTTCAAATAGTAACATAAATAAGTTATAAATTCAGGTGTTCTAAATTAAAATGTTGACAACTTTTTGAGATCAGATCCAGAGAGATTTAATTTTTACATATACCCTAGTTTTAGCATAGATGATCTACCCTTTACCGAATCGGGATAGGAATTAATAGACGTATGCATAATTTGATCCAGATAAACTTCATCGTTAAACTTAAAAAAAAATTGTGCCAATTTACATGTGTGACACATAGCAGGTTGGTAGAGGTAAAATGAGATGAATGTTTTTTTTTTGGGGGGGAGGTAAGATAAATGTTTAGTGTTTGGGGCAGAATGCCTACCATTTTACAAAATTCATGATGCATTATGAAACTTTAAAATATTTCACAAGTCAATTTATCATTTTTCTCTTTCTATTATGCATGTCTTTTCTCAACTATTTGGTTTTGGCATTTTATATTCATGCAAAACTTTAGCTGCCCACTTTCTAATTTAAGCTAGTAAACAAATTTGGTAAGTAAATTATGTCATTTTAATTTGACCATTAATTGACTTTATTATATCTTACCTACGATAACTTGTGCGAGAAATAACTAAGATTAGTAAAAACTAATAAAAAAAACTACTAGAGTTCGAATGGATTCAATTGCAATTAAAATGTACTCCAGAATATATATTATCTTTTTTGGTTATGTGGTTTAGTGACAAAATCTCTGGGAGTTCAAATGTAATTAATCTTTTCACTATAATGTGAAAGTATAATTGTGTAGGTCAATCAGACCATGGTAGGAGCAATGTGCTAATCCTAATGAAAACAAAAAAGAAAATTACTGAAAAACAGTTGAGTAACACTATCAATGCTTTTATTTAGTTCAACCTTCATAAATGATTGGTTTCATTCAAGAAAAACACAATTATTTGATTAATAAGACAACGATCAGACGCTGTATTTTATATGGATGACTAAGCTTGACCAAAATGAAGGAATTCTGATGTTAAAAAGATCTAAAGCCAATCAGTAAATAGCATTATTCACACAAAGGTATTCCAGTAATTGTAATTAAATTGAAGTTTGAAAGCAAGGTGCCAAAAAAAAGAAGGGAAAAGACAAAAAAAAAAAAAACAGATTTTACACAAGAAAATAATGTGGGAGACATAGGATCACAGCCACTGTTTGGCATATGCAATTCAAACACCATTTTTCTGTGTCCCCCAGAAATCATTGAACTAATAAGTTAGGGTAACATCCCTATCTCTCAAAGGACTGCTCAGTCTGTTCAGTTGACTTGGATGAAATGGAATTTGGCTCCTTTAACAAAAGTCCAAAACACTCTTTGGGTACCTACCTATAAGCACATGCCACCATGTGAGACCACACATAAATGGATGGCTCTGATATGTCCCTTTTGAGAGAGAGAGAGAGAGAGACAGAGAGAGAGAGACAGAGAGAGAGAAGGTGTGTGTGTTCTAAAGTCTAAAATGTGTTGAAAAACATGCTACAAACTGCCCTACAGCATTGGCCTTCAAGCTTGTAGACAACTTAAAGAGTACAAACATGCATTCTGGAGACAAATGTGAACTTTTTTTCTTCTCTAGTGTTTGGTAGGTGTTTAGAAGACAGAATAGGTTCATACAATTTCTTGTTTATTTATATATGGACACCCAATAAGTGGACATGGATTCTCTCTCTCTCTCTCTCACACACACATCCAAAAAGGGGTCCCCAGCAAACAATTTTCAGCATGCTAAATTTGATGAATCAAAAACTCCAAACTCAAAAACACAGACGGATGTGAATTATGTCAATTCATTAAATTTTTTCTTTCAATTGGGTTTTGCCAAGGTATGACACAAGATGGACCCAACATTGCAACTATTGGCAAGTACATCCATGTGGGGGTGGGAGGCATGTGCATGCATAGGAATCCACCTGGAAAGTGCCCTTTGAATGAAGTTTTAACCATAATGAGACCCATAATCAGGAAATTGCCCACCTTTTTTTATTATTATTATTATTTTACAAAATCAAGGTGGCAAACTCCATAAATAAGGCATTTTCTAATAGTGTGTGCTGTCTTTAGTTTAAATCAAAACTTTAGGCCTTTAATTGCATGCTAGCTAGAGTCTCACCTCACAAGCCTGTCACCAACCCTCAAAAAATGCCCAGTCATAGAACGCCACGTAAGCTTGAAGTTCAATGCTGACTTCTTCAATTCGAAGACAAGATGACATTTACAAGAAGCAAGGGTACATTATTTCTCACCTTCTATGCATATTATTAGTCTAAGTTTGACATGTGGGCTATGATTAATTTAAGAGTTAATAATATTTTTGGTCCCCTAAATATGTATTTTTTAGTTATTAATATATTAATTTTGTCAATTTGATCCCTAAACTATTTAATTCGTGTCACTTTGATCCTTAATCATACAATCCGTCAAATTTTTTGACAGAAGTGACAACGTGGTATTTTTTAAGACAATATCACGTGCCCAACATATGATAATGTCATAAAAAAACTTAACGGTTGGTCTAAGATTTAAATAAATAAATGAAAGAGTCCAAGTTGCCTTTATTAAGTTGGACACCAATTTTAATTTGTTTTCTTAATTGCAAATTTTGAAGGTGAAAGTGGGGCCAATTTTTGTATTTTTTTTCACCAATCTAATTTTGCCAACTAGACATTATGATGGAGTTAGATAAGGTACACAAGTAACCAATTAGATGGGTGTGTGGTGGGGCATTTGATGTGGACTCAAAGAGATGGGTCACCTTGTCAAGAAAACATATGAATAAGTGGCATTTATGTTTTGAATTTAAGAATGTTTGTGTCGGCTTCTAGGGGGAGTGTATCACATATTGAAGGCAAGGCTCAACATGCTTCCCTATTCTTTTCTAATATCTTTTGGGATGGGTTTGGGTTTGGGTTTGGGTTTCGGTCTACTTGTTTTTTTTTCGTTGAAAAATGATATTTTATTTAATTAAGGCTAAACATCAGTCTGGTGTAGAAAATTCTCACATCATTAACACTAAGCTGTTCTTTAATACAGTCTAAATATGAAACCCTTCACATGCTTGGGCAGGGCTCCCATTCTTGCAAGAGTGTCTGACCATTTGTTGGTTTCTCTCATCTCCTGTGTGATCCGTGTTTCCAGTATGCGCTCCATTAACCACCTGCAATCAGTTAAAAGAGGACGGACTATAGACATGATGCTTGCTGGGTATCGGTATTGTGAAGCAGGTCGACCACTGGCTGTGCTAGTTGTAAGCCTGACCTTAGGGCCCATAGTGCAGCTGCCAGACTAGTAAAAAGGCTAACATTCTCATAGAAGCCCACAATCATTTGGCCCACTTCATCTCTGAAGAGCCCATCAACTCCTGCTTGGCCTGGATTATCTTGGGTTGTTCCATCGGTATTTAGATTGGCCCATCCATACTAAAATGGTGTTCTCCGGGCCAAAATGGTGTTTTAATTTGTGAAAATTGAAAATGAGTCCTCCTAGATGGATTTATAATGACTTGTGTTCTGGAATAAAACTTATTTAGAGGTAAGTTCATGTTTAAACTTATATATTGGTATATAAATCTACTTATTTTTTAAATCTAAAAATTACCCTTATCGGTGTTAATTTTGTCAAATTATAAAAATTCACATAGGTTAAATTATTGAAGTATATATGAAAACTCTTCATTAATTTATATATGGAAACCATTTATTAAATATTATGATAATTAACAGAAGTTTTATATATATTTTGATAGTTATATATGAGAAGCTTAATGTGCAAATAAATTGTTGGTCTGTTAAGTCAAAATCGAATCACAAAATTTTCTTAACAACAATAATGCATAATATATGGAGACTAAACAATGTCAACATAAGTCAGTAACACGAATGTTAATATATAGTAACATTCGTGTTACTATATAATTAAAGTTACAATTAGGTTTGTGTTATCAATATAGTTGTGTTACTATATTGACACTAATGTTACTATAGTGAATTTTAACATACAATTGTAAACTTTGAGATGTATATTATGTAACATACACTTTAATATTCACAGTAACATTAAAGTTTTGTGCTCGGTAACACATATAATTTTACAAAATACAAGACAATAATTTTTTTACAATAACATCAACTATCTAATGATTTTAGCGAAAATACGATTCATAAATTAAAAATTTTCAAAATGATGAGTAATAACACACGATCGACAATTGAATTACGACACTCAACACCAATTGTGAATATCAGAATATCGAAATTCTAAACTCTATTTTTCGGTTCACGTATTGTAACATTAACTTTTTCTACAGTAACACAATTAAAAAATACTCGAATGTCTTGCGCAACAAAAAAATCAACAAAGTCAAAATATATAACACTTCAATTTAGTACTAATGTATGAGTTCTCTTGAATCTTGGTTATAAGGTTAATGTCCACTTTGATATAATTAAATCCTTAATTGTTATTACTTTTTACAATATTACCATTTTTTTGTGAGCATGTTACTATTTTTTAGTGAACATGTTACTGTATTTGTTGAGTATGTTACTATTTTTATTTTTTAAATATTAATATTTTGTCGATGGAGTCAAAAGTAAACTAGAATAGTAAATTAAAATTGTATTTTATGGAATGTAATGAGTTTGAAATTTAAATATGAACGATTTTTGGTAAATGCCGATTTCTTGAAATATATATGGCTAGTTATTATGTCTATAAATGTCGTTTATAACATTCATATAGGGAAGGGTTACAATAGTAAAATAAAAAAAAACGGATTTAAAATGAAATAAATTTCCTTAACAAACTTATCTTCAAATAAGTCAATATAGAGGGACCGACCTCCAAATTTTTATTTTTATTTTTATTTTAGGAAATTTGGGGGCCAATTTCCTTTTGTGGATTTATTTAAACTTAAGTCCAATCAAATATTTTATTTCGTAATAAGTCCATTTTGATCTTCATCGTTCAAAATATTTTTAATATATTTAATTAAAAATTTTAAAAATAAAAACTCATAACTTTAAAGAGTTATATTAGCATTAAAATTGTTTATCTATCATATCTATATATAGATTAAGATTATTTTATATATATATATATATATATATATATATATATCTCACACACACACGCACACATATATATATATATATTTTTTTTCTATCTATATTTATATCTATACTGCTTATAAATATCATCATCTGCGAATTTTTTTTGATAATGCAATCTATATTTAAATATATGTCATATTTGATTTTTAAGTATACAAATACAATTATAATACAAACAATAGCATCACAATTTAATTAATCTCTTTAACAAAGAAAATACAATAACTTCATAATGCAATTAGATGTACAAATACTTAAGAATGAAAATTTTTCAATGAATTATAAACAAAGAAAATAAATGTCTAAAAAGTCCGAGAAAATACCTAAAAATGACATATTAAGTACTTAAAGAGGGGCAAAATCTATCAATAGTTTAGATTTATCAATTATTCGGCATATAATTTGTTATTCAATTGAATAACTAGTATTAATATTTTTTATTTTTTATTTTATTCTTAATAAAGTCAATTATTTATTTATTTTTGGAAGGGGAAGGGAAAAGAGGAGAGGGACTTGAACTCCTTTGACCTCAAAAAGGCAAAGTCTTTACAAAACTAGGAGTACCATTGGACCAAAAATCCATTGGATAATTAAATCAATTATACACAAATAATTTATTATTTAATTGAATTATCATCATAATTTAAATTTTTATAAAAAAGTTAGTATTTAAATATTTTCATTAAAATGCAATTTATATTCAAATATATGCCATATTGGATTTTTTAGTATACAAATAATATTATAATACAAACAATAGTATCACAATTTAATCAATCTTTGTAACAAAAAAAATTGTAATAAATTCATAATGTAATTAGATGTCCAATATTAAGAATATCAATCTTACAATGAATGTTCATTATAAACCCAAAAATAAATGTCTAAAAGGCCCAAGGAAATATTTAAAAATTATAGATTAAGTACTCAAAAAAGAGTAAAATAGATTAATAGTTTAGGTTTAGTAAAAATAAAAATAAAAATTAATTATTCGGCATATGATTTATTATTTAATTGAATAACTAATATAAAAAATTTTAATTTCTTATTTTATTTTAATTATTCTTATAAAGTCAATTATACCCACATAATTTATTATTCATTTTAATTATTAATATAATTTAATTTTTTTTACAAAAAAAATAGTATTTAAATATTTTCATGTGTAACGCAAGTCGTACGTTCTAGTGTGTGTCTGTGTGTGTATATATATATATATTGATAAAATAGTAACATTCAAAATAAAAAAAAATAGCAACATTCAAAAAAAAAAATAGCATAGAATATGAACATTTGTAATATATTTAACAAAAAAGATAGTAATTTTAGGATAAAATTTTAGCCACACTCCTTTTAATTTTTTATATCTATAAAACACCCCTCTATATCCTAAATCTTCACTAATACCCCTTGTCAGATTAAAAACTTTAACTTTAATGTAATTTTACTAAATTGCTTAGAATTTGTTTGTTTGTTAAAATAGTGGTTTAACGCCAGAGGGTGTCAATGATGTTTAAATATAAACTATAAAAAGTGTCAGTGATATTTTATATAATATAAACAGTATCTTTATAAATATAATAAACTTAAAAGAGTGTAACTGAAATTTTTTCAAATAATTACGATTATATAAATTCATGGGCCAAGATACTGGCCAAGGCCTAAGGGTAGACCCCAACTCAAAGTTGCACTTTTAGTTGTTGGTCTGGCCGTGACGAACTAGGTCGGTTAATCAATCACATATAATTTAGATTGTGTTACACTCGAACATGAATTCCATTAGAATGTACTTGCATATGAATATGCTAACATTTGAAAATTCAATCCGATGTATTGATCAATCTTTTTCATTAATTATTCTTGTAATTAATAAAAGAGCAAGTCCAAATCAATTCATAAGTTTAACATGACCTATATTTACACAAACCAAACCAATCTACAAGTACACATGACACAATCCAGGAAACCCAAGTTCAGCTGGCATGAGAGGATGGATCAAGAATGACCAAGGCCGCTGGATCACAGGGTTCTATGGGAAGCTCAATCAGACCTCGAGCCTTCAAGCGAAGATGTGGGCGCTTCTCATTGGACTTGAACTTGTTAAGGAGCAAGGTTTGAAGGAAATGGAAATGTAAACTGATTCTTTTGAGGCGTATACTCTTCTATCACAAACCCAAGCGTTGTGCCATTCAAGCAAGGGGTTAATCACTAAATGTAGGTGATGGGTATAATCCAGGCAGTGGAGCATAGAGTAGGGACCTCAGACGTCCCTTCTTGGTCTCCATGGGGACACCAAATACGTCAACGATTACCTGCATGATCTCTATTAGAAAAAGTCTGACACTTGATATTCCACGTGAATTTCAGGGTAGTTGACACATGTTAGTGACTAAGGCTCTTGCATGTGAATAGCTTCACACACACTAAACCAAGAATGAGATTACCCCTAATCATTATCCTTTAAATTAAGTTTACACTCAACTTACACTATAAAAACCCTCTTAAATACAGGGTTAAAGTAGGTAACGATGAAAAAAAAGTAGCATTTATCTTTCTCTCTATCTCCATAAAATGCCTTTTTCTTCATGAGCCATTCTAGTTAAAAAAAAGTTCGATTAAGACCATATCGATCCCTTACTCTAAAATTCCCTTAATAAGACTAAAGTCATATAGTCGCAATATTCCGAGCACCGAACTCATAATTCCGTAACTACCACCTAGCATATTGGCCTGATTTACTGATTGATTCATCAGTAGGAATCTCCTGAGAAAAAGTAACAGTCATATCTATCATTTGCAGTCACACTTATGTAATATATATGGAGAAGATTCACAAATCCATGTCTAACTATGCCTACTTTGGTGCCAATCCACACTGATGTGCCCGTTGTACAAATCACACTTCTTTAGGGTTGTTTTTGACTATTTTGTAATTATCAAATATGATTCAATTTACAAGAATAACATATTTTGTTACATAATTTTGGTGGTGCTGTGATAATGGATTGTCCTTTCAGATTAGTAAATATAACTCAAATCGAATATTTTACAATGGAGGAGACCTTTATGGTTACACCCAATGAGAGTTATTACTTACTGGTTGTCCCTCACTTTTTTTTATTAAAAAAAATTAGACAGTAAATGACATCACCACTGGCCCACTAGTACAATTAATCAAATTTATTTAAATTAGTATTATCCACACCATCTCCAACAATTGAGATATATACCCTTATCCAAATTTAAGTAAAATAAAAATAAAAATTTTTATTTGATATAGACGATTATAATAGAGAAATTTAAATTTAAAGAAAGAAAATTTAAATTTAAATAAGAATAAATTTAAATTTAAAAGAAAGTAAAATATAACTATTAAAATTTTAAAAGTGAATGAAATCTCACCATTAAGATTTGATTTGAGAGTAATGCTAGATAGACTTAAAAAATAAACTCGATAATCTCGACCATTGAATAGGTAGTGAATCTCAATAAATGATGGAACCCACAATGAAATCAATGGTTGAGATTATCAAGTTTAATTTTTAAGTCCATGTAGCACTGCTCTTGATTTGAATATGAATTTGACTAATGAATCTTTAAAATGTAAATGAAATCTCGCTATTACCATTTGAGTCTTAAAAAAAGAGTCTTTCTTAATTTCATATGGGCATAAATCTTGGAGAAAAATTCAAAAATGATAAATATGAGAGATGCTCTTATATCTATCTCATTCTTTGGTGTAAATTAATAAAAGGATTAATTGCGGCTGTGGTCCCTAAAGTATTTATGTTGTCTTATTTTGGTCCCCAACCTTCTAATTTCATCAAATTGATCCCCAAAGTATTACATTTGCATTTACCTAGTCCCCGCCGTTGAAGCCGTCCAAATTTTCGTCTATTTATAGTCATGTGCCATCCACATGACCTAGCTGAGGGGCTATAATATCATTTGCCCCTCCTCCTATTATTGGAGGAAAGATGATCAGGAGACTTTTCGATGTCTTCATTTACTTGTTTTGCAAACCAAAGCTTCAGTTGGGCAAATCCCGATTAGGGCAAACACACGATCACCATTAGGGCAAAGAAGAAGACCATTAGGGCAAAGCACAAAGAAGGTACATTCCAAACGACGAAAGACTGGAAATCAATATGCAGATGAAGACATTCCTCATTATGGTATGTACTCATTCTTATAGATTTAAGTCTAAGGTTCATGGGTAAGAATGATTTGTAAAAGTCGGTATTCAATATTATATAGTTTATGTGTTTGTTCGAAACCATGTGTTTATGCATTGGAAACTCTTTGTTAATAGTTTGTATAAGTTGCAATTTTTTTAAGTTGATGTGGTCCTTGAAAACTATTGTTTATGCATTGGAAACTGTTCAGTGATAGTTAATGTGTTAGTTGCAATAGTTTATAGTTGATGTGGTTATTGAACAGGATCTTATTATACAACAGTCACAATGGAGAATCATCAGGTTGATGGTGATGTCTCAGTTGATAAAGGGAAAAGGGTAGTATCACAGTCTGATGCATCAGACAGTGAATACGAACCTGATTGTGAATCTAGTGAGTATGATACGTTGGTTGACAGTGATTATGAAAGTGAGAATGATAACATGTTGTATGATAGTTATGTTGATAATGAAGCTGAATGGATTGGTTTGAATAGTAATAGACAGAAAGAATCAGCAACAGACAAAAGGCAACAGTTAGAACTCAGTTATACAGATGGTGATTCTGAAGAGATTTTAAGTTGCTTCAGTTCATCTGATGGAGAGAATCATGCAACAAAACATAAAAAATTTAAAGTTTTTAGGGCAAAAAATGATGAGGAAGACCCACATTTTAAACTGGGTTTGTTATTTAGTACATCTGAGGAGATCAAGAATATCATTAGACAACATGCTATCAAACATCAGAGAAATGTGAAATTAGTAAAAAATGATAAGAGGAGGGTGAGGGCAAAATGTGAAGGGGGCTGCAGTTGGCTGGTTTATGCTTGTAGAGTGCATGGTGAGAAACTATACCAAATAAAGACATACATTGGTAAACATACATGTGGGAAAACTTATAATAATAGAAATGTCACCTCAAAGATGATAGCATTGAAGTATATGGATGACATAAGGGCCAACCCTTGTTGGCCTATAAAGGCTTTTAAAAAGAGAGTTAGGAGAGATTTTCATGTTGATGTATCAAGGAATCAATTGTATAGAGCAAAGAAAAGGGCAATGTTGTTGATACATGGTGATGAAATTGAACAATATGATAGATTGTGGGATTATTGTGAGGAACTAAGGAGGACTAACCCTGGTTCCACAATTATCTTGGATGCACCTGGTGATGAGGAAAATGGTGAACTTATATTTCAGAGGTTTTATGTATGTCTTGCAGCATGTAAGAGTGGATTTCTTAAAGGGTGTAGGAAAGTGATTGGATTAGATGGTTGCCACCTGAAAGGGGCATATAGTGGACAATTGTTGACAGTTGTTGGGATTGATGCCAATGATTCTATGTTTCCCATTGCCTACTGTATTGTTGAGATTGAGATGAAAGAATCATGGGCATGGTTCTTAACAGTACTATTCACTGACTTAGGCATAACTGATCAAAACCAAGAGCAGTGAACCTTCATCACTAACAGACAGAAGGTATGTTTGGATGTTTATTTATTTATCAATTTCTATTAACTGTACTATGCATGTTTAATTATTGTATATTCTGTGCAGGGTTTGCTTCCAGCATTGACTGAGAAAGTACCAGCATCTGAGCATAGGCATTGTGCTAGGCACATGCTAAACAATTTCATTAAACACTTTAAGGGATTGAGTATTAGGAAGAAATTTTGGAAATGTGCTAGGGCAACTTATGTTTCAGAATTTGACTATGGGATGCAAATGGTGAAAGAAGAAGATGAGAAGGCATTTGATTGGTTGGTCAATGAGCCACCAAGGTATTAGAGTAGGTCATATTTCAGAGAAGAACCTAAGTGTGATATTTTGTTAAACAATCTATGTAAAAGCTTTAATGGGGCAATTATAGAGGCAAGGGATAAACCCATCATAGAAATGGTAGAATGGATTAGATGCTATTTAACTCAAAGAATGTTGAAAAGGAGAAAATGGGTTAGGAATTGGCATGGTGATATATACCCTAAGATTCAAAAGAGATTAGAGAAATGGAAAAGTGGTAGCTTTGATTGTATTGCTAAGTGGCATGGTGAGTTGAAGTTTGAGGTAAGGTGTATGAATGGAGACCAATACACAGTTGATTTGAAAGAGTAGTCTTGCTCATGTAGGAAATGAGACTTGACAGAGATCTCATGCCCACCATTGCCTCCATTGATCAGGAGACAACTTGGTAGGCCAAAAAAATTACGGAGGAAGGAACCAGATGAGTTGATTAATAAAAGACAACCACACAGGTTGATGAAATATGAAAATGTGTCAGTTAATTGTAGGAGATGTGGTCAAAATGGGCATAACAGGAGGACTTGTACTATTACAATGCCAGAAGGAAACCAAGGTGAAGTGAGCCAATTTGTTGTGAGCCAAGGTGAAAGGAGCCAAGCTGCTGTTATCCAAGCTGGAGTGAGTTAACCTGCTGTGAGCCAATCTGATGTGAGCCAAGGTGGAGGGAGCCAAGCTGTTGTTATCCAAGCTGGAGTGAGTCAACCTGCTGTGAGCCAAGGTGGAGGGATCCAAGCTACTGTTATCCAAGCTGGAGTGAGTCAATCTGCTGTGAGCCAAGGTGGAGGGAGCCAAGCTGCTGTGAAAGGAAGGTCTTGCTTTGAACAGGTAAATAATTTCATTGAACTTTTTGGCAAGTAGTAAACAATTTCATTGAAAAATATTGGCTCATATCTTTCCTTTTTTTTCTATATAGCTTCAAGGTTCAACCATTGGTTCACCATCAACAAGCACCTATAACTTCAAGGTTCAACCATTGGTTCGTACGCGAAGGGATAAAATACCATTCAGGAGGAGCAAATGAACAAGCACCCATGCAGCTTCTCTCTCTCTTTTTTTTTTTTTTGGAGCCAATGTAAATGTGTTGCTCTCTTTTGGGTTTGTGATGAGAGTCTAAATCTGGCTTATATGTAAATGTGTTGCTATCTTTTGGGTTGATGATGTAAATGTATTCTTTCTTACTCTCATTTTGAGTTTGTACTGAGAGACGAACTTGTTATTATGGACATCTTTTTGTCACAACTAACAGGTTGTTACCTTAATGAAAATCATGGGCTGTGGCTTTTCTGCATTGGTAGTAGTCATGATTAATCGAAAATGACATGGGAGCAAACAGGCCACATTCAAACTCATAAGTTCGCGACTATTGAAAAATACCTAACACTTAACAGATAGTTTTGATGTAAACAGGTTGTTACACTTCCAATTACATCAAACATAATAATTACATTTACATAAAATACCATTTTCACAAGGCACCATCCTACTCAAAAACAGAGCACCCTCTTACACAAAAACAGGGCACCCTCCACAAACAAATAGGGCACTACTACCTACAGGAAATGCCACACCCAAGTGAAAATAAAAAATGTCCAAGAACAGAATAGAGCAGCCCATAATAATTTTTCCCTAACTTTTGCCTTTTGTTGTTGGTTCTCCTGTCTTTGCTTTGATCGCAACAATTTGGGTATCACTTGCTTCGCTCTATCGTACATTGGCGGATCATACCAACCAAAAAATCCACACCCTCCAGTCTCCTACAAATGCAACATTTTGTTAAATGCATTCAAAATAGAAAACTCAGTAACAAAATCCAGAACATTTTGTTACCTCGTATCTTTCACATCCAATAAACCTTCTTCCTGGGTTGGTATCAGTCCATGAGGTCCTCAGTTTGGCTATTTTTCTACAGCGGCATGGTGTTGCTAGCATTACAGTCGCTACTACCTTTCCTTCCCTTCCTTTCCCCTCATTTTCTCTTCTCCTATGCTTTGTAACAGACAATGAGTCTTGTAGATATACTTGATGGCGGGAATGTTTCCCTCCAGGAGGAGGGTAAATGATATTATAGCCCCTCAGCTGGGTCATGTGGATGACACATGACTATGAATAGACGGAAATCTGGACAGCTTCAACTGCGGGACTAGGTAAGTGCAAATGTAGTACTTTGGGGGTCAATTTGATGAAATTAGAAGATTGAGGACCAAAATAAGACAACATAAATACTTGGGGGACCACAGCCGCAATTAATACTTAATAAAAACTATAGATCCGTTACTTTCCTTTCCTTAGCGTTCGTCTTAGGTTTCTAAAATATCGTCTGTTCTCTCCACCTGATCATCGTACTAAAGGTAGCAAACAACAATAAGTTGCGACTCAGTTTTCCATTAATATCTTTATATTTTCATCCCTTATTTTTATCTGTTTTTTCTTACTATGATTTCGATTCTTTTACATCTTTATTATAAGCCTTGTTACTTACAACACCCTCAAGCTTTACTCTGTTTTCTCATATGGGAATTCGTAGTATCTGATCTTGGTGTTTTGACGATTTGGGTGGCTTCGATATTTGTAAAAGATTGAATCTTTTGGGGGGGTTTGGTTTTAGTTTAACTATTGGACTGATTGCAGTAGAAGTAGCTTATTCTAAAAACACGGCAGGTGGGTGATGGTTTGGTTGATTCTACCATGTAAAGGTTTAGGTTTCTCGAAGACATGTCTCTTGGGTTTCATCTCCTCTTCTGCCGTCACTACCCAATCCCCTTTTATCTCACTTGAATTTCTGTTTCTTAATTTTCTGGTCTTGTGGCGGGAAAAAGATATTTCGAAGATTTATATCTGGTTTTGGTAGATGTAATATTTCTAAGTTTTTCTTTTGTCTTTCTATGATCTTTTTGGAAAGTAAAATAGGAGGTTTCATAAGAGTAACCTCTGTCATTATCTGAGACAGATTTTTTTTTGGGGGATAAATTGCCGATTGTATTAATAGTCAATTTTCATCGTAATGTTGTTTCTTCCCCTTTTCCCTTTTGGATTGTTTAGCTAACTAGAAGTACTACACCTGCTCTCAGTGCTGTTTTTGCTTTCACAAGCATGAGAAGTACTTGCAATGTGCTATCTGTACAGTGTCTTATTGTCGTCTTTTATCCAGAATTCGACTTTATAAACTATCCATATATCCTCCATCCGCGCTATGAACATTAGAGAAATCAACTTTTTATGATAGTTTATCAGTTGAGTTTGGAAAACAGTGATTAATATACTCTTTATCTCTATCGTCCCACCTCTCAAACCAGCCCTTTTTCCATCTCGTAGTGTTTTAAGGTTAAAGGCAGTGTTGACTCTGGTAATTTGGTATGTGGGTCATGTGAGTTGTGAAGCTAACAAGCAGCTCACATTATGCTGTCTGTTTGTCAAATTGCAGCTTCAGGTATCATCTCGTGTTAGTTCTGTTGGGCAATCAGTTTAGAATATTTGCAGATGTAGGCAATGCTATAGTTTTGAGGTTTGCTCCATTTTTATAGAGCTCCCTCTAGGAGCCAAGCTTCTCGTGTGGTATTTGCTTTCTTTCATGCTTCAGACTTTGAACAGTAATGTTCTGAATTCTGAATGTCCGGATTTTGTTTATCTTATTAGGTAACACTTAGGAAGAATTTATCAGTTGTTGTGTTATTTATTGCCAGTAAATTATCATAGTTTGATTATTCATTGCCCTCACAGACTCACATAATGCTGCCTTTTGTTGTTACCTTTTTATTGAATATGCTGAAAGCTGACTTGTCAACCTTTTTTAAGAGTGTTAAGCAAAACAAGCAAGAGGTTAATTTTTTCAGTCGCAACAGAAACATTTCTGAAGCAAGTTGAAGAATCCAAGATGGACGTACCACAAGAAATCTTTCTAAAAGATTACAAATTGCCTGATTACTACTTTGATACAGTAAATATGTACTTTGTAAACTTAAATACATATTGCTGGGTTGTTTGGATATATCACACCAGTTTATGTTCTTTTGTGCTTATGGAATTACTACTTAGGTGGATTTGAAATTTTCACTGGGTGAGGAGAAAACAATTGTGTGCTCCAACATAAGTCTCTACCCCAGGGTCAAAGGTAATATTGTAACCCTTCTTGGTCTTCATAGTATTTCATGTCATTTGGGTGGCATGCCCTTTTGAATATTTCCGGAGCAATTTTCGTCATAACTGTACATAACTATTCTAATATTGTATACTCATTCTGATCTGTAGAATATAGCGGCTGAGCCAGGAATGTATATGGGTGGGCACTTTACGAGTTTATGTACAATTTTTAATTTTTTTCTTCCAATTGATTAAAGTAAATGAATACATAGTAAATTTTTTAAATTATATTTTATAAGTAAAAATTCATTAAATGATATACATTGATTATAAAAACAAAAATCTAAAAAAATATTCTAATTAGACCACTTTACAAAAAATGAGATTGACTGTAGTCATTTACTATTGATCCAAACGAGTTTACATATTATGAAAGTGTTGCTTAATAACTTTATTATCAATGCAACTGAAAAATGTCCTTTAGTTCATCCCCATTTACATCATATGATTTCATTGCTGTCTATAGACTCTATACAAATCATGAAAAAAAATCGATTTAAAATGCATAAAAAATGAAATTAGGGCACAAAAACCCCAACAGAAATTAAGACCTAATTGATAATTTAACCAGCCCAAAAATCATAGTTGAATAACTTGTGGTCATATTTGTGTTTAAAAAAAAATGCAAAATTTTCAAATCAAAGACTCATATATGGAAGGTCGTAGTCTCGCTAGCACCTTAGTTGACATAGACAGACCATAGAGGGAAGGTCAGTGGACACTGACCCCAGAGGATCAAAATCGTCGAGCCTAGCAGTCCCTTGCAGTTAGTTCGTTGCTCTTTTTTATCATTTTTATTGGTTCTTCATTGGAATCCTTGTCTTAAGTTCATTGATTTTTTTTCATGTGAGGGCTGAGTTAGGATGAATGAGGGTTAGACTTCAGTTCAACCCACTGCTTCATTTGTGTCTTGGCTATGGGTGGGCCCAGCATTTTTTTTGTATTTGTTGTAAGGGTACAACTTGAGTCTCTTAACTAATATACATAATGAATGCATAGGTAATGAAAAAAAAAATTCCAGGGTGGGCCAGGACCCCCCCCCCCCCCCCCTTGGGGCCTAGCAGCTCCACCCATGTGTAGAAATAACATTATTGTAAGGTGTCCAACTTCTTCCTTAAATTGACCTCCAAATTATCTTTCAGAAATGTTTTTTCAATTTGAAAACAGGTTGTTCTTCGCCATTAGTTTTGGATGGGCAAGATCTGAAGCTGATTTCAGTTAAAGTCAACGAGAAGGAGCTGAAGGTCTGTAATGAGTACGGTGTCCTTTTAAAAGTTCACGGTCTTAATGCTTCAAAAACTCTACAATGCAATCGTTTCTTGAAGAGTTGTTGCTTATTCTTTCCTTCCCTAACTAGAAGATAGATTTTTAGAAGTTCAATCATTTCTTGAAGAGTTGTTGCCTAACTAGAAGATAGATTTTTAGAAGTTCAATCTGTCTGTTGAAGTTTAGTGGATTTTTTGAATTCAAAATTTTCAGGTTTGTTTTCTTTATGCATTTGGGTTTCCCAATTGTTTATTCGTAATGCTTTTAGGAGGAAAATTTCATCTTGGACTCACGCCATCTGACACTCCCATTCCCTCCAAGTGGCAAGTTTACACTGGAAATTGTTAATGAGATATGTCCACAGAAAAACACTTCTTTAGAGGTAAAAAATCACCTTCATTAACAATCCTTCTTTTCTGATCTCTTTTTCTTGTTTCATGCTTACATCTGCATTGTCTTTACAACGGGAATTTTACTTTCTTCAGGGGCTTTACAAGTCATCTCAGAATTTCTGTACACAATGTGAAGCAGAGGGTTTCCATAAAATTACATTTTTTCAGGTTCATTTTTGAAGCAGTAATCAATTCGAGATGCTTTTCTGAATTACTGATGATTTTTATTTGCACTACCAGGATCGTCCTGATATCGTGGCAAAATACACCTGTCGCATTGAAGCTGACAAATTACTGTACCCGGTACTATTGTGTAATGGAAATCTCATAGAGCAAGGCGACCTAGAGGTGAACTCCACTGCTGAATACTTGGAGAGAATTTTGATATATGCTCTTACAGCAACTTTTAAAACTCTGTTCCATCACAGGGATGCAAACATTATGCCCTTTGGGAGGATCCATTCAAGAAACCTTGCTATCTTTTTGCTTTAGTTGCTGGACAGTTAGAGAGCAGAGATGACACATTTACAACTCGTTCTGGCCGGAAGGTGTCACTTAGAATTTGGACCCCCGCAGAGGATCTGCCTAAGACTGCTCATGCCATGTATTCTCTCAAAGCGGCAATGAAGTGGGATGAAGATGTCAGTTTCTGTACTTTAGATGGTCTGATGGATTCAGTTAATTTACCTATATGATCTTGACACCAGGATTTCTTGTCTTTTCTGTGAAACCAGGTTTTTGGTCTTGAATATGACCTGGATCTCTTCAATATTGTTGCAGTTCCAGATTTTAACATGTTAGTTGCTATTTTTTTTCTCTCCCCCCGGCCCTCCGAGAGACTGGGTTGTTGGGGTTTGTCTACTTTTACTTTATACTTCTGATTCTGTTTACTTACTAATTTCCAGGGGCGCCATGGAGAACAAGAGTTTGAATGTATGTTTCCGTAAAATCCTTTAATCTATCTCATGCTCCCCTCCCCCCCAAAAAAACAAAACCGGCCCCCTCCCATTCTCTTTTGTATCTCGCATTTCCATTTTCCTAAGATTTAGTCCGACATTGTTGTCAACAGATTTTCAATTCCAAGCTTGTTTTGGCATCTCCAGAAACTGCTACAGATGCAGATTATGCTGCAATTTTGGGTGTTATTGGCCATGAGGTATATCATCTAGTTTATAAAGGGCGTGAAGGATATTTGTACAATTATGTTGAATTTGTAATGATTTCTGCTTCATTTTGGTCTGTATTGCAGTACTTCCACAACTGGACAGGCAACAGGTTGGCTAACTTCTCCTAGTTGTGGTTGAAATATTTAAATTTGGAGTTCGTTTGTATAATAATTTGAAATCTTTGTCTGCTACTTTCCACTGTGTGCTTGCGGCTGTCTTATTTTTCAATTTTTCAAAATTTTCTGTGCGCATGAAACATTTTGATTATTGTTGTATTCATTTTGGGCGGATGTATTTTTTTCTTTCTAAATGTCAAAGTCAAGCCTAACTACATAGCTTAATTTTTGTAGGGTGACATGTCGTGACTGGTTCCAACTTAGCCTAAAGGAAGGTCTAACTGTCTTCCGTGACCAGGTATAAATATGTTTTTTGGATGACAGGAGAGTTGCGAATACAATTATTGTTGTTTGCCTGAGCTCATGAATCTCTAATTAGCTATTCAAGTGGCAGGAATTTTCATCTGACATGGGGAGCCGTACAGTAAAGCGTATTGCCGATGTTTCAAGGCTTCGTAATTATCAATTTCTGCAGGTTTACTATTTTAGAACTTCTAAAGTCATATTGATAGTGTTATGTTATTCTTTTACCCCTCTGAAGCATCCTGTATGTCACATTAGTTGCTCAGACGGTGAGCCGTTTGAAACTTGGAACCATTTACATGGTTAATAATTCAATATCATGCTCTACTAGCTGGCTGTGCAGAGATCATTTTAATTATGGAATGACGTTCATCATGTTGCAGTTAGTTATTAAGATTCTTCTTGATCTTCTAGGATGCTGGTCCCATGGCTCATCCTGTACGACCTCACTTTTACATTAAGGTCTGACACCAGTTCATTCTTTTGATAGCTCCTCTTGAAGGCTATACTTTTAAGCTTTTTTAACTGTTTGATTGGGAATCACTCTTGTATTGTTTCAATTTTTTTCCTTCACAGATGGACAACTTCTACACAGGCAAGTCTCTGATTTATAAAATATTAGGTCTTCAATTTGTTATATCGCTTAAAGCTACAAGTTTATACTTGCATGTTGTTTTGGTGACTTGAAAATTATATCTCACTTCTCTGTTATGTTGGAGATGATCGTTAAACTGGTGTATTCACTCGCCTCAACTTGCAGCAACAGTAGGGCTTTGCATTTTTTTCTTCTTACACCCATTTCTGGTCTCATTTAGAGTAATATCTAATCGTTGGTTATTTTTCCTTGTTTGCTTCATTTTCTTGTTTACAGGTGTATCAGAAGGTTTGAATCTCTCTCTCTCTGTGAGAGTTGGTGTCTTTGCATATGCACACTCCTGCGTGCATTTGTAGGAGATTTTTTGTTTCTCATCAAGTTCCACTTTTTTTATTCTTTTTATCAGGGAGCTGAAGTTGTCAGGATGTACAAAACTTTGCTGGGGAGTGGAGGATTCAGAAAAGTGAGAAAGGGTTCATTCCTAAACCTGAAACTGAGGCACATATAATGATTATTGTTGTCAACACAGGCCATGTCATAAATGTTTTTTCTTCACATTTTAGGGCATGGATTTATATTTCAAGCGGCATGATGGGCAAGCTGTAACATGTGAAGATTTCTTTGCTGCCATGTGAGATGCAAATGATGCAGAATTCTCTAATTTCTTGTCATGGTATGTCATCGTCCTGTCTTTTTTCTTGTAATTTCCTATCTGTTTTTATTTTTTTGGATGCTGATGTTTTTTAATAAAACAAAAATACAGGTACTCCCAAGCTGGGACCCCTCTTGTGAAGGTTGTTTCTAATTACGATGCTGAAGCTAAATCATACTCTCTGACGTTTAGGTGGATTCTAAGCTTTTTGTTTCATGGTTTTCTGCCTGTCTGCTTGTTTGGCTTAATAATTTGAATTTGATTTGCCTTTTTCACAGTCAAGAGGTCCCACCAACTCCAGGGCAGGCAGTGAAAGAGCCCATGTTCATTCCAGTTGCAGTAGGTCTGCTGGACTTGGGCGGCAATGACATACCTCTCTCCTCTGTGTATCATGACCGGAAGTTGGCGTCTATTGCAAGCAAAGATCAGCCTGTCTACACTACTGTTCTTAAAGTAACAAAGGTCAGTTCAGCACTTGTACGTGGTGTTACTGTAGGTCCATGTTCCCTTTTCCGGGCAACTGGTAACCTTGATGGTTGATGTGTAATTGGGTTATTAGTATTAGTACCTAGAAACTTTGCAGATCAGTTTGAGTGTTTAATTTTTGGCAAACTCCTTCAGGAACTAATCCTGCTTCTGAAATAGTCAGAACTGACGGCAAACATGGAAAATAAATTGGTTGGTTGGTTTTTGTTGGTCCAATATTTTTGCCATATGCATGGCCAATACGCAAAATGGAAAGAGTAGAAGATGGGACAGTTGTATAGGTGGGGAAGGAACTTTCTTGTGAGACTGATGTGAAGTTAGAGACAACCATCCTTCCTTGAGATCACTACTTGTATTCTTGTCAATGTTAGAAAAATCTTCCTTCGTCCATCACATTATAGAAATCCATGTGATACGTAGTTATTTACTTAGATGTATGCTGGTGATGAAATAAAATCTCATTGGGCTGTGAATCCAGTGAGTGTGATGTCATATTGGTGTGAGATAGGCTCCTTAAGTATTATGGCTGACATGTAGTTAGAAGATAACATTCATATCATATGAATGGGCCTCGATGCTGCCATATAGATTCAAGATAATATTTGTATGAATAGGCCTTGATGCCTCCTGAGTAGTTAATCCAAAGAAATATGTCTTTGCTCTGCTATCTTGTCTCTGATGATAGTTTTTGCTCTATCGTGTCTTTAGTGATAATAGAATCTTGTTTGTAATAAGCAGAAAGAAGAAGAGTTTGTGTTTCCTGATGTACCTGAGTGGCCAATTCCATCTCTTCAGTATTATGGCTGACATTTAGTTTGAAGATAACATTAATATGAATGGGCCTTGATGCTGCCACATAGATTCAAGATAATATTTGTATGAATAGACCTTGATGCCTCCTGAGTAGTTAATCCAAAGAAATAGTTTTTGCTCTATTGTGTCTTTAGTGATAATAGAAACTTGTTTGTAATAAGCAGAAAGAAGAAGAATTTGTGTTTCCTGATGTACCTGAGCGGCCAATTCCGTCTCTGTTACGAGGCTACAGCGCTCCTATCCGTCTTGATTCCGACCTCACTGTAAATGATCTATTTTTCCTCCTTGCTCATGATTCAGATGAGTTCAGTCAGTATGTATTTCAGAAACGAGATCTAACTCATCATCCAGTTGAGCAAATAGTTGCAATTTGTAACGGTTCCTTTTTAATGCTTTAGTTGGGAAGCGGGACAGACATTGGCAAGGAAGCTGATGCTCAGCCTATTGGCTGATTTCCAGCAAAGCAAGCCACTGGTTCTCAATCCACAGTTTGTGCATGGATTGAGAAGCATACTATGTGACCCAAGCTCAGAGAAGGTACTAATTGCCCAAGTATATGTGTGTTTGATTTCTTTTTATTTAAATGAACCAAGATATTGCTCTAACCAACTTTAATGTTTGATGTTATCCAGGAATTCATTGCAAAAGCAATTACTCTGCCCGGCGAAGCGGAGATCATGGACATGATGGAAGTTGCAGATCCTGATGCTGTTCATGCAGTCCGCACTTACATTAAAAATCAGCTTGCTTCTGAATTAAAAGAAGAGTTTCTCAGCACGGTATAATATCTCTTAGGAGTTGAGAAACATACTTTCTGTCAGTATTTGTCTTCTTTCTTATTTTTGGTTTAGAAATTAAGCCCGCTTACTTCGCAGGTCAACAAACATCGGAGCTCAGAGCCATATGAGTTTAACCATACTGATATGGCAAGGCGTGCTCTTAAAAATATTGTGCTTGGTCTGTGATCTAAATGATCGTTTGTTTAATAGATTCATGTTTAGAATTTGCTTCACAACTTTTAACACCCAAAAAAGAAACTTTGATTTACTAATTTTAATCATGTTATTCATGTATCTTCAGAATATCTTGCATCACTTGAAGATCCAGAACTCATGGAGCTTGCATTGCAAGAATACAGGACCGCCACCAACATGACTGAACAATTTGCAGCTCTAGCAGCTATAGCTCAGAAACCTGGTAAAACTCGGGATGATGTTCTTGCTGACTTCTATAGCAAGTGGCAGCATGACTTCTTGGTAATCCTCTACTTTATTGTTGTTCCATGGCTGCACTCAAATTTTCATTTGTTAACTACCACTATTACAGAAAAAGAGAGTGGATGTATGTGTTGGCTATTAACAGTGTTTCTTTAGAAGCAATATTTTAGGAAGGAAAACATATGAATATATGTTGTATTAATCTAGTGTAAATTTCCACAATTATCAAAAGATGTGTTAAAGCATCGGTTCATACAGTTTCATTGAAGTCATGCAGTGCCTTGTCCCTTGTTCATCTATTTATTTATGTTTTCTGGGTTTTTTTGGGGTTTAGGTGGGGAGAGCCCCTTGAGCCGTGAAAAGGTACCGGGAAGATTTTACACTGTTCTTTTACTTACAACATTTCAATTTCAGTTTTTGGTTTGGGTGGTAGGATTGCATGGTTTTTGCCTTCACCTTCTGAACCACAGTCTGCAACTTCTTGGCATCATTATCACTTAAACTGGTTCCATACAACCCTCAAATGAAACTGAGAAAGTGATTCCTGGATTGACCTTTAAACCAGTCCTATGTTCCAGTTTGAGGAAAGTATAGGTCACCATTTTTGTAGCGACATATTGATTTCAACATTGGGCTAATTCAAGAAGATTTGGCATGCAAGAGAAGACATCATTAAAAGAAAGTCCTTTTAGATATAGTTAAAAAGCAATGGACGAATATTCTCTAATATACAGTAGAACTAGCTTTTTGGATTCATTGCCCTGCTGTCCCATTAATTTATTCTATTTGTTCATCATGAGTGCGGTAAAGTATCTATTTTTATGGTAGTGTACTAGTATTATTCTTACCAGGCCTAGACAACTAAGATCAATGGATTTCCATTTGCTGTCCGCAGTATTTCTAGTTTACCAAATATCTTATTGCTTTTAACGTAAGTCACATTATCAGTACACTCGGGACGCTTCTTTGGCATTCAAGCCACCAATTAGTGTTCCGAGCACGGATTGGTGCGCGCGGATTCGTTTTAGTGATACTGTATTCAGTTATTTTCCTCTTTTGCATACCTAATTCTTTATTATTTGGAGATGGACATTTCGGATTCAAATAGTTTTGTTGTCCGGAAGAATATAATTTTGAAAGAGTGAATTAGGGTGTCAACTTCAATTTCGATAACTGATTTGTTACCCCTTTAGCTCGTTGGCATGACTATGGCATGCGGGTGCCTCCCCAAAAGTGCCGCATGCCTTAGGCAAATTGGGGTGTGCTTGGCCAAGTACCCTTTTTGTGCAAAGTTGGCTCCCCATGGCTTGGCACCAGATAAGACAAATCAGATGTTGTGGGCTCACAAGGAAGACAAGTGCACGTCATTTGAGGCGGTTATGAGTAGTTGGTGGCATGTGCACAGCAGGTGAGGCGGTTCTGTGCAGTTGCTGGTATGTGCACAACATGAGGGAAAGTTGCTGACATGTGCACACAATATGCAAACAGTTCTGAGCAGTTGTTGACTGAGTCAAACAGTTGTAATTGTGCAACCATGTTTAGTAGAAACAACCATGATCAGTTGCCGATGCTTAGCATTCAACATATTTGTAGGCAGTGGCAGAGGCACCACAATCCTTGAGGGCGAATCTAATTGGCGTCTACATTGCCTAGGCGGTTGTGCTTTGAAACTGCCATTGTGTGCTATTTATATGCATGCTGGGGTTTGCAGTGAACCAAGAGAGTTTGGACACATTTTGTAAGTAGATCCCTAACCGGTTTCCTTTAAGTTTGCTGAGAAGTAAAAAGGTTTGGCCCATTGGCCTGTAATCTTGTGTGCTTGCTGTGAGTTTGTTTCTTGCCCCTATTCTGTTCGTTTGTGTGCTTCTGTGAGCGTTTGTGTGCATTGACTGAGACTGAGTATTGGATCTTAGTGCCAACAAGAGGCAAAAATTCAAGTGAAAATTTGACCCCCGTGCAATTCATTGGTGTGTATTGTGATCTTTCCTTGTGCGTGTTGTGGTCTTTGCAAATAGACTTAAGACAATGACTGAGGATGTGATTGCCTCGCCTCCCCTCTTGCACTGGTTTGCGCTGTGACTTAGCTTTTAATCGCCCTTGATTAACATGTAGTAGTAGACTTTTATTTTCACGGGTCGTGAGTCATATCATTAAACACACAAGAATGTCCCATTTCACGGATATTTGGTTTTTCTGGAATTCAAACAAGGTAATTTGCAATAATTTTTTTTCGTTGTTTAAAATTTCTTTTTCCAGGTGGTGAACAAATGGTTTGCCCTTCAAGCTACTTCAGACATATCTGGGAATGTTGTCAACGTTCAGAACCTCGTAAATCATCCAGCATTTGACCTGCGCAATCCAAATAAGGTGGATGGTCTTTCTATCCCGCCACACACATGCTGTTGAAAAAAATTAATGGGATGAAAGTGTTTCTTTCAATTTAGTTGGGAAACATGATGTTCGTCTTGTAATCTCTCTGTGACACAGGTGTATTCGCTGATTAGAGGATTTTGTGGGTCGCCTGTTAATTTCCGCACAAAAGATGGGTCAGGCTACAGATTCTTAGGAGAAATGGTGGTAAAGCTTGACAAACTGAATCCGCAGGTCTATTCATGAAGAAATATCTACTATCAATTATAATTTTCTTCTGTTTCATTTGTTTTTTTGATTTTTCAACCTTTTTGTTTAAATCTCTCCTCATGGCTTGCAGGTTGCCTCTCGCATGGTGTCAGAATTCTCGAGATGGAAGTGTTATGATGAAACCCGGCTAGGCCTTGCCAAGGTATTTAGCTGTTTCATCAATTCTGAATTTTTCATCTTGTTTTCAGCATTCTAAAAGTGACTGGATTACATTTTTTACAGGTACAGCTGGAGATGATCATGTCTACCAATAGACTCTCGCAGAACGTTTTCGAGATTGCCTCGAAAAGCTTGGCTGCTTAATTTTTTCCCCTTGTTTTTGAGGGAAACCTGCCGTTTATATTTCTTAAACAAATGAAAAATCTTAGAAAATCATATGCTGTGACCACGATAAAAACATGTCTAGCTCAATAAACTGATAGAATGACAATGATGTGAAAGTTCCATTTTCCATAATGCAGTGAAGTTTTTATGGTTGAAAAGTGATCTTGTCTGTTCTGGGAATCTGGTTATTGGTTGTTGTTTGTTCTTTAATTAATCTGAATAGCTTCTTTGAATGTCCCATTGATTGACTACTACTTCTAGGGACGGGATTGATTTTAAAAGAGTTGTCTTTCTTTCTGATTATGATATTGGTTAGATTGAAAAGTAAGTTGATAATGTGAAAAATCAAATGGCGGGTGAGGCAAGAGTCCTTCATTGTGCTCACCGGAGAGAAGGGATCATCTCCAATTTAGTACTGAAGTCCTATCCTCTGATTAGTAGTTGAAGTGTAGGCTAGGTCATTAAGGAAAAAACTTGGACATGTATAGATTTGCTAAGTGAACGAGATTGAAAGCGTTTTATCGACTTTTTAGTTTTAGTTAAAAATAGATTGAGGTCGAGAGATTAGGTGAAGTTTTATAAAAACAATAATTATATTTTTGATTAATTTTATTTTTGAATAGTTTCTTTAACGACCATAACATAAAGTAAAGAATAAACAATACTAAGATTTGAATCTCAATCTTACGCCAACTTTTAGAAGAAGTGCAGAAGTACGACCGGCATGGTAATATATTTAAATGAACATGTACTGTGACACACAACACCAATGATGGTCCAAAGCACTAATAATTGTTAATTTTGTATTAATTTTCGTTGTCATAAAATTAAACAACTGTCCATTCCATTGGGACAAGTATGGGGTAGGGAAATAAAATTGGTACAAATATTTTATTATTTTTTGTGAGTAAGATATTTAACATTTTTAAAATCAATTGCAAGGACTAAAAAAGTGGTAAAAATAGTTACCACAACAATGATAAACAAACTTACAAAAATGGTAAATCATCCATAAAAATAATATATATATTTTTTTGTTAAAAATGACCTATAAAAATATCCATTAAAATAGAAAAATTGATTGTATCGCTACGGCTCTCAATTTTTTTTTGGGTAAGATAGTTAAGTTCATTTAGGGCTTGTTTGGTTGAATATTGAGGAGGAGTTTAAATTAATTTCTCCAAACTTTTCTAAATTCAAACTCTTCTTTATAAAAATGAGATTCAACATTCAATTCGGTTCATATCCATGTTTGGTATGCAATACATACACATGTAGGACCCGCGGATATATCATAATTATTAACAACTATTTATCCTATAAATGACTATTTTACTCTTGATCAATCTAATTCATACTCATGTTAGGGGATATAACTATCTTTTGTATCTTTAATCCCTTACGCATCTTCCCAAACCCACCCTCTCCCTAAGTTTGACGAAGCCTATGATCATGAGTTTAATTTTCGGGTTAGTTACAGGCCAATTTTGAAAATCAGAGATTGAATTTTTCAAACAAACATAAGATTTGAAAAAACTTTAAACTATTTTTCCCAAACTCATCTCGTCAAATCCCTCATATTCCCTTACCAAACAACCCCTCATACTCTCTTGCCAAAACAACCCCTCGTATTATTGAAGTTTCTCTACCTGGTTTGGTAGATGCGTCACGTGGATTCTCCTCGTCGTAGACTCTAATTAGGTTAAACAGACCACAGGAATACTGGTTGTTTTTGGTGCATAATGAAATTCGTGTTGAATTTTTAAAAAAAATGTATTAAAAGATGGTGGTTTCACTTCATTGAAATGTTATGGTAGTAATGATTGAAGCGTTTGAACTTTTAATCATTTTAAATCACACTTAGGGAATTGTTTGTGCCCAAAAGGTTCATAGTTTATGGACGCAATCATCTTGTTAGTTTTCACGTTAACTTTAAATCAATCTACAAAAATCATATGGCAAGGCCCATCAAATAATGTTACATTCCATACATATATCTTTTCTGATGCCTAAAAAGAGGACATGTGGGTCTGCTGCTGGGTGGGACCAGGGGCAGGGCCAGGACAATGACCAGATTCAAGCCACCCCCATAAGCCTAGAACTGGTGTGTGAATCGTGAAATTTCCAGTTGTGGGCACGTGTCTGGTGGGTCCCAAAAGCTGAAGTTCTTAGTACCTTAAAAGCCTGCTTGATTGATTCATGTAAAAGTTGTAGCATAAAGTAAAATCTTTATAAGCCCCTAGTGTGAATCCTAGTGAAACATCCCCAAAAAAGGTTGAAAGATAAAAAAAGTTAGCAGCTTTAAAAGTTCCTTTTCCTACATGCTGAGATACCTGTACTAGAGGGGAGTCATATTAGCCAATGATACCTATACCAATGATAAGTGTTGTGCATCATGTTTTTTTTTTTTTTTCAATAATCAAGCGTGTTTATAATAATTTATATGTACATTAATTAATTTACTCTTCGATTTAGTTAAATACAAAATTAAATACAAATTATCTTTGTTGAGATTAAGGTATTCATGAGATTGTCAAGACTCAAACTCATGACATCTGAGTTTAAAATTTATCCATATTATAATTGAATTATTCTTTGGGGTTGATGCATCGTGGGTTTATATTCAAGAATCTATATAATAAAGTAGAATAAAATTTAAATTTAAAAAACAAAGAAAAGTCCAGATCGTTTTGAGACAAAACATAAACATATCCAACGGATAATGTAATCCCAATATAAAAGACAGTTTAGATCAATTCAGTGTTATTGATCCGACGATCCTAATTAATCTGCATTCCAACAAAACTCTACTATATTTATTTTATCTCTCCTCATCCCCATTCAAAACATTGAAGAGATGAACTAAGACTCTACTACATTCTTTTTATTTCTCATCATCCCCATTTAAACTATTGGAGAGTTTGACTTAAACAATTATATATCTATCTACACTAACAAGATTAAAGCAATTTCAAATTTCCATAATTAAAATTAATACTCTCAACTTAAAAAAAGAGAAGAACAATTAAGATTTAATTAAAATTTTAATATACGGTTTAGATATCATCAAAATTCATCTAATCTAATCCCACCCAAATACTAAATCCCACCCAATAATTAAAATCCACTACACAAAACCCCAAAAAGTCAATCTATCTCCTCCCCTCTCTCTTTCTCTTTCCCTTGCGACAAACGTTTTCGCCAAAAACCCACACACACACATACAACGACAATCTGTCGCTCTCTTATACGACAGTTTGACTCAACTCACCACTGGCGACGACCACTCACCTAGGTAAGTCTCTCTCTCTCTCTTGCACACACATTCAAACCCATACACACACAGAGAGCATACCTGTACACACATAGTCAATCTTTATGATCTTTCTCACTTTCTATAAACTCTCTTTGTCACTCCTTGATGTAATAGTATCTGTGAACGAGAACCAAGGTTCAACCAGCCTCCCTCCATAGGGATTCCTAAAATGTTGTGTTATTATACTGCATTTTTCTCTTTGAAAGAAAGAAAAATGAAAGTCTTATGTTTTTATTCATTTTTCTTTCAACTCACATGTTTTTTATTGAGTAATGTGTTATTTTTTTAGCGAGTTAAAATTTTAGTAATTGACTTTATATTTATGTTGTATTATTGTGTTGAATGGTGATAAATTACATGTGATGTTGTTTTAAGGTATTTGTATATGTGGTGTTATTTTGATAATTTTTTTTATACATTTTTATGATAGTTTCATTAATATAGAGGATACGATCGATAGTATATTTTAAGTTATCTTAAAAGAAAAATTAGTATGAATATTTTTTAGCCATTCTTTTTAAATATAGGCAACTGGTTATAAATTTTTTTTTGTTACATAGTGCCTTCAGGCACGGGCAACTACATGAGAGAAGACTATTTGTCATTTATTTTAACAAAAATTCACTATAAATGATAGTTTTTTGTACTAAATACAACATTTTTTATTCAAACTCAATTTTTTTTTTTCTAAAACGATGACAAAAATTGCTTACAATTTATATCACCAGATTCATTATAGATGGGATACTTATATATTGGGTATAATTTTTGGTCTGTGTTCAGAAATTAAAATTTTTTAAATTAAAAAAATAAGATTCATTATTTATTTTTTCAAAATTCAGGTTTTGTCTTAGGGAATTTATCGTAATTCACAAAAAGCTAAGAAAAAAAAAAAGGTGATGGAGTCTTCCATTTATGTGTCAAAAGGGTGATTATTGAAAGATGAACCAACCGTGCAAGTTAGTTTAAGTGGCGGGTAAAGGGGGATTATTTTCAGGTGGGCCCAAACTTACGCTAGGGGGTGCGCACGAAAACCATCGAGAAGTGGATGGGCACACACACGTGCACTCATTGACAAAACAAAGAGATTCTCGGAAAACCAACCATAATTAAAAAGCCCCTACTAAACTCCTCCAAAACTTTATTTATTTTACAGTAAATGAAAGGACCAAACTGCCCTCATGACCCACATTAAAACTGTACCGGCTTGTATTGATAACGGTGGTTAGTCTGATAAATGATTCGGACTTTAATTCGGTCCATATTTGAATAATTAGATATGAATTAATTTTTTATATTATTAATTCAAATCTAAGTGAATCTATTGTGTCGTGTTTCATAGATTTAACATTCAAATATACTAATATCGGACTCTATAGTGATTCGAAGATCCCAAAAAATTTAAATACTTGTATAAATATATCTAGATATAAGTTTAGTTTTTTTTTTCGATTCAACAGTTAAGGTTGTTCGAGTTAGATTATGAGTATCTTGACTAATCTCTTATCCGATCCGGCCAAAAACCGATCATTCACGTCAGCATTAAGTATTTATAGAAAAAACCTCTTATAGGCTGAAAATTCGAACTTAAAACATTTAAATATATAATTTATCCCTATTATCACTCGAATTACTCCTTAATATTAGATGTAAGAAGTTCAATTTATTCGAATTAGTTTAAATTTTTCAATCATAATTTTGACTACTCAATGATTTAGATATGACTCATGAAAATAAAATTTATTATATATTTAGATCGAATTCAAATTAAAAATTTTAATTTATATGCAAATTCAAATTTATTTAAGTTTAATTTAAATTGGATCCGTTGAAAGACCTACTTATGTTAGTTAAATGGAAATTTGTTGTGATCAACAAGAAAAAGATTGGTGTGTCATTCAATATGCAAGCAAATTTCCGGTGCGCCTGCCAACTATCTATGACCAAAACCATTCAATTCATCATGAGGCCTTTTTAGTCATTTCAGTCGATACAAAGACATATACTATTCATCCCCTATATATAAACCGTAGCCTAATAGCTCATGTTTCCAACAATCACATTTTAGAGAGATGAAGTCGAGTCATTGCCGTGTTTGACCCAAAAGCCATAGCTTATACAGCCTATATGAATTAGAGAGAGAAAGAGTTGATTTATGTATAATTCGTTGTTCTCACTTTCTTGCTATGCAGTCTTGTTTCGTTTCTCTGAAATTTGATTGATTTCTTCGAGAAAGGTGGATTTCTCGGTGAGATTTGATCGGAAAAGGTGAGATTTGCTGGTTAAAGCAAAAGATTTATTTTGAAGTTTGGTTGATTGTTTGATTGATTGGGCCGGGAAGATGCGAGGAGCGAACGGAGAGATCAGAGGAGGAGTGAACAATACTTTTGACACCATAAACGCGCTGCGAATGCGATCGCTACAGCTGAGAATCGTGTGCCTCAAGCTTCAGTTCAGGTAATTCAGTTCGTTTTATTTGATTCCGACTTAGTTTAATTTCATTCTGATTTGGTAAATCTAATTGTACTATTTGAATTACTTGATTCTTCAATGAACTGTTTTTCAGCTTCGAGATCTAGTAATTTTGTATATTGGTAATTCGGGGATCAGTTACACTTTTTATGTCCTGGTTTGATGCTCAGTGGTTTTGATGTTGTGTTGACCTTTCAATCTGAATTTTGGTCTCTGAAGGTTGACTTCTCATTTCGAGTAAGTATAGGGATTTAGCTTGTGGTTGATTTGAAGTTTCAGTGCTTTGCTTTAGTAGGATGAGATTTGCAGGTTGGCATGTATTCGTAGTTGTGTTAATCGACGGAAAATTGAAGCTTTTTGGGAATTGATGGCTATTTAATTCCTTGATGGAACTTGATCTACTTGATTCTATATGGAAGTTTCTAGTTTCACAATAAAAAAGCGTGATAATTTTCCTACAGCAAGCTCTTCTTCTCATGCCATTGCTAGCTGATTGGCTGTAATGTCATGTTGAAGTTTTTAATTAGCGACTATCATGTGTTTACTGCCAAGCTTAAGCTTGAAATTGAGCTGTTTTTGTCCTGATGAATATGGTCAGAATAATTACCAAAAGATCAATTTCATTTGGATGAGAGAACCTAATGCTTTGCTGACACCAATGCTTTTGAAGTGAGTAAGAAAGTCACGTTTCTAGTGGAGTAATATTTCTCTAGTTCGGGTTGTTCTATACTTTCATCTACAAAAAATATTTGAAATGCCTCCTGTAGATTTCAAAGAATGGAGTCTGTTGTAGAAGGGCATATGATGATTCGATCCCATATTTCTTCTTTTATTTCTACCATAATTGTAGAAGGGCATGCTGTAATGCTTGTTCGATATATTTATGTTTTATGGAAAACTAGCAATTGCATGTTTCTTTAACTGTTCATGGGTACGTTTCCGTTAAACTGAATCAAGACAACAGAATTCGGGAAAGAATTACCATTGGAATTATTCATTCCCAGGTTTATAAAAGATCATTTTAGTGAAATTGAATAAAGGTAGAGATGGGCTTTTGGACGAACTTGGAAAGTTGATAGTTACAATTAGTGCTGAATGGAGTTGCTGGTGGGGATATTGTTATAGCATTTTCCATCAGGTGCCACCTAATGCAGGGGACAATTTTCTCTTGGCAGCCTTCTTTTTTTAATAAATATGGACCTCTTCAGAAAGAAGGGTTCTTTCTTGCATGGGGAGGTCCAACAGTTTTTCACAAATTTGATTCTATGTGATTTCGTTCCAATTTGATGTTATCTTAAGTAATGCAATGTTACATCCATAATAACTTGATCTGTGTATGTTGGTCAACCATCCAAGACAGCTTTTTATGCTTTCTTTCATTTTTTTCAGCTCTGCGTAGTTCCTCTGTTTTCCTTTTTTTTTTGGTTAGTACACATGCACACAAGTAGAGCACTAAATATAGATGTTCCATGCATCATCCAAACAGAGTTATAATAATGAACTACCTACCTACCAAGAAAAAGAAATATAGATTTGCATTTATTTAGAAGTTGGAATGGATATAATAGACTTATTCTGTTGGTTAATATAAAGTTCTATCTGGCAAAAGACAGGTGTTTTTGTGTTTTGAATGTGGATCTTACCTTAATGACTTCACATTGACATCAAGGCACTTTTTAATTGCACTCTTAACTTGCTATTATTTAAGCTGTGCAAATTAAGAGGTGGAGAGAGTCCTTTTGAATTTTTCAAGCCCCTACTAAATTAGTGCTGAAGTGCATCTGAATCATGACCCTTTTGCAATGAGCCAATTCAAATTCTTAAAATAGGTGTTACTTTAAAATTTTGAGTTACCGAGTATTAACCTTGAATTATTCGTATTTTGAAATGAACTACTGTAGTTTTGGTGTAAGAGGTTGCTACTTTAGCATTAGGTCGATATTATATGCTTCTCAATTTGTTGACTTATGAGTTTCGGCCAGATAAGAAGCTGATAAGACGCATGATAAGTTTACATAAGTAACACAGTATGAATCCACCAACTTCTTTCATTCTCTTTTACTTAAAGGTAGGCTTTCAGGTCAAACTTCTTTTTTAGTTAGAGCTACCTATTGTTTGTCATGCTTCCTGTTTTGATTACCCTCATGTTGAGAAAAGGAATAGATGATCAGAGGCCGCAAAACACTGGACGCATGCTCCTACATGCAAGCTTTCACCTCTTTTTCCCCACCCACTATGTCAAAAAAGGATGTTTTTTAAAAAGAAAAGGGAAGGAAGGGAGAAGGGTGGGGGGGGACGAAAAACCAGAAGTCATGTAATTGCACCCTTCCCATTGTTCTAATCTGGTTGGACACTGTGCTGTTCAGTGAATTTTTTATAGGATATTTTGATAAAATGGCAGAAATGGAATTCTTTTGTCTCAAAATCTCAATGATATGCATTACTTAAAATGAAATGAAATTGGTTCTTTAAAGCATTCATTGAAAGCAGACCTGTCCTATCAGATAATAATGGGCAATGAACTTTTTTGTATTTTTTTTGGTTCTAACATGTTGGGCTCACCTTTATCATTGATGTAGCTGCTCTTCTTAATTTCAAAAAAGGTCTACAGTCTCAGTCAAGATAGAAAAAAAAGCTTCAGAAGTAGACATCTGGTGCTTAGCGTATTCTAAATTATGGATGTTGACTTTTAGCTGTGTCAAACAAAATTTGGCTTCTGCACAACTCTCTTGTCGCATTGGGTTCGTTAAGCTTGTATGTTTTTTTGCCTTCCATATGCGAACATAATTCTATTATAATATGCTCTCGTTGTTTAACTTTAGGCAGTTAATATAATGGAAGGCATTGCATTTTTGAAAGCAGTATTTATAGGTGCATAATATCCTACTTTTGTATGATAACCTTTACTCTTTTGTGCTTTCTTCCATATCGTGCACATATGTAATATGCGTGGGAACTGATAGGAAAGTTCTTCAAAGGAATTTATGTAATATGCTTTTACGGAATAACAACTGGGTTTTTACTCTGGATTTCCTATATTTCTCTGTTAATTAAATAACCTTTTAGATATAAAAAGCAATTGTGATGTGTTCCTAATCATAAGGTCTAATGTTATTGTCATAAACTTTGACCACCTGCAGAAGAGGAGATGGGGAAGTTGCTTGAGCATGTACTGGTGTTTTGGATCTCACAAACAAAACAAACGAATTGGGCATGCTGTCCTTGTTCCTGAAACTACAGCCTCAAGAGCAGAGGTTCCTGCAGCTGAAAATCAAGTCCAAGCACCTTCCATAGTACTTCCCTTCATCGTTCCTCCATCCTCTCCTGCATCTTTCCTTCAGTCAGAACCTCCTTCTGCTACCCAATCACCAGCTGGTTTACTCTCCTTCACCGCTATATCTGCCAGCATGTACTCCCCTGGTGGGCCTGCCAACATTTTTGCTATTGGCCCTTATGCCCATGAGACGCAGTTAGTATCACCACCAGTCTTCTCAACTTTCACCACCGAACCATCAACGGCTCCCTTCACTCCTCCTCCTGAATCTGTCCACTTGACTACACCCTCCTCTCCTGAGGTTCCCTTTGCTCGGCTTCTTGATCCTAACAACCAAAATGGTGAAGCTGGTCATAGATACCCTTTAACCCAGTATGAATTTCAATCTTACCAGTTGTACCCTGGAAGCCCAGTTGGCCATTTGATCTCACCTGGCTCAGGCATGTCTGTTTCAGGCACCTCGTCTCCTTTTCTCGACCGTGACTTTGCTCCTGGTCATCCCCACTTCCTTGAGTTCCGAACTGGTGAGCCTCCCAAGCTCCTGAACCTTGACAAGCTGTCCACCCATCAGTGGGGATCACGCCAAGGATCGGGTACTTTGACCCCAGATGCTGTGGGACCTGCATCTCATGATAGTTTCCTTCTGGATCGTCAGAATTCTGATGTTGCTCCACTCACAAATTCATTCAACGGATTGCGAAATGATGAAACTATAATTGATCATAGAGTTTCATTTGAGATAACTTCCGAAGATGTAGTCAGATGCGTGGAAAAGAAGGCGGCAGCATTGCCTAAGGCTGTGTCAGCATCTCTGGAGAATGCAGAACATGCTGCTAAAGGAGTTGAAAATTTGAGTGGCATGGCAAATGGTCAAGAATACCGTGCTGGAGAAACATCGGACGATGCATCAGAGAAAGCTTCTACAGACGGCGAGGATGGGCAGCGACAGAGAAAACATCGGTCACTCACTCTTGGGTCTGTCAAAGAATTCAATTTTGACAACGTGGATGGTGGAAACTCTGATAAGCCTACTAATATTGGCCCGAACTGGTGGGCAAATGAGAAGGCTCTTGGGCAGGAGGGTGTGCCATCTAAGAACTGGTCCTTCTTCCCGATGTTGCAGTCAGGGGTCAGCTAACTGCTATGTGTCCAACTGGTGCTTTCACGCAACATGAAGAGATATTGTGGGCTCGCTTGAATGTTCGGAAGTCTGAACCCAGCCATCAACGACTGTGTCAGAGATCGTGAAACCAAACTGTACAGGTTAGTTGGTTTTGGGTGAAGAGAGTGTTTGCAGAACTGACCCATAGGTGAAGTCTGCTTTTTTGAGACAATTGTTGCTTATTCCCAAAACTTATAAACTACCACCATCTTAAGTATTACCATTGCCTTTCCTTAGAATGTAATAGGATAATAAATAGGATAGTGGTAACAATGATGCTGTTGGACTGCTGATCTTTTAGATGAATTGTTATACTAGTGGAGGTAAGGTGGTTGTTCCCCACCCTGGCCTGAAAAATTTGTGTTGTTCTCTAGTCCAGGATAAAAGGAAGCCAATTGGTGGTGGTGGTGTGTTTTTTTTTGGAAAAGGGGAGGGGGAGGGGGGGGAAGTGGATTGTGTGGGTTTCATTTTGCACTGTTGGTTTGATATAATGCACGTATTGGTGATGACCCGATATCGCTATTTTATTTGATAATTACTTGTATATTATAATGTTCTCACAGTTGTGACATCTCTACCATCCAAGCGAGATATATATATTGACTAAAGAGTTGTTTGGACGTATCCAGAATTAATTTTGTTCGTGTCTTACCTCGGTTGACCATCTAAATTTATTGGAATTCCTGTATTTCATTATTTTCTATATTAATTTCGTACATAGACTTGCACCAACTTGAACAAAGACGATTATAACAAACACAAAATAAACTTAAAACAGAGCAGTAGCATATGGCAAACACGCCTTTATCAGCCAAACAACCACCACGTTCAGACGATTAGGCCGGTTACCTAAATTTATCAAGTCCAATAGCTGTTCATTAGTCCCAATTGGAGTTTCCAATTTTCAGGTGTAAGTCAGTCCATCCTTCGAACACAGTCATTTTTTTTTTCAAGCTCAATTTAAAACAATAAAAAGATATCTTATATATTTCTAAAGTAGTTCTTTAGTTTATTCAAACTTTTTGTTTAAGTTAAATTGAGTATGTTGCAACAAACATATCAATATAGTTTTTTTTTAAAAAAAAATTAAAAAGCTTAAATGACCTAAAATACTTATAATTACTCAAATTTGAAAAAAAAATTTAATTTAGTATAAAAAATTCTATTGGCAAACTCAAATTTAAATAGGGTAAAATATAATGAATTTTGGTTAAAATTTATCCATTAAATATTTAAGACTCTTTCGATTTGAATAAAAAAAATCGAATCCCCTTTCATTTCATATAATTTTTTAGTATAAACTGAAATTTATTTTTATTTAAATTTAATTTGAATTTGAGTTAAAATACAAATAAGGTTCGGAAAGATACGAGCCTACTCTTTGTCAACATGTGTAGCATCCCACCAAAAACCTGGTCCAGCTTGGACTGCTTGAGCGACCCATTACAGACCAACCTTATTGACCACAAACGCTACTTTGACCTTCAAGGAATCCACACCCTCTCAACATTCAACAACCCTGCTCGGTCTCATCCCTTTAAAACCAGTCCTCTCTCCGTCCAGTTGTCTACCTCCACCATACACCACCACCAATCTTCTGTGGCCTTACGAGTGATTGTTTTTCATGTGTTCTTCCTCTACTGCTTCTTGACTTGAATTTCTGGATTTCTTTCCCCTTTGTTTCTGTCTTGCTCATGCTCCAAGATTCGAGTCCTTCTAGGAATACAAATTTTGGGTTTTCAAATTTCTTTCTTCTAATGTCTTTTTAGGGTGTTTGTGGAAGATCAGTTTGTAATTCTGAATTGTCAATGCAAAAAATTGGGGCTTTGGAGAGCTTAAAAATGCCATCTCTTGCAGAATCAAGGCCTGTTTCAAATGGGTTTCACTTGAACAAACCAGACCCAAACTCTAGCGTAGTCAAAATCGACGTGGGTGGTCAGCTCTTTCAAACCACCAAACAAACCCTAACCCTAGCCGGCTCCAAATCCCTCTTTTCTGGGGTTTCAAGTTCTGATCAATATGTACCATTCATTGACAGAGACCCTGAATTGTTCTCTATCCTTCTCTCTCTCCTCAGAACTGGTCACCTTCCTTCAAAAGCAAAAGCGTTCGATCTTCAAGACCTAATATTTGAAGCCCAATTCTATGGAATTGAAAGCTTCCTTGTGAATTCTGTATCAAACCCATCTCATTTCGAAGCTTTTAACATTGAAAAATCATTGATTTTGCCGTTAACTGGCCGGGACTCGCCCTCGGCGATCTCAACCACACTGTTGGGGTCAGTTCATGTTGCCCACGGTTGCAAAATCACATCTTTTGATTGGTCATTGCAAGGAAAATCCACCATTTTAACCCAATTCACTGCTGTTGATTCACTATCAGCCATATCGCCGAACATAGTGGCTGCTGGTGCCAGAGATTTTTCAGGGTTACAGATTATTGATCTTGACAACGGTTTTGTTAGGGAGACGTTGAACTGGGAGAATGTGACTAGGTCTAGTTCAACAGTACAGGCAATTGGATCAAATTCTGAGTTTTTGTTCACTAGTTTTGAGTCGGGTCGGAGAAATTCGAATTCAATTTTGGTTTATGATCTTCAGGGTAGTTTTCGCCAGGTTACTGAGATTGGTCATAATGAAATTTTTGGTGCTGATCTTTGTTCCGCAATTCCAGCTACAAAATTGAATTGGGTTTCGAGTCACAACTTGTTAATGGCCTCTGGGTCTCATAGTGGACCATCTGGAGTATTGGGGAATATAAAATTTTGGGATATAAGGTCTGGAAATATAGTTTGGGAACTGAAGGAAAAAGTTGATTGCTTTTCTGATGTTGCTGTTTCAGATAGTCTTTCAGCAATATTCAAGGTTGGTTTGAATTCGGGTGAGTTGTTCTTTGCTGATTTGAGGAATATTGGTGCTGAAAACTCGTGGGTTTGCCTTGGTGATAAAAGAAAGGTGATAAATGGGAAGAAGGAGGGTTTTGGATGTAAGATTGAAAGCCATGGAAGTCAAGTGTTTTGCAGCAAAGGAGGAGATTTAGAGTTGTGGTCAGAGGTTCTCATAGGTGCTTCAAGCAAGGTTGAAGGTAGGTTAGAAGATAGGATCTTTAGAAAGAGTTTGATGGGGAGAGCAAAGGATATGGGAGGTAACAGGATAACCCACTTAGGATTTGGAGGGAACAAAATGTTCGTGACAAGGAAGGATCAACAATTTGTTGAGGTTTGGCAAAGTTCAGTAAGGGGATTTTGATCTCAAATGCTTTTAGTTAGGATTTGCTATGTATAAAGTTATATATCCTGATAGAACTCAGTTTTACTGTTGATAGTTTCCTTGACTTTGATTTATTTGTAAATGACTTCATATAAATTGTATCTGATCTTGCCCTTTTGCCGATGTTTTAAGTTACATGAGATTAATGAAGATCATGAATTATTGTTCTTTCATATTTCCCTTTCACTGCAATTGATTTTTTTCTTTTTTTGTAACCTATGAAGTGAGTTTTTAAGATCATGAATTGCTGATGATTTTTGCTTTTTGGGAATGATATCCGTAGGGTTTTATTAGTGTGAGGATCTTGAATTACCTGGTACTCGTATGTATGATGACCACAGCCATACGCAACAAGTGGTGTCTGTTTGCATACCTTTCTCGGCCTTTTGGCTAAGATCAAGTATCTGTATGCCATGAGACAGATAGAGAAAACATACACAACAATTCAGAGGAAGAGATTGCACTGCCTGCATCAGAAACTTTGTAAAATAAGACATTTCATAGGATTACCACAAAAAAATGTTGTAGTTATATGAATTGTCCTTCCAATTGGATTATTTGGTGGTGCCGTAAGACCATTTAGAAAATCTTACTTTATTTCATAGTGAGTTCAAATTTTGATATATTGATATGATAGTCGCTTAATTTGATGGGTATTGCCTTGCTAATTGAGAGACATATTGCCTTGCTAATTGAGTGTCTCTTCGGAGATTGTGATTCATTTGACAGAGTTTGGTGCGGGGATTCACATTTTAACTGATTGATGAATGATGAGAGAAGTCGGGCTTTACCCGTGTATGTGTTTGTTCATATAGGTGGTGTTTATGTTGAGTTAGGTCATAATGCTTCTAGATCAGCCTCACCTCAAGTGAAAATATTGGGTTTTCTGGAACTCCAATTGGGGTTCTATTTGGATTTTCTGCCTGCAATGCTAATTGGTGTTCTTTGTGCAGGCCATAAATCTTCTATGTTACTTCTAGGACGAAGCCAAGCCGATACATTAAGGGGGCGAAGGGCGCGAGGTAAGTGGGCGCCATCCCAATGTTCCTAAGTGTGCAGTATATGGACCCTACCCCAATAAGTCTAGCTCCCTAATTGAAGTTTTGGCTTATAGAGAAGCGGCATATCAAATTGGTATGATATATTCATATCATAGTGTATGGAACGGGAAAATTAGGGCCCTCTTTGTTTGGTTTGCGTATCAAAAAATAATTCGAAAATTGTTTTTGGCCTTTTTTGTGTCGCAGAACTTATATTCCAAATATAATTTTACGAAATAAAAAACAGTAAAACTTGTTTGGACAGTTATCTATAAAACAATGAAAACAGAAATTTAGTGGTAGTCAAGGTGGTGGTGGTGTGATGGACGTGGTGTTATGGTGATGGTGGTGGTATTTTTTAAATTTTGGAACTGTTGTTTTTAAAAACACACAAAACAGTTCTAATATGTTCTCTAAATCTACTCAATTTTCAAAAAACAAAAACAAAAAACAACCGGCTAAACTGTTTTTTTCCCATAAATTGATTCCAAAAGTAGAATTGTGATTTCCAGGAATGGAATTCAGTAGCTGAAGTTATGCATCTGCAGATCTCCCATTTTCAAATGGGAACATGGGCCATGCTGAACATCTTTAAGAGACCCATAAAAGGATCTAACCCTCCTTGGGAAAAATGAAATCTTCAGCTACTTGTGTAAAAACTGCTATGTCTAACATCAAATTTGGAATGATCATGTCCACACGGTTTGTAGTTTGTACACCACTTTTCAACAGTACTTGACTTTTTATCAGCCATGATCAAGTGCTCAAACCCCACACGGCATGTTTGTAGAAAATGGTTTATGTATTCATGATACTTAATAAAAAAGCAAGGTTTGGGGGTTGGGCTGTCTTTGTGATATTGTGACTCAATTCCAAAAATTTCTATTCTAAGAGTCATCATCAATAATGATACATTATCAATTAAAGAGTTCAACCAAGATCGTTAACTACCAATTCTCATACCATTCTTGGAGAAGAGATGATGGGACATTTCTGAAAGAAAATAGATCGGCGACACATGTCCTCGACATCATTATGTTCTCAGTCAGGTATGGTCACGTGTCCTCGGTAATGCTCATCCCCATCTGCCGAGACGATAATGCTCGGAGCTGAGGGATTCCCAATTGGCGTGATTGACACAAATGTCCTCGGTTCGGTGAAAATCTTTTATCTCGAAGTAGACAAATATTCCTCGGTGTCGAGGTGTTCCTTCTGTATTCTGGATCCCACCTCTCCTCTGTTTCTATAAAAACTAATGATTGACAGATGACTAGCCTAGGCTAGCCTCATGAAGACGCTCTGCTCCATGGTGTCAGGAGACGTAGGAATGTAGAACATAGAGCCAAGGAGGGGTGGGCACGTGGAATGTGATATCAAATCAATAACAAAAAGACCTGGATACCCCTGTTGACACATGTCTAGAGCAAGTAAGCATTTAATGAATCCTCCTTCTGATGAGACAACAATTAAGGCATGAGGGTCGAGAAGTGAAGTGCATTAAAGATTCTCATACCTGAGCATTTAATGCATCCTCACCGAGAAGGGGGAAATTAAATACTTGACAGACCGAGGAGTAAGTTTTAAATGTTTGGCATCCCGATCAGTTAAAGCCAAGCCCATTCCCCATAAAGGTGAGGGGCACGTTACCCCATCTCTGACAAATACCTATTGAATGGACTATCAACAATCGTAAGCTTTTAAAGGTATAAATAGTTATCAAAAACGTATTGTAAAGGTATGCAAGAACTTTTAAAAAGAATTATACAGTGCTTTCTTCTTTCCCTCTCTCAAAGAACTGATTTGATCGTCGGAGGGGATATGTCGGAGAGCACTTTGACATTCTTCTAACTTGTTTTTTTGTGTCACAGGATCCTCCAGAGTCTTCTAGGATCGGTAAGGTGACCCAACAAACAAGTCATCACCAGTCCTTAGTGCCCCTCTCAACCTACTTCTTGTTGTCAAAACCCATTTTCGAATGAGTCAAATTTCAGCCAGAAACGATCAGGAATTTTGAAAGCAAACCTTTAGTTCTATCAGAATTATTATCTTGTCGAACCACAGTTCATTGTGGGAGAGATCTATTTCTACTTTTATTATTGTACAAAAATCGACACGCACAAGAGATATATTATATTAAAAAAATTAAAAGATATATTAGAAAGAGTATAAATTTTTAGATGGATGGGTGACAAAATCATTGAACTAAAGACAAGAATATGACCACAGAAGGTGGTCTAGTAATAAAGCATATCCGTCTTAGCGTTGTACTTGACTCTCGTGAGGTTAGTAAGTAGGATTTGATTTGTGGGGTTCTTGCTACTTAAGCATCGGTCGTGGTGAGGTGATGAACTACTCCAAAAAAATTTGTATCTATAATTAACCGAATATTTCACATCGAGAAGGCCCACGGTCACACCCAAGAGGGTCACTAGCTACTACTTGTCCCTCTCTCCCATTTTTATCTGTTAAAAAAAAAACAAGAATATGGTATGAAACAAAAAAATTTAGTATTGTATCGTCAAAATTTACAAATTTTGTTATTTAAAATATAAGTTTTTAGGTTTGTTTAGGACAAAAAAAAATAAAATTTTTACGTCATATTACAACTTTTATTGTTCAAATTATAACTTTTGTGAGTCATTTATAATTTTTGTATGTTATTTAGAATCAATCTTAAAATTTTTAGGATCGATAAAAAATGACCTCAAAAATTGTAAATATTTGATAAAAAATGTAACTTAAACCATAAAAATTATAATATTACCTCAAAAGCGATAAATAATACTTAAAAATTAATCACAAAATTTATAATAACGATATAATACCGAATTTTTTTTGAGCACCCTGGCATTACATCCTACATTAACGATCTTAGAATCCGCACTAGCCGTCATACGCATCTAACGATGTATTCATAGTATTGGAATTTGTTGACCTATATTGGACCAACTGCAAAACAAAAGAGTAAAATACTTCCACCATGAGCATAGAAAAATATTAAATTTGATTTCGAGTCGAATACTCGAGAAAGGCATAAAGTTTGGTACGAATATGGCACCAAAGTGTTTATTCTTTTGGTGTTGTCACAATAAAATAACATACCAAGACTAAAACTTAAGTATCAATCATCATATATATATATATGTGTAAATCCTTTGACGGGGATTGCTTGTGAAGGCTTGAGACAATGAAGGTACTTTGTATAAAACGACAACGTCGGCGGATTGCTTTCATTTAAGCGTTGGGAGGTTGCTCACCGAACCCCAACCGGCCACATGACAACAAAACGGAACAGACCGATATCTATGACCGGTTTTCTCTCTTCTCACCTGATAACCCACTAACCCAGTCGTAGTTTCGTCTATAATTTTCTCAACTAATCTCATTTACTTGCACTCCTCCCTTTCTTTCCTCTTCATTCAATGCTTCACTTTAAGTTTGGAGCTCTTTCCAGCCAAATTAGGTGAGCACTTCGAGAGAGAGAAACAAAACCATAGACATATACACATGTATAGAGAGAGAGAGAGGGGGCGAGGGAGAGGGAGGGGTAGTGGGAGAAGACTGTATGTGGGTTTAGTGTCAAAGTGGGTTATACTTTACAGATTGGAATGGGTGTGTGTCTGTGTGGCTGTGGCTGTGGCTGTTAATGGGTTGTCTAATTTGCTATCCAACGACCTTTGGTAGCATTTAATGGCGGTTCTTTAAAGCTGCTTAGTGTGGTCTGTAGAAGAGAGAGGTAGACATAGAGATTGAGAAAGAGAAAACTTTTGGAGCGAGAAATGTGTGTCCCTATACTGAATTTCAACTACAGTTCGGCCCACCCATTTATTGCCACTCTTTTGGTTTTCGTCTATAAATCACTATTCCCTTATCATCTCGGTTATTATCAGTCCTCTTTCTCTGTCTCTCTCTCTCTGCAACTACTTTTTCTTCCATTTTCCTTGTGTTTTCTCTCACATTGTTGAATTCTTAGATTTCTGTGCAACAAGATACATATACATCATGAATCTCAGCGATATTTCGGATCTGGGATTTCATTCTTAAACCCTTTTTCAGAGTCTCAAGTTCAAAATTCACAGCTTCAACGGCTATATTTACTGGTAAGCATCACATTCTGCATTCTGGTTTTGTTTTTGTATCTCTGCCAAGTGATATTCAGGCGAGTCATTAGAGAGGAAGGTGGCTTTACGGTGTTTCGTGTGCATTTAGATCATTTTACAACTGGTTTTACTTAAGTGGGATCTACAGATCACATGGATATGTCAACGGGCATAATGCTCTTGTCATTTGTCGTGGCTTATATGCTATGGTTTAATACCATCACGAGGTCTTTGAGTGGTTCAAAGGGTCCACGTGTCTGGCCCTTATTGGGTAGCATGCCGGGCCTAATCAAGAACGCCAATCGCATGCATGACTGGATCGCCGCAAACCTTCAAGCGTGTGGCGGCACGTACCAGACTTGCATATGTGCAATTCCATTTTTAGCCCGGAAGCAAGGTCTCGTGACTGTCACGTGCGATCCCAAGAACCTTGAACACATATTGAAGTTGAGGTTTGATAATTATCCGAAGGGTCCCACCTGGCAAGCCGTGTTCCATGATCTGCTTGGTGAGGGGATCTTCAATTCTGATGGTGACACGTGGCTGTTTCAAAGAAAGACTGCCGCACTGGAATTCACCACCCGGACGCTTCGACAAGCCATGGCGAGGTGGGTGAGCCGAGCCATCAAGAACAGGTTCTGTCCCATTCTCAAAACGGCTCAATTGGAAGCCAAGCCGGTTGATCTTCAAGACCTCTTGCTTCGGCTCACTTTCGATAACATTTGCGGCTTGGCTTTTGGTAAAGATCCACATACTCTCTCGGCCGGGCTACCTGAGAATAGCTTTGCCTCAGCTTTCGACCGAGCCACCGAAGCTACATTGCAACGTTTTATTTTGCCCGAGTTTATTTGGAAGCTGAAAAAATGGCTTCGGCTTGGAATGGAGGTCAGCTTGAGCCAAAGCATGAAACACGTGGACGATTATATGACAAATGTCATCGATACACGTAAGCTCGAGTTGCTGACTCGGCAGAACGGTGGGACACCACATGATGATTTGCTCTCTAGGTTCATGAAGAAAAAAGAGTCCTACTCGAACACGTTCTTGCAACAGGTGGCACTCAATTTCATTTTAGCTGGACGTGACACTTCATCAGTCGCATTGAGCTGGTTTTTCTGGTTGGTCACTAAAAACCCAAGAGCGGAAGAGAAAATCTTGAAAGAAATATGCACCGTTCTGATAGAGACACGTGGTGACAACGACACCTCTAAGTGGCTTGATGATCCTTTAGTGTTTGAAGAAATTGACCGATTGATATACCTTAAGGCAGCATTATCGGAGGCCCTTAGACTATATCCATCAGTGCCAGAAGACTCAAAGCATGTCATCACTGACGACGTATTGCCGGATGGTACATTTGTACCCGCGGGCTCGAGCATCACCTATTCGATATATTCGACCGGCCGAATGAAGTACATTTGGGGTGAAGATTGCCTGGAGTTTAAGCCCGAAAGATGGTTATCAAAAGATGGCAAAAAATTTGATCTTCAAGATTCATTCAAATTCGTGTCATTCAATGCCGGTCCCCGGATTTGTTTGGGTAAGGACTTAGCTTACTTGCAAATGAAGTCGATAGCAGCGGCGGTGTTACTCCGCCACCGGCTCACGGTGGTGCCAGGCCACCAAGTGGAGCAAAAGATGTCACTGACATTGTTCATGAAGTATGGACTTAAGGTAAATGTGCACCCTAGAGACTTGTCCACCATATTGGCTAAAATTGGCAATGGAAGTAACATGGGTGATAAGGAGAGCCTCAGTAACGGTAACTGCCATGCATGGACAGTTTGAAATGGTCAATGGATTGCTTAAGGGTTGCTTATGATCAATACGATGCATATTATAACTATATATGATAAGAGTCGCTGTTGCTGTGATGATTCTTTGACAGGCACCTTCATCACCACTTGATGAAGTCAAGTATGGCTGATTTCGTATGGTTGTCAGAGATTTATTAGGGTGGTCGTCACAACCTATCATCATTGGCCAGTTTGCATTTCCCTAATCTATATACTGCTATTTTAAAACGGTTTTACCAATGTCCCAGATGAAGATGGAGCTTGAAGGTGACAATAATGACTATATTTTACATGTAACATTTTCTTCTTTTTTTTTCCATTGTCTTATTGGAGAACAGCATATATATATATATATAAATGTAATGCTCTGATTGAAGTGGCAAATAAAATGCGAAATTTTACAGAATCTGCAAATATTAAAAACAAGCTAAAGTATAAAAATATGATAAATTTCTTCTTCTTTTTGGTTCAATGATCAAGAATGTTCGGACAAACTCACGTGTACCTCGATTAATCCCCTCTTCAGTTTGGTCAAAGATAGGTTATCCACGCTAAAGTAATCTGCAAATATTAAAAACAACAAGCTAAAATATAAAAATATGATAAATTTCTTCTTCTTTTTGGTTCAATGATCAAGAATGTTCGGACAAACTCACGTGTACCTCGATTAATCCCCTCTTCAGTTTGGTCAAAGATAGGTTATTCACGCTGAGACTAGAATATTTATGAAGGATAAATCTCTCATGGTTTAACCGCAGAAATGAACCTAGACAATTCGGAGCCTAAAGTGACAAATATAAATGAGATTTTTTTACTTTCTAACATTAATAAAAAGTCATCTAAAATGTGTTCTTTTCACTTTTTGTGATGTAAAAATACTAGTTAAATTTTTACGAAGAGGTTTTTTTTAATATAATTGCTAATTTATTTAATTTTTCTTCTGATATAATCGATCTTAAATAAAATTTTAGTAATTTTATTTTAAACAATTTTCTTCTGTAGAAGTAGTTGTTATAAAAATTGTCAATAATATTTGGCAAATAATGAATGCATTTGAAAAAGAAATTAATCTTTTTATATAATTTAATATCTCAATTAGAATATTTTTTGCGGACTTAATTTTTTGGGTTTTTGTAAGAGCATCTCCAACCACATTTAACAAAATAGTTATTCAAAATATATTTAAATATTGAATTCACTACTTTAGCTAGTTACTTTTTAAAATGCACTCCAATCACACGCTCTATTTTATCTGACTACTTTAACTAACTTTCAATAATATAATTCAAAAATGACACGTGACATAACACGTAAGCGTTATAATGACGACGTGTCGTGCCACGTCATCAAATTTTAAATTTTATTAAACAACAGTCTCGCAAACCCAGAATTCAAAGAACCCATCAAACAACAGTCACGCAAGAAAATCACAAGAATATTGAAAGCACAGGGCAATAGGGGCAAAAAAATTATCCATAAACCAGTTAAATACATTAATAAATCACCACAATACTCGAAAGATCATATACCAAGAAACAATAAACACAAGTACAAGGCAATAGTTTTAGGAATTTCGCCTTTATATCAAACATATCTCATTGAGGCAATTCATCAAACATATTGTGAATAATGAAAAGAAACACATCTCAAAAAATTGAGCAGAAATGCACTCGATTGAGCAAAAAATTGAGCAGCAACACATCTCAAAAAATTGAGCAAAAATTGAGAATACCAACTCAATTTAAGCCCTTTGTTTGGTTCCCGAAAAAATCAGAAAAGAAGCAAACAAACAACTTTTTTTTCATTTTCTCTCTAGTGCCTAGTAACCAAACACCTTATAAATACATCATGGAAAGCAAAAAACAGATATTAAAAACCCATCTTTGAAACTCCAATACCTAATCTGACTAGGATGAAGGAGAAAATGAAAGGAATCAATTTGTCATTGTGCAGAAATGGAGGGAAGGCAGCAACTGGCGAGCTGACAAGCCCTCACCAGATTTGGCTAGCAGGAATAGCCCTCATTTCTGCACAATGACAAATTGATTCCTATTTTCTCCTTCATCCTAGAGGATTGGTATTGGAGTTTCAAAATGGTGTAGAGGCAGCAGTTGGCGAGCGCGTTGGAGTTGCTCTAAGCCTTGTGTTCTTTTAGATTAAGACTTTTTATTTGAGCTAACTCCATACGTAAATATTTTGGGGTCAGAGTGTTTCAAGGTCATCATGCATGGTATATACATTCACTTTGTGGAGAGAAAAATCTCATATGTTACTCTCTTATTTGCAGCCTCACCTCACCCACACCAGAGTTCATCTCAGTTGTAGGCATCGATCGTTTTTTGTGGTAGGTGTTGACCGTATTGGTAGTGTAGGTTCTTAAATATAAGTCATTATCCATAACGCCTTAAATGGTCATATCTTAAAATTCTAAGTACAATCCTCATTTACTCAATGTGCACTTTGATTTGTGATTGATTGTGATTGTGAGCATACAAAATTAGTGTTTTGGTCTTGAGACTAAAAAATTAAGCAATTAAGAGGGTTCTGCAAAGAAGGTGAATTAATGGTTGTTAACCCACTTTCAGAGTGGAACAAACTTCAAAGTCAAAGAAGTCATTTTGTTTTAGAAAATAATACGAGCAGTGTTATAGAGATTTAATTTGGGGATTAATCATTGAATTAATTTTGAGTTCTAAAGTTAGATAGAATTCGTTTTCAATCTAATGACTATATTCAATTAAGTCCCTAAATTATTTGAACTAATTATTTTGTTTGGAGACTAATCTAGGTGGGCGAAGTTCCAATGCCAAGGTCCAAAACTTTCATGTAGCATGTGACACCCATTGAATTTAGGAAATTAGAGGCATTTTCTTGGTGCCTCTTTGAAGTGACTCACTTTGTTTCATACAAAATCATAATGGAAAATGCTGTTTAGAATTAAAAATGAGTTTCATTTAATAACGAAATTCGCCTTAATCTTAATTGTAGTCTCCAATTAAATCCCTACAATATTGCTCAATCATAATACATATTTAAGTTTGAAATAATCTTTACATGTGGGTTTTGTCAACAACATAAAAGATAGCCACTGAGTTCGAAAGAGTAATCGGAAGTCTAGACACCCTGTAGTAAAAATAATAATAATAATAATAATAATAACAACGTAAAGGAGAAGACAACAATATACTCCCTCCATTCCTAAATATCTATCGTTTTACACAATTTTTTTTGTTCTATAATATTTGTCGTATAATGAAACCAAAACATAATTAATATTTTTTTCTTCCAAATTTACCTTTAATTTTTCAATGCATTAGATTAGGAGGAGACTAAGTGTCTTTCATATTCCTTTCTTTTTCAATACGTATTGAATAAGAGTATTTTAGTCTTGTATAATTATTTTTTACTCATATTAGAGCTATTTAATAGCTTCCTTAATCCCTATGCAAAAACCTTAAACGACAGATATTTAGGAACAGAGAGAGTATATATTTGTTGGTGGGATTTGAATCTTAAGATTCTTGGAGATTGAGACCATTAAACAACTTATACTTATAAATTAGTGCTTATAAATATTGTTACACCAAATGCAATTAATGTGCAAATGAAACCATAGATAGAAAGGGTTATTATCTAGTCTAGTTTTCATTAATTGAGAGTACTCAAAAGAAGCTATTAAATACAAAGCCTTAATTTTTAGCATTATTTGCAAAAAATAATTGCTCTTAATTTTAAGCATCAATTATAGTGGGGATGAGCGTTGGTAGTGATCATGCGCGACAGTAGTGATGATGGGAGACGGTGATTATTGTGGTGGGTAAGGCGACGATCGTAGTGGTGATAGCAACTGTGGATGACAATGATAATGGTGGTGGTGGTAAGGTGGTAGCAACGGCGGTGGTGGGTATGGTAGGGTGGCGATAGTGATTGCGGTGAGGGTGGGGGGTTGGTGGTAGAGGTAATGGTGAGACAGTTTCAAACACTATTTAAAAAAAAAAAACTTATGAAAAATAATTCCTAAAAATACTTTTAAAAAATCACTCTAAATACACCATTAGAGACTTATTTTTTCTATTAAAATTGGGGTATTAATATTAACCGTTAGATTAACATTAAAATAAAATTTAAACGATTTCAACAGCGAATAACAAAAGTCATTTTATTTATCTTTTGAAATTTGAATTGTATTGTACTTTATTATATATATATATATATATATATATATATATATATATATATATATATATATATATATATATATATATATATATATATATATCTGTGTGTGTCTATGTGTATGTGCGCACCACACATCTATCTACACATAAGATCTCAACATTTTTATATCGGGGCCAAAGTTAAAGTTCCACCACGTGCTCTAGATACTGAAGAGTAGGTTTAAACCCATTGAACTATCGTAATTATTAAAACTCAAATTTAAGTATTAAACGAGAAAATTCAAGTTATTAGTGCATATATATATATTCAAAGCTTATCTTGAACCTGGATGAACTTTTATCCCTTCTGATACAGAAAAGACTTTTGTCTTCTACCAAGATATTCTTTTCTTTACTCAGTCTATCTTTGTTAAACCAATATTTGACAAAGTTGATCCAAAGAAGGTTATTTACCACTCTTTGAGTATTCTGAAAATTATCTCTGTAAAAGATTGGGGATCTCACCCTTCTTTGCTCAGAGATCTCTTTGGTCATAAAAGACAGTTTAGTTATTATGACTATAAACAGTCATGGTTCAATATTCTCCTCTATCAGGATGAGCATTCTACTCATTCATGGTTCCTACAATTTAATAAAGATTTCAAAAGTAAGATTTCTTCCTGGTTTAGTCAGTGGTGGATCGTTCATGGCCCCATTGTTGAAATCTTTTCCGTTGATCTCCAAGATCAGATATCTTATTTCTCATCTGCTTATAAACCTAGTAAACATGAGAGTCGGTTTTCCTTTTTACTAATGTTTATTTGCAGGTACAAAGTTCCCTAGATCTACAAATGGTCATGAAAAATTATCAATAACCATGTAACCAGACAAGTTTTTGTCAAATGGTGGTCTAGATTTCAACAAAGTGACATTATCACTCAAGTTCAAAAGGAATTCCCTGTCAAGGTTCCAACCCCAGTAGCAGTTCCTTCATTATGAAACCTAGGTTGAGATGGTACTCTTAAAGGAGTATAGCAAGGTTTACTAATGTGGGAAGAGGAATTATCAATTCCTTTAAGTTTGAATCTATGATCTAATTCTTTAGCAATTTATGTATCTCTATGAGAGATAGAAGAATAAGACTCAGATTTTCTGCCCTCAGAAATCTGAACGTTGCTAGGAACTTGGTTAAATGATCTGCTGGATCTATTGGATCTTGTAGAGTCAAAGGATATTTTGACTAATCCATCAGGGAATTGATGGATAGTTTCAAGGTTGGTTGAAATACTTTCTTCATTTGTGTGAAAGTTTTCATTTTCAATTATCCAAGATTCTGGAAGTTGGACGTCTTTCCAATGCAGTCTTTTAGGGACTCGAATATTAGCATTATTAGTACTAGATAGCATCAGCAAGGTACTTTCTTTAGGACTTTCCTTTTTTAATGCATGTACATTCATGTTTGTGACCATGCATTTATAGTAAATCCTATAGATGAGTACTAGGGATTCAGTTTCTTTATCCATATCTGTAATTTCTCCTACAAGCTTTATCCCTAAGGTTAAAGCTTTAGGGGTATTTTTACATCCTAAACTTAAAGGAAAGTTTGGATAGCAATCAAAGTAAATTGGCCCATTATTAAGCCTTGCTTCCATTATCCCTATGATACTGGTTTTGTATTTGCGAAACCTGGCATCTCTTAAGGTTAATAGAACAACTGCATCTTTTCTAGTTTGCATTAAAGGTTTGATTGCAACTTGAACTAACCGAAGATGGATAAAGTTGAAACCTTTCTTTCTATGTTTTTCTAAAGCTTCTTTACTGAGAAGCTGACAAGTTTCATTATTATTTTTGATTGCCATCTAGCGAAAATCTGCTTGCTAGCAATGTTTTCAACATCTTTTTGTAAAACATATTTAGCAGATTTGCAATCAATTCTGACAAGAAATTTCTGGTTAAGTATATCATCTTGGAATTTTGAGATACATAAGACAATAGCTAATTTTTTTTTTAATAGTACTATAATTTACTTGTGCGTTGTTCCAGACTCCAGAATGGAAGCAGACAAGTTGCTCAGAAGAATTAGGAGATTCTTTTTGAAAGAGGATACCACCGTAGCCGATATCGGAGGCATCAGTCTGAATGATTTTAAAGGAATTAATAGAGGGAATACCAAGACAAGGCAACGTTTTAATATATTGCTTGACTTGTATGATAATAACAATATGAACAGAAGACCAAGCTAGAGGGTTGGTTTTAAGTCTGTCATAGAGAGGTTTAACAATTTTTCTAAGGTCTTGATAAAAATCAGAAACATAGTTTAGAGATCCTAGAAACCTTTGTAACTGGGTTTTGTCAAGAATTTCATCAGGAAATTTATCTGCAAATTGGATAGATCTGTTGATAGAAACAATGGTTGACTGTTGAATATTATATCCAAAGAACCTTACTGAGGTTTGAAACAACTTAATTTTGCTAGCAGAGATGACTAGACCGTTGTGTCTGACTATCTCTAAGAAGGTATTAAGATGTTTCTAATGTTCGTCTATTGATCTGGAGAAGATGAGAATATCATCTATACAGACAATAGAGAAATGACTAATGCAATTGAAAACTTCATTCATAATATTTTGAAATTCACTTGGTGCATTTTTTAATTCAAAGGGCATTACATTCCATTCATAATGACCAAAGAGTGTTGTAAAAATAGTTTTATATCTGTTTTCTAGAGATATCATAATCTGCCAAAAATCACTTTTTAAATCAAATTTTGAAAAAATTATAGCATTATTAAGTCTTTTAATAAGATCATGTTTATTTGGAATTGGATATCTGATCCATTCTAAAACAGAATTTAAAGGCTTATAATTTATAACAAGTCTTGGTGTGCCTCTTTCTAATTTAGCATTTTTAATGACATAGAAAGCTGTGCATAACCAAAGAGATTTGCTTTTCCTAATGACACTATTTTTTAGTAAACTCAGAAATCTCTTTTTTGTAGATTTTCATCGTTTCATAGTTCATTTGAATGGGTCGTGATTTAGTTGAAATATCTTTCTCCCTAAATCCTTTTATGTAAGGAAGTTTAACCATGTGTTTCTTCCTGTACCAAAAAGCCAAAGGAAGATTGGAACATACCTCTGCCTCCAATTTATGTTGAAAATCTTTAATTTTCTGGATTAAGATTGGGTTGGATAGTTGAGTTTTAATTCTTTTTTGATGAATTTCTTCTTTGAAAAATCTTACTTGGTTAGTTTTTTGAGTAATAAGGTTAAGGGACAAGGAAACCGAACATTCATTTAGTTGCCTTAAATTCTTAACCTGTGGTTCAGAGATGAAGTTAAAATGTCCAGAATGGCCAAATGGTTTTGTGGTTATACCATGGGTATCTATTGTAAAAGGGTATAATAGATATATGAATGGTAAATCAAGAATAACACTATTCCCATATTTTGTATCCAAGCCTCTATAATAATACAAATAGAGAGCTCTATCCTTGATGTTGTACAAGAACTAGTCCAGTAGACTAGTGTTGTAAGTTATTTTATCTATTGTTATATTCCATTTTATATTTATATCTTGTGCAATGCTTTCATTCAGAATTTTCGCACTTTGTATATTTTGGTATCAAAGTCATTTGACGGCCTGGATAGGTATCTTTAGAATTCTATGTGCATCGTCTTACTCGTTTTAAATCTTCATATTTTATTTTCATCTCTTAAATCACTTCCTAGTTTTAATCTCACTTGATCACCCCGCCTTTGTCTACTTAAGAGTGTGTAAGCCTCATGTGTATCCTATGTGTAAGTCCAGGTGTGACAGTTTTTGGGATTTTAGGCGAGAAACTGAGGGTTATATGTTAGGGGGTATGTATCAAGTAGTTAAAATTAATAAGTAATTTAAAATTTGAAAAGAAATTAGATTTAAGTATGAGTAGATTATTCAGATCTAATTTTAGGACTAGCTCATCTAGATCTTCATCTAGTACTATATCTCATATAGTAAATGAAGAAAAATATGAATGTGAGCAAAAACAACCTAATTGGTTAGGATGGAATATACCTAAAGTTCCTCGTAAAGAAATTTATAAAACTAGTTGTTGATTGATAACAGTTATTTTGGATGATTCGGTTTTAGCTTCTAATTTTTTAAATAGTTTATCAATTTGTTGGATATTGATTGAATCTTTGATTCCTAAGTTAGATCTATCTTCAGGTAGTTGTATTAGAGATTTTTCTAATTTTTTACTAGAAGATGGTCTAATTTCATCTAATTTAGTTTCAATTTTGTCTAACTGTTTTCCTGTGGTTATAAGGGTTTTGTTAGAAAAATTATTTTGTTCAACTATTTTTCTTTCAAATTTTGCTAAATTATTTTGTTATGCTGTTTTCTTTTTAGATTCATTTGCGGGAATCTTAAAGGGTGAAGCAGTAATTTCAGTATTCATATATGGTAAGGAAAAAGTTTCAATAGGGGGATGACTAGCTAAAATTGTAGCTGTTTCAGTCTTCCATTTGTGTTTTGTGACAACTTTTACCACTGTATAATGGGTTTTTAAAAATGTAAAAAATAAAATTTTTGATTCTATTTTGTACATTATTTTCACCAAATGTTCTCTAATTTGGATTCGTTCTTTACTGTTGAATCTCTGATGAAAGTTTAGTCTATTAGATTCATTTCTTTTAGACATGTAATCTTTCATTAATTCATCCATTTCGGGCATAAAAAATAAATCTTTTTGTAACTTAATCATTGTTACATGATGACTAAGTGAGCGGTTGCTTTCTATATATATGCAAATGCTGTTTGGATGAATTGGGCCAATTCGGCCTTGAAAACTCTTTGGCGTGCAACTCCCCTCGTATCATCATCCATTGGGCTCAATTAATTAGTTTGTACACCTCCAGAATCAGCTAATTGGTCCGGACATTTTCTTAAACAAACGATTGGGCTGTATATCATGCCCTGAAAGGGGTTAGTTAGTTTGGTGAGCAATTACCTCCAACTATCCACACTTGTATTATATATAGTGGTGTCAAAGGTTTAACTTTGGATGAACTGAAGATTCAAACATCTTGGGTTTGATTCTTGTTGGTGACTCAGTAGTGTAATCAAGAAGTATAGTTAACGAGTGATTGTAGATATTTAAAATTTTAAACAACTTTGTATGATAGTACTAGTCGTATTGGGCTGAATTAGCCCAAAATTAAGTTATTGGGCCTAATGTTTTAAAGGGAGCATCCCAACTAATTTGCAGTTACTGGGCTGAACCCAGATTGGTAGGTTGGCTTAGATTTCTGTAATCCTATTAACTCTCATCGGTTACAGATAATTGGATTTACTTCCATGGAAAGTAGTAGAGTTGGTGAGGAAAATTTCGTAACTCATTAATGAGAAGAAAGCCATCAATTATCTTTGTCTTTTCTATTTATGGAGAAAAAACAATAAAACTTGGTGCAATTAATTAATTGTAGGAGCAACAATGTCTCGTCCCGTCTCGTGTGACTAATTGCCCAAGTTGAGTAAATAAATTATTTTGCACACGACTCATTAATTAAATGAATTTGAAGGGATCTTACGTGAATTACGCCCGTCAAGGCTAACCCATATTTGGTAATTTTGCATAAATCCCGTGTTAAAATAGTTTAATCAAAGTTAAATCAAAATAAAATTGAAACACACAAAAAAATATTGATCTAAGATAGAAACTATTCATATTTCCTTTTTTTTTTTTGCTTTTCTTATAATCTTACATACCCTTACTTTTATCTTCTTCATTCCTATATTTTTTTTCCCGTGAATAACGGTAAAATGTCATAATCAATGTATAAGACTGAGATCCCGAAAATGATAAATACTTTAATGCTATTTAAGAAATTAATTTTCAAACTTGAATTTACAATGTATTACTTGCATAGAGAAATATTTGTAATTGTCTCCAAAAATCCAAATCATAAACAAATTAGGGATAACCCGTGCCTTCACGGTGCAATGTGAATAGTTTTGAGAGAAATATTTGTAACTGTTGGATGAATCTATTTGAAACTGTCGGATATTAAAATTTGTCATGTTTTATATTATAGATGAACAATTGCGTATAAAGAGCATATGGGATGATTGATGAGCTAATAAAATAAGTAAGTTGGTGGTAAAATTTATTACAAAAAAACAATAATTACATTGTAACCAATTATAAAATCATATCGTACCATGAAAAACTATTCCACCATTATGACCCCAAATTCAAATAAATGACATCATGAGTATATATTACTATCCGTTATTACCATGCATCACCCTTCTCACCTTTCTCATTATATTTTTCCAATTAATATTCACTTTTCCAATAATTAGACATGCACCCTGATTTTTTAATATATATATTTTTTATCCCCTTAATATATAAAAAGTATATATTTTTTTAGACTATAGTAAATAATAATGTATCCCAATTGGTTAACCTCCTTTATTTTTTCCATCTATTAATATTCCACGTGTCAAATACAAGATTGAGTCATCTTTAAAGAAATAAAAGTGTAATAATTAATAGTGACTAAAATATTATTATAATATACCATGACACCGATTCTCCAACAAACCCTTTTATGGATAGAAAAATAAACATCATTTAATTGTCTAGATACCTTATTCTGTTTTTTGAGAAATCAAACGTTATTGTGAATGAATGATAAAAATAACGCCACTTATCAGATACTTTTTTTTTTTGGAGAAATGAAATGTTAATCTATAATATAAAATATGACATATTTTAATAAATTTATTCGACGATTTTAAAATTATTCATATTGTACTATACTTTCAAATATGAGCTACCCGTACTATGAATATATTTGAAAAATAAAAAATCAATGTCTTTATCCTTAACAAAAAAAAAAAAGTCTATGTGAGATGCTTTATTTTGGTAGGATAAAAACAAAAAATTTAAGAAAATTTAAGGGGATAAAAATGTAATTGGTCCCTATAATTAATTTGCCTCTCAATATAGACACGTAGATATAATGAGACAGACTTTCTCTCTCCAAAAAAGATAGAAAAACGGACGCTTTCTCTCTCTAAAATTCATGTTTCTGTTCTTCTTCTTTCCGCAACTCTTCGGTAACGGACACTTCGAACTAACTCGGAGTGGTTGGCTTCGGTTTTACCCTCCGGTGACTGGTGGAGAAATAATGAGGGTGTTGACTTTTGTGTTACTGAGCTCGATTTTGGCTGCTAGTAAGTTCGTAACTGACTAATATAAGAGCTATATATATATATACACACACATAAGTATATGAGTTCACCATTCTTATCAGTATGTGTATAATCACTGGTTGTGTTAGGGTTTTCATGGGCTTAATGAGTGTTGTTTACTTTTCAAAACTACTTTTCTATGGCTTCGGAAGCGTCAATTTAGTAAAATTTTTAGTGTTACAAGTCATTGTGTTCATTTTCTGGTGAATTTCAGTAGTTTTGAGGACCCTTTGATTGTGAGTGTGTAGAAAATTGTTCCTGTTTTTTTCATCCTTTCAGGTAAATTTGAGGTCTATGCATGTGCTTATATGTGTACATAGACATGCAGATATGGATTTGATTATATTGTTACTTGTTATGGCTTATGAATTATGGGATGGTTTGTTGGAACTGTAATTCTGCATTGAATTTTGTATTTTTTTCGGTTGTTGAGCTTGATTATGTAGTGATCCTTTTTTTAAAAAAAAAAAAAATTTGAGTATGTTGTGGTTTACTGCCCTATGAACCTAAGCATCGGAACTTAGAATTGTTTAAGTTGCGAATGTGAGTGGAAGTGGAGTTGAATTAGGGTAGTAGGTGATACAAAAATTGTAGTTTTTGATTGATTTTTGTTGCAAAAGTATTTTTTTGGAAGGAAATATATATGTGCAAATTTGGTAAAACATGAATGTGTGCAGGGTTTGTTAAATTCCTGCAGGAATATGAATGATTGGGCAAATTATTAATCATTTTAGATGAAAACTTTTAGTAAGACGTTAACATGTGGAAGAATTCATGAAGATCATGTTAGATTGTGTTTAATTGAACCAATGATTAACAAATTTATGTGTAAATAGGGTCGCGCAACACGTGTAAGAATTCGTTATGATCGTTTTAGAAAGTGTTAGATTGTTTTATGAACCATAAATATATGTCCAAGTTTGGTAAACTTTGGATAACGGAATAATGGAGTGTGTCAGAATGTGTTTAATTGAATCTTTGATTCATAAGTTTATCCGAAAATTTGGTAAAACGTGAAACACACAGGAGAATTCGTTATATTTTTGTCCAAATATGTTTAATTTACCTGGTGGTTCATATTTCCATTGAATGTAAAATATCAGAAACCTTATTACATGCAATTGGGTATGAGTGGCATGAATGATGAAAATATTCTCTTGATCCATCAGTGCGTTCGTTTTTAACATAATCAGTTCCATCTATATGTCATTTAATTTTGGGTTTTATTGGCCATCTAGACTAGTAGAACTTGCCAAGTCAGCTGGCATATCGGCATCTAATTTGTCGCTACATGGTTTGAATGATTATGAAGGATTAAATTGATAAGTGTGTCTTTATATGAAAAAGACTTATTTACCTTATTTTATTTTTGATTAGTGGCTGAAAGAGTTTGTGATGTGATTGCAGCTCCTAAGTCATTTGAGGAGTTTATATGGGCCGCTAGATCTCTGCTCAACAGAACACTTTGACAGTTAAGCTGGATGGATTACTGAATGGAATGATAACAACAAGTCTTTATTACCCAAAGGTGCCGAATATCTTCTCCTTCTCATTTTTGTTATTAGGTGAACTTATGAATGTCTCTCTCTAGTTTGATTGCAAAAATTGTAGTCTTCATTGACCTTCAAGCTTGCTTCAAAATATGAGTTTTTTAATGATGTAGAATATGTATGTTCAATATGGTTTTTATAGAGTTTCCATGTGAAATTAAACAAAAGGTTTTGATTGTTAATGAAACTGAGTCAGTAGTTCAAGTCTATTTGGAAGTTCATTTGATAAACGTGCCGAGTCTGAACAATGGTTTGTTAGGCTTGTGAACATATATTTAATATCTAATATATATTTTGTATGTGTTACATATTGCATATGTACATATAATTGTCTACTTTTGTATTTATCTAATACTATATATATACATATATATATGTATAAACGAGCTGGATCATGGACATGAGCTTGAACTCGAATTTAAGCTCGAATACAAGCTCGAGCTCGGTTGTTTGATGAGCCAAGTTGAGCCCGAGATTAGGCAAAAATTTGATGATCCAAGCTTGAATAAGCTAAGCCTGAACATTCTGGTGCTCAGCTCAGTCCGATTCATTTGCGTCCCAAGTTGGATGAGTGATAGCACACTTGGTATGCTTTGGTAGAAAATGTTGGAATTGCAATGCATGGTGCAGCACTTGCAGATCATGGAGAACTTTGCAAACCACAGATATTGTGAACTTTGTTTTGCATAATAGAGGAATCTATCCATGCAATTGCACATTTGTATTGATTGGACAAATTAAATGAAGTGTTCTGGATTGTTGCAATCTGGAGAATAACTTTACATCAATATTTTTATGCATATTTGATGAGGTTTTTAACCATATTTAATATTAACGCACTTAATGCAGGGCCATGCATGCACGAATCGTTCTGAACCACCCTAATTCTCCTAGTAGAATTTTAAAACGTCATTGGCATTTGGTTGTGCTCCTTGCTTTGGAAATTTTATGGAGAGGGCAATTGTAGTAATTGTCACTATCCCAAACCTAACAACAGACGGTCTGATACAAGCTTGATTGATATGTGATAAAACCTTCAGTTTCTATAAATTTATCATATAATAATGCCTTCATGGTGGAGAAAGTCTTCCTCCAAAAAAGTAAAGAAGAAAGCAAACAAGGAAAGCTTCATTGATACGATACACAGGAAATTAAAGATTGCATCTGAAGTAAAGTGCACCGGTAGGGGTAGGTCGGGCATTTCTCGAAGACATTGTAGTGATGGTGTTTCAGAGAAGGGATCTCAATCTCGTGCAGTATCACGCTCACCATCACCCTCCACACAAGTAGCGTGTTGTCAGACATTTGTAGAGAGGCCTCATGGCCAACCAATTACACTTCCTGGGGCAAAGGTTACCAATCAACTTTGTGTTAATTCAGAAGACGATGCATCTACAAAAGAACTACCAGATAAAGGCTCCAAGCCTTTATTGTTCCCCCCCCTTCCCACACCTGAATGTGTAGGGAATTGTCTGGATCCCACTGATGCTGAGGGAGTTTTAGTGACCACTTCTGTTTCTAGTGACATTTCAATAGAGAGTGATGATCCATCTGACTCGCGCCTCCTAAGCCCCCAGGCATCTGACTATGAAAACGAGAAAAAACTGCCATGAACAGTCCTTCGAGGTGAGTTCGGTATTAATAACCACAATTATACTCTTAAGGCTATAATTTTAACACATAATTATTATGTGAAAGTGCTTGGCAATTTTTTTTCTTGTGGTTATGTTTGTCTGTCCCATGACTAACACATTTGTCTGCCTTTGCTGAAGTGTAAGGCACAAGGATCAATCAGGCATTTCCCTTCTTAAGAGCTCAAAAGAGATGTTGAAGCTGACTAACTTAACGTTGAACAATCCGACTGCCCTTATGTCACCTAAGCAGGAGCCTTTAAGCTCTCAGATGCCAAGTTCCCAGATTCCTCACCATGGGGCTTTTTATTGTGCTCTTGGCAGTTCTATGCCAAATCCTTCAAGAAGTACAGTGAGAGTATTTGGTCATGAGCCTGTGCTGAATTCTGATTTCTTGACAGGAAAGCCCTATGCAGATAAAGCTGTACTTGGTTCTGGACAATGTTCTAGTCCAGGCCATGGTCAGAATTCTGGGCATAATTCAGTTGGAGGAGATATGTCAAGACAGCTTTTTTGGAAGCACAGCAAGTGTAGTCCGGAGTGTTCACCAATACCTAGCCCCAGAATGATAAGCCCTGGGCCCTGCTCCAGAATACACAGTGCTGCAGTAAGCCTACTGAATGGAGGAGCAGCCACAGAATCACCTACAAACTTGCCTGATGAAGGAAAGAAACAAAGCTACCAGCTGCCCCTTCCTCCTCTAGTGATTTCTAATCCTTATCGTTTTTCTCCGTCATATTCAATGGGAACAACACCTACAGTCCTGCGAAGTCCTGGAAGGACAGATCCACCAAGTCCTGGTTCCTGCTGGAAGAAGGGAAGGCTTCTTGGCAGAGGCACCTTTGGGCAGGTGTATATTGGTTTTAACAGGTCTGTAACAACAGACGGTTGAATTCTGATTCGATGTTTTACCACCATACTTTATTCCTTAGAATTGATGGTTTGTTAGCAGTGCCAGGTTTTCCACAACCTAAGTGGTTTAACTAATCCATTAGTTTGGATTGGTATGGTTATTTCTTAAATGTCAAGGACTCCAACATCACTATTTCTCTCATCTGTCTTGATTCAAAATAAATAGTGGATTGATGACATGACTTAACTGAAAAATGTCTTCTCTTGTGATATTCTATGTTTATCTGTTTTGCTGCAGTGAAAATGGCGAGATGTGCGCAATGAAGGAGGTAACATTATTTTCAGATGATTCAAAGTCTAAGGAAAGTGCACAACAGCTAGTGCAAGTGAGTTTTCCTTAGCACAGAACTTCAAATAATTATTTACAACTTATTTTTGTGAATCCAACACTTTGAGGAAGACTTTAATCCCAAGCCTTTTTCTCTTTTGTGGTTGATATTTGGCAGGAAATTTCACTGTTAAGTCGGTTACGACATCCAAACATAGTTCGATATTATGGATCTGATACCGTAAGTTTTGTAACTCTTCGCTGCAGTTTTGTTTTATTATGTGCATTATTTGTTCTCTTAGTGTGTTGTTTTTGTTTTATTCAACATTTGACATTTAATTTTTCCTAGTAAGTTTTTCTGGGAAGCTTTACATGATCATACTCATTTTGACAATTAAAATTTTCTAGGATATGTGGATTATTTAGGGGCAGAAAGTGAAGAACTTATTCGTTATTATTGCTATTACAGTATTCAACGGCTTCTAGAAGATGTAATACTTTATTGTTATGTTGGTAGGTCAATGCTGTTAAACTTAAAAGGCTTAATTTATACACCAATTGCATAAAATCACTATTTCAAAAAGTTAGTACTTGGTAATGTCTCTTTAGTGAACATTATTTGACGTGCAGTAATATTACATCTATAGTTTGCTCGAGTGCTTATTTGTTGATATTTGTCCTTGTTTTATGCTTTCTACAGGTAGACGACAAACTATACATATTCCTTGAGTACGTGTCTGGTGGTTCCATCTACAAAATTCTTCAAGACTATGGCCAGTTGGGTGAATTAGCAATTCGAAGTTACACTCAACAAATATTGTCAGGGCTTGCATATTTGCATGCTAAAAATACGGTCCATAGGTGAGTTTAGTTGTTGGGAAGTTTTGGCTGCTTATTATTATATGTTTGCCTTTTATTGCCTACTTCTAATGGTCCCAGTGTGTTTAGTCACCTTCTCGACAGCGCTTATTGATAGGCTTGTTGAATCCTTTTTTGTTAGGGACATCAAAGGAGCAAATATTCTGGTCGATCCTAATGGCCGTGTGAAATTGGCAGATTTTGGGATGGCAAAGCACGTAAGAGAATTTCTTTAAAAAATTTTAGATACAATTATCTTCATTGTTAAACAGGTCCAATAACATCCTATATGATTGACAAAAGTTTATTATAGACAGCATGGAGTATGCAAAAAAACAGGGATTTATGTGAAGTTATTTATTAAGCAAGTAAGGCAAAAATTGCCTGAAATTCATCGTGGCATGCCAGGATCTGCAAGATATGGTCTTTATTTATTTAACTTGCTATAACGATCAAGGAAGCAACAAAGCTTGGAAAGAGATGTGTTGATACACTTCTTGTTCTAGGGATTTTCAAGTGAAGGTTTCCTTTATTGAGTACTGTATGTTATCATTTAAGGAAGTTTAGTTCCTCCTATTTTCCTCTGGTAAACATCTAGCAGGAGAGAAACAGGTCAATAACTGAGCCAAACGGGAGATAGGTGAGGACTGGGAGAGCCCTTTTTCAAAGAATCAATTTAACCGTAGCTACCATTTTGGGGTTTTTTTAGCATCCTACATGGAAATGCCTCCAGCAGAAAGATGGATATCACCTGAAACAACCTTGGGTGGAGTTGGAATAAAAAGAGTAGTATTGACAATTTGGATCTTGGTTGGGAGAACACTTTGTAGAACTTTATCTTGCAACATTCTGTAACAAATGCAATTGATTATTAGTTTTAAATGCAGGTGAGTATCTGCAACATAGATATATTATGTACTTGAAGTCCCCTATGGGTGGCAATATATCTCTTTGCTAATGCAGTTGGTTCTGAACTAGATGTTAACATTGGTATCTTCTGTAAAGTGGAAGCTATGCTGTGTATTTAAATTAATTTAATGTTAGTCAACATAGAAAAGGTAGGGAAATAACAGAAATAAGCTTTTTAATAATAAAATTATTGCTCTGGTAAACTGTTTCAAGCCATTCTAAATACTTTGTGGGTTCTTCTTTCTTTCTTTTTTTTAATTACTTTGCAGGCTTCTTAATGCTACAATTTGTGTATTAAGTTAATTTTTATACCTTGCAGATAACTGGGCAGTCTTGTCCGTTGTCATTCAAGGGCAGTCCTTACTGGATGGCACCTGAGGTCAGCGAAATCACAAAGTCATACTCTTGAGTCACTGTTCTTGCCAATGCTTCTTTAATAATATTTCTCTATTGCATTGTCTGTTCAGGTTATAAAGAATTCAAATGGTTGCAATCTTGCTGTGGATATATGGAGCCTTGGGTGCACGGTTTTGGAGATGGCTACATCAAAACCACCTTGGAGTCAGTATGAAGGGGTTAGTCAACTCAGTTTGAATTAATATTTTAGTAATTTTCTCTATTATTGCATATAAGCTAATCTGTTTCTTGTAAACAAAATATACTACTTGTTTGAATTTCTTGACCTGATTCTTGTCTTTCTTATTTTCCAAAAGGTTGCTGCTATGTTTAAGATTGGAAACAGCAAGGAACTTCCTGCTATGCCTGATAATCTCTCAGAAGATGGCAAGGACTTTGTACGGCAGTGTTTGCAGCGCAACCCACTACACCGTCCTACAGCTGCTCAGCTTTTGGAGCACCCCTTTGTTAAAAATACCACGGCATCAGAAGGCTTATTTCTATGTCCTGAAATTCTAGAAGCAATACCTGAAATTACAAATGCGGTAACTTTCCTTTTATGTCCGTGCTATTATTTTGTTTGACTAAGCAGCATGCATGAAACGCTTTATTTTGTTTATTCCTTTGATGTGTTTTGATTATGGCTTGGCTAAGTAAAGAAAATCTCAATAGGAGCCCTCTCTAAATGTTGGAGGAAATGTAATGTAACGATCTTTAGTTGCAGAGTATTATTGATTATGCCTGACCTGTGATATAAGATTTCTTCAAAGCTGAAAGTAAGGAAAGAAAAACAGAAATCAGCCCCTTACCGAAACAACTGAGAAAAGTCATAGCCATGCAATCTGTTGTTAAGCTGACGAGTTTTTCTTTGTGGGGGGATTGGACATCTTTGAACTAAGGCATGAAAATTGCATTCCAAGACAGTAAAACAAGTGGTCTGTAACTTGTTTTGTGTTCCCTTGGATCCAAATCACCTGTTAAGAGTCTCAAGACCATGTCCAGGCCTGAGTTTATCTAGATCCTATTTGCTTATCATGTCAAAACGTAACATCATCCACTAGTCTGAGTTGATATCTTCTGAAATGATGCTTTTTTTGTGTGGTATCGTCTATCCAGCTATTCTAAGTCCACTTTATTTAATGTAGTTCAGTTGTATTGATTCCTAGTATATAATATTTTATCTAAATTGATCCTAGGGAAGTCTTGTTTGTGTATTATTCCACAAGGATGCACTTTGGGCGATCTGTAATAAATTTGTTTCTGTTATTGGTTGTGGCTTTGAGGCTTGCCTTTGGATTGACTGTTGGTTCACAAACTTGATGTTTTAGGGTGTTGGACATGCCAGAAATCATTTGTGGATGGACTCAGAAGGAGTGGCTATTCATCATTCTAGAGGTCCAAAAAGTGGTTCAGGATTCAGGTCTCTCTCTCTCTCTCTCGTGTGGACTTGTTGGCACCAGCTGGTACATGCATGCATTCATGGAGGCACAGTGAATATGACATTAGTGGCTGTTAGTATACTGCTTGTGCACAGTAAGACTGTCAGTGTCCGTGCTGCTTACTCTGGGTAGATGAATTTAGTGGTTCCTTTCAACGGCTTAAATATTATTATTTTCATAATGCTTTTCTTTGCAGGGGAAATGTTTTCACTTTCAAGTTTACTTGTTATGAATGTTTGGCAACAATGTCATTGAAAGCCATCTTACACCATTTGTTGCATGAATGATGATTGTTATGGTTTCCTCATGATAACTTCCTTGGGGTAAATGATATCGCTTTCTTCAATGTCGTATATTGGATGTAGTATAATTGAAGTCTTTGTCAATGTTGGTATTTTCCAAAAGGAATCGGCTTTGTGTCTGATAGTATTACTTTCCTGGTGTGCCTTTGATCACCTTCAAGGTATGACTGGACTTCTTGTGCTTCTGAGAGCATACAGACCAAGTAGTTGCAACATGGCCAATAAAGTCATCTATGATATTGAGATATCTGCTTATTTTTTTTTCCCTTTGATTTGTAGCGACGCCCAAATGCCGAGGAACGTAGCATGTCCAGTTTCTCCTCGTTTGCATCCCCAATCAGCACATCATGCGAATAGAAGATTGTCTCCCTCTCCTATATCGAGCCCCCGTGTGACATCTGGTTCATCCACACCTCTTACTGCTGGTAGTGGCACCACTGCGTCTCATCTCCCCAAACTACCGACAAACTACTTGCATGAAGGCATGGGAACAATTCCAAGGTCCCCAAACAGTCACTACCTCAATGGCAACCCTTCCTTTCAAAACCTGAAGCCTGACATGTTTCAAGGGAGGCCACAAACCACTTTTACATTCCGGGCAATAGTTCCAGCTGAAAATGGTTTTCATGGAGATCAGTTTGGACGCCGGGCCACCAAGGAATTATATGGTGTGCAGTCTGCTTTAGCTGATCGGGTATCTCAACAGCTCTTGAGGGAGCATGTGAAATTGAATCCATCGTTGAACCTCAAACCCTACTCACCAGTGTTTGGTCGCAGTAATCGAGTTTAACTAAAAGGTGATCCACCTGATTTGAAATTGTCTCTCAGGTGTACTGTTTATGCCAAATTCACCATCAAATTTCTTAGTTAATTTCCTGTTATAACAGTTATGTCTTCCCCCGACACACATGGCTAATCTGGGTGATGCTGGTTTTTACAGAGAGCATAGCCTGTGGAGCTCCAACATTCAGCAGTAGCTTGCAGTGAAGAAAATTGTAAATATATATCATCATATATCAAAAGGAGAAGATTAACCTGGAAGAACTTTTAGCTTTTGGACCGAGTCTGCTATGATTTTGGCTTTCGGGTCTTTTTTTCTTTGGGTGGGGGGAAGCAAAACTGCTTTACTGAATGTTAGTTACTAATTACAGTCCAGATTTTGTTGAGAAGACAACCTGAGAAAATGCAGGGCTTGGCTTGTTGTGTAAAGTCTGTTAAAGGGTACAATGGGTTGTGCTGCCAAATTGTTGTTGTATCTTGTTGGAGTTATAGCTTACTTTACTAGAGTTTTGCCTTTTTTTTTCCTTATTGTACCTTTATTATTTGGCTATATATACAGAGGACTCTACATTTAATTTGTATCCTTTTTTTACTCACGTTTATTCCAAGTTGATATCAGAGTCACAACCCTAACCCTAGCCCTAACCCCTCCTCCACATTGCAGCCACCAGCCACCACATTGTTGCCACACCAACAACAAACCAACTAAACAGTCCAGCCCAGCACCGATACCAATCACCACCTGTGAGGTGCTCGATATTATGTGACATTTATAGATGACCATACTCGTTGAACTTGGGTCTACCTTTTGTATAAGAAGTTCGATGTACTCCCTATAATCACTCAATTTTTTTAGATGATTAAGACACAATTCGATGTTATTGTACGTGCTCTTCGTTTGAATAATGCCAAAGAATATGTGTCTGATGTCTTAGTGTCTCACTTTTCTTCACAGGATATTCTTCAGCAACTCACTTGTTCATATACTCCAAAGCAAAATGGTGTTGCTGAAAAGAAAAATAGGAGTCTGATAAAAATGGTACGTTGTATGCTTAGAGATATAGGGGGTACCAAAATCTTATTGGTATTTTGCTATTTTGACTTTTACCTTTTTGTGCAATCACATACTGAGTCGTGTTTTTCAGCATAGGGCTCCCTTACAGATCTTATTTTTTGAACGGACATTTTTTTCAATCACACCTCGTGTTTTTGGATGCACTTATTTTGTTCAAGATCGGTCTCATACTCGTTATAAGCTTAATAATAAAGTGATTTGTTGTGTCTTTGTAGGCTATTGTCATCAGTCTAAGGGGTATCGGTGTTATGATCCTATTAGGCGCCATATGTATCACAGTCTAGATGTTACATTTCTTGAACATTTTTCTTATTTTTCTTCCAGTCTTGTGTCTGCCCCTCTGGTTAATGATACTCCATTTAATTTTTCATTACCATAAGAGCCAGAACCATTGGTCACTATCACTATAGAGTCATCAATCTCTCCTCCTTGAGAGCCACCTATCCCTATCAGTATAGAATCACCAGTCTCTCTTCCTTTGTAGGTTTATGTTCGTTACCCTCACTCTCATCCCCCTACTGATGTCTCCTCTACCTCAGGCGATGCAAGTAATACTTCTCAATTCATTAAATATATTGATGCACCAGTTGTTAATACTGATGAGATTGCAGGTACTAAGCTAGCTACTTTACCTAATGATTTAGGGCGTCGTTATCCGCATCGTGATCGTCGTTCAGTTGTTTGTTATGTTTAGACCGTCAGGATTTTATATCTGATCTCTGCTTATAATTCTTATGGTGATATGTCTCCTACATTTTGAGCTTATTGTTTGGCCTTATCAGATACGCCGATCCTCGCTCTGTTTTAGAGGTTATGCGGGAACCCCAGTGAATTCTTGCCATGCAGACGAAAATGGATACTCTTCGGTATAATCATACATGAGATCTTGTCTCTTTACCTTCAGGGGTAAAGCCTGTTGGCTGTCGCTGAGTTTACACCTTGAAGTTTCTTGCAGATAATGTTATTGATCATCACAAGGTTAGACTTGTGGCGAAGGGCTTTACTCAAGTACCAGGTTGTGATTTTGGTGCTACTTTTGCCTCCGTAACGAAATTGACTACTGTTCAATTAATTTTTTCTCTAGCTGCAAAATATTTTTGACCTCTTCATCAGTTGGATGTGAAGAATATATTTTTTTACGGTGATCTAGACGAGATTATTTATATGGATACACCACCGGGTTTTGTGGTGAGGGGGAGTATGCTAGAAAGGTATATCGATTGCATAAGTCTCTTTATGGATTGAAATAATCACTACGAGCTTGGTTCTCTCACTTTAGTGGTGTAGTTGTACGTTTCGGATTCACCAGATGTCATTTTGATCATAACTGCTTTATTCGACGAAAATCTTCTGGACAGTGTGTCATCCTTTTGGTATATGTTGATGATATTATTATTACTAGAGATGATTTTTCTTGGACTGTGCAGGTCAAGGTAGACCTTCGATGTGAAGAATTTTGGATTTATGCGATATTTTCTTGGGATTGAGGTTACCCGTAACAATAGGGGTATTATTCTTTCTCAAAGAAAGTATATTATGGATCTTCTCTTAAACACTGGGGTGCAAATCGACATCATCACCCATGATTCCAAACGTGAAGCTTACTGCTGAAGGTGAGGAATTGAGAAATCCGACTGTCTATCAGATATTGGTAGGTAGACTTATCTACCTAGCCAACACTAGGCCAAATATTTCATTCGCTGTCAACTGAGTTAGTCAGTTCATGCACAGGTCGTGTCAACCTCATCTTGATGCAATTTATCATATTCTTCGATATCTCAAGTCTTGTCCTGGACTTGGGTTGTTCTATGCATCAGGATTTCAGACTGGTTCTTTAACCTGTTATTTAGATTCAAATTATGAGGGAGCGTGTGACGGTCGATCTACTATGAGCTTCTGTACTTTTCGAGGGACTCATTTTATCTCTTAGAAGAGCAAGAAGCAGACAGTTGTCTCCTGCTCGTTAGCAAAGGCAGAGTATCAGGCACTGACACTTGACACATGTGAGATTATCTGGTTACGATCGATTCTTGGCGAGTTGAAATTTTCAGTGACTTCTTCATCCACATTATATTGTGATAATCGATCTGCTATTTAGCTCGCTTTTGACTCTGTGCTATATGAGAGGACAAAACATATAAAGATTGAAGTTCATTTTTTTCGGGAGAATTCTAATTGTGGTATTGTCACTCCATTATTTGTGGGGATTAGCGATCAAGTTACAGATATTTTCACCGAACCTGTCACTCTATCTATTCTTTAGGATTTAGTTGTCAAGTTTGACTTAGTTGATATTTTTGCGCTTAACTTGAGGGGGAGTGTTGGAGTTATAGCTTAATTTATTAGGATTTTGCCATTTTTATCTTCTTTTTATTTTTTTATCCTTATTGTACCTTTATTATTTAGTTATATATACGGGAGTTCTATACTTAATTTGTATCTCTTTTCATTCACATTTATTCCAAGTTATCCCTCTAACATTATAAATGCATCAAAGCTAAAAAGATCTAATTCGATGATATTTGCTCTGTTGAAGTCCTTGGAAGCAGCTAAATTTATTCTAACATTATAACAGAAAATGCTTTGTGGCATTGGTGTTTGAATTTCAAAAGTGACGGCACGGAGAGAGTTGGCGTACCATATGGCACTGGCACTGCACAGCAAAATCCGGGAGGAAGAGTTTGTAGGATGGGAATATGAAGGGAAAATTAAACGACAGCTCCTCTCCCCATTGGTCTATAAAAAGATAAGAGACAGATTGTGTTAGACTGTCAAAATATGATACGACACAATTACGATATAAAATTAGAAAATTCAAGTCTTTTCTAAGCCATTTGTTTCATAAATAAGTGAATTCGACTAATAAATAACTTGAGTATATGTGTAATCAATCAAAAGAAATACAAAATATAACTTATTTATGTACTAATTATATATAATTTATACATGACACGAACTCAATAACACTATTCATTAGTAAACAAATCAGGTATAAATTACGTGCATGGTAACACAAATTCACCTCACTTGACACAATTGACAAACTTAACATTGAGAGTGCAAAACTTTAATGCTACTGGTCATACAAGCGACTCATTAACAACTTTTCAAGGGTCAAACTAGAATTATAAGTTTTATTGTTACCGTATTTCCATAGGCAATGTATATTTTTTAGGAAAAAAAACAGAAAGTTAATGTAGATGGGATTGCATCGTCGAACCCTTTATCTACTAAATTAGATGGGTTAAACTAAAACGAGTTCAACAGTTGTAGCAGATTGGCAGTTGAAAAGTCTGCCATTTATTTCAGAATTGATAAAAGCCACCAAAAATAACATTATATCAATTAAAATAATAAGTAGATTAGGGATAAAAATGAGTTAATTGCATTGTTGAAGGATAAAAAACAAAAAATAAAAAAAAATTCGGAGTTCTAAACATTTTAAAGTAGTGAATAAAAGAAAAACACCTCATCCAAGTAGTTTCTTTAAGTACATCAAATACAAAAGCTTCTCATTTGTATTTATTTCATTTCTTCTTGCATTCTTTTGGCAAACTACCCCGAAAAACATTGGCACGCGTGTAAACAACGAACGCGCAAAGAAAATATTAGTGGAAGCCTATGTGAATATAAATGACGACTTTTGAGAGTTGGGACTAGATCTAAACGAGTTTTATGTATGTCTCATGTCTTTCGGCTCAGTAGGATTGAAATAAAGATAGACTGACCAACCAATTCAAAGCAAAAAGATCAATCAAACAGCCAATATTCTTACATATCCCACTGTAGACATCAGAATGAAAAGAACCACTAAAGTGATGGAAAATCTCCACAAAGAAAAAGCTCATTGGGCTTCCCTCTCAGTATGGTGGCGACCCAAGAGCGAAATGTCACGCCTCTTCGCTAATAAAGCAACAGGCATGCACTCAAAATACCTCATAAACCTCAACACACCTTGTTTGTGTGCTGGAACAACTGTCACTTCCTTAGAGCAACACTGGCTTACCCCTCTGTAACGTAATATAAGAAAATCTAAGAAAGAGTATTTCCACCACATATTACAGAAATTTCCACCTCAACGAAGACATATGCGTGGTTTATAACTTCCACATCGGCATTCCAAAACTCTCTCAATAGCATGGGTCCTCAAGCGCGAGGCTGGCACCAAACTATCCATGGGTTGCCTAGTCGGAGGAGCTGGAGAAGCTAGATCACGGAAAAATGAAGAAACCATCAATTGACCAAATTGTTTCTCAAAGCACATCAAAGGGAAAAGCCACTTAGTAATGCAAAAGATAAAACACCAGAACAAAACAATAAATATTGATCAATCTTTAGTGACAATTTAAAGAAATGAATTGTGAAGAATTCTTACAGAGTGACATTGCAAGTGAACCAAGCTATTCAACTAGAGTTCTTGTCAACCCTATATAAGATCAAGCATGACTATGTGGCAATTGGAAGATCTAAACGGAAGCTTAAATAATTGGGTTAATTGTTTAACAACGTACTATTAGCTAAACTGGGCTTTTCCATAACCGTGAAATTTCAATATTATAATTCCCCATAATGCGACTGGGAGAAGAAGCCCTAAAAGATAAGAAAACTTGTTTTATCAAGGCAATTAAGTCAGATGAAGCGTCATATAAACTTTTGTAGCACAATAATACCAACTAATTTGCATTTGAAAGCAATTGTACTGTTAGATAAATGAACAAATCAATTAGGCCTGCCATCAAGCTTATGCGATCAATGTAAACATTCCAAGCTTCAGAATTGTTGATATACTAAATTTCAACACATTTAGGCTAAAGCTTGATTCAAGCTTCAGATCTAATTTTGCTAGGTCAAAATTCAACCACTTGAACAACCCAGTACTAGCCTCAGCACAACTTAGGCTCCCAGTGACGCAACCTACATTTCTCTCCCAACCACAAGGCAGTTATGTATCAAAATATCTTTGGGCAAAGGCAATAATTATAATAAACAAATATCACCAACTAGCTCGTTTATATTTTTAGGTTCTTCTCCTTCTCCCAACCAAAAAAAAAACCATGGTTGTCCCCTAGTTGTTTCAGAATCCTTTTCCAACTTAGGTTTTAGGTGTTTTTGTTCCCACTTGTAGGGGTGGCAAATTCCAACCCGACGTGAATTAATGGGTTTGAGTTGACTGTTTTTTTACATAAACCCCTACATGACACAACCCACCAGCACGATTTATTAATAGTTCGTGTTCAGATTCAACCCGCCTAACCCAAAATTGACCAGTGTCTCTAATCGGGTCAACACGAACCCGATTAACCTGTTTTAGACCCAACATTGACCCGACTCTATATAAATGAAAGCCCTTGGATCCCTAACCATAATCCCATCCCTCACTTCATTCCATGCCTCCCTTTCCCCTCCTGGCAAATCGCGACATACACCGACTAGTCGGACTCCCCTTCATAGCCCTCACCACCGTTGGCAACCACCAACCAGATTATCTCTCTCTCTCTCTCTCTTCTCTCTCCCCCCCTACTAATCTATATAAGCTAGTTGACAACCTGAAACCCTATCATCTTAGATCTAAGTCAACCATCTCAGATCTAAACTTTACAATATCAGATCTAGACCCTACCATCTCAGATCTAGACATTTTGTATTTGTTTCTTTTAGAATTACATTTTATATGATTAGGAAATGAGATTTTTTGGTTTGGACGATCTCTCAAATCCACCTTTGAACCCCTATTGATCCAATCCATTTTTTGATGACCGGTTGATAAAGGAGCCTTGTTTAGATCTTCTAAAACTCAATATATGTGCAACGGCGAAAATTGCTCTAAGTTCGTATGTGCACGGAATAGAAAATTTTTTGTTCTTGGAGGTTATTGGGATGTTTGATCACTCACTTGCTATCAAGATTGACATGCATTTATTTCTTTGGTATGCTCATAATTGGAAGTATATGTAACTTTTTGTGTTTATCTAAAATCCATGGAAGTAATGTATGTAAGATAGTTTAAGAATTTGTTTTTGGGCATTTGCATATTTGTGGATTTTATCCTTTTTTGTTAGTTTCCTCAATTGTTTTTTGGATTTCTATTTCTAGGTCCGAGGCATTGAAACAATCACCATATTGGTGGAGCAGCTATGTAAGATTCTTCTTTTATGTTCCAAAATTGGTTTTTTTTGATTTCTATTTTGCTATTTTCCTGGTTGCTTTAGCCTAAAAAAATTGACATTTTTTCCCTTAATTGATGTGCGGCATGCGACACACATGATAATGTTTTCCCATTCAATATTAATGGGAAAAATCAAGGGGCTCATGCATTTATAGCCCAGATCAAAGATTCAGAAGAAAATGTTTGTCCAAACATCCGTATATCTGATTGTGGTCACAAGATTAGGTTAAATGGTGTTGATAATGGTCAATATGGTAAAATATAATCCTTTTTCTCATTGAATTCCATGAAACAGGCAATAACTATCTTTCTAAAGTTTTTGTTTTCCATATGTCAATATAAATAAGTTTACTATTTTGGGTAATGAAATATTTGTAATGCTTTGGATATTTATTTTGTGATTTTTTGGTATAATTCATTCTAAAGCAAGTCAAAATTGCATCTTTTTTGTTGGTATAGGGTTTAAATTGATGAATTGCAAAACATGTTAATAATTGGGTCGTGTTAGGGGGGTTGGGTCGTGTTAGGCAGGTTGGGTCGTATTTACCCGGCCACAACCTGTGTAAATCTCGGGTCATGGGTCGTGTCAGGTTAGTCGTGTTTAGAAACATATCGTGTTCATGTTCGAAACAACTAACTCGTTTAACTCACGTCGTGTTTTGGTTAAGGTGTCTTGAACTCAAACCTGACAAGACCCGACCCGATTCCCACCCCTACCCACTTGGGCTCACTAAGAGGTATTTAGGCACCTTGGCAAACGATCAATTCTACTAGTCATGTGCAACCTATCGTCCTATAGGCATGGGACAATCATGAGAATGAATTCATATGGGGTGACCCTAAGTTAGAGGTATTCAACTAATAGTCATCTCCAGTGTTTTAAAAAGCTCGCCTAGGCGAGAAGCGAGGCGAAGGGAGGTTACGTCGCCTTAAAGACCCAGGCGAAGCGAACGTGACTAAGGCGAGGAAAAAGCGAGCGCCTTGAGATTAAGTGAAAGGCGAAAAAGTAAGCGCTTTAATTATACGAGGCGATGTAGTCTTTTATTTTTAATGTGGACCGTTGGATTATTTTATTTTTATTGTGGATCGTTAGATTGGAGCAATTGAAAAAAAAATTATGAGATGCCATACACCCAATTACCCCCTCATCCCATAAATATAAAACTCAAACCCTAATTTTACTCAAGTTCAACGATTGACTGCTGCTGCACCTTCCTCTTTGACGATCAATTGCTACTGCACCTTCCTCTTTGATGATCAACTGCTGGGTTTCACTGCTCCTTCCTCGCCGGTCCAGGTTTGTCTCTTTTTTTTCTTCTCTTTTCTACTTCTCTTCTTCTTTCAGGTTCTTTTTCAGTTTTTTTTTTGCTTAAGTTTTTTTTTCCTGCTGCTGATTGTGTGGTTCTGATTCTGTTTTTTTTTTTTACTTCTGTTTCTGCTTCTTTAATGATGAATGCTACTGCTTTTTTTTGCTTCTGTTTTTTCTACTTCTGCTTCTTTAATGTTGCTTATGTTTTTTCTGTTTAATGTTGCTGCTTATGTTTCTTTAATTCTATTTTTTTTTTTCTGTTTTTTGCTTCTGATTTTATAATGTTGCTTCTTTATAATACTGAATGTTGATAGTGGCATAGTGCTGATTTTTGTTGAATGCTGATTTTTTTCTGAATTTAAATGTTTAAGTGATTGTTATTAAGATTTGAGATATTATTAGTGTTTGTTTTAATTTAAATGTTTATGTTTTTACTTGCATTTAAATATTTAGTATATATAAAATTAGAACTTAGATGTTTACAAGTAATTAAACTAAAATATTTATTTATTTTTTTAACTGTTCGTTTGCTTTAGTAAAGCGTTTCGCTTCGCTTCTCGCTACTCGCCTAAGCGTTAGGAGCCTTGGTCACTTCGGTTCGCTTTACGCCTTAAATAACACTGGTCATCTCGAGGTGGTGTCTTAGTTATATATAGCTTTTGAGGCTTTCTAGAATACTTATTAATCACGCTAGCTTTATTCACCTTGCCGTGACAGTAAACTGTTGAAAAGACAAAGACTATTACTTGAAAACTATTGTTTTGAAGAGGGAACAAAAAAGTGGAGCTAGTGAAAGATGATTTGTAGTTGCCTCAAAATAGTTGTGGCACATTTGAAGAGAGTGACGACATGACATCCTAGCAATTATGTATCCTAGAGCAATCATAAGAATCCGAACAATCTATGCCCTGTGTTACAGTAGAACCAATTAAAATTTGCAATTACAAAAGGAAAAAACAATCCGATGTCTTTTAATTTCCTATCAACTTAAGAAATTGGCTCAAAATTGACAACAAAAGACGAACCTTAAGGTATTGCCAACAACGTCTTATACTTTCTAAAACATTGCATATAGAGATTTTAATTCTCGCTGAACTAGTTATAGCCAAATTTCAAATTCAGGGTTTTCCCTCCATAAACAATACTATAAACTACCTTAGGGGGAAAAAACTAAAAATCAACCTCCCCTTGGTCAAAGGCGATAGGGAATTACAATAAAAACCGATCCTTTGGAGGCCCTTTTAATGTAATGTGGAAAAATCCACTCTCTCAGTAGAGCTTCCCCCTCCCCCAACTGGTGATTCTAGCCTTGAGCACCACTCTCGTTCCCCTCTGGTGATATCTCCATTCCCCTTCGAAGTTAGCTCTTCCATTCTCGCCTCCACAAACTTGCTATCTCCCACCCGGTACCATCTCCACCCCCAAATCCAATTGCACACACAATAAGCGAACTGTAACCTATCATCTTCAACAATCAACCTAAGCTCCAGAAATTGGTAGCCACTAACTCACAAACTAACTCAGGAAAATTTCTTTTATTCCTTCTATTTCCCCTTATTTCTTTTTTTATGCCCTATTTTCGATCCCCTCTTTACTTGTGATGGCTATAACGGTAAATGCACACCAACTGTTTGATTTAAAGCTCAACCCAACCATGGCTGCTGGCGCACTAGACAAGCTTCCTGATCAACCCACCAGGCCATTCCCACACCTACGCCTCACCCCTTCACCAAATTTCCCATCCTCCCTCCTGCACACCTTTTTACCAAATCTTCCCATCCTCCCTCTTGCACTAATACCTTAACCCCTTGCCAAAGCCCCCACTGCCAGCACACTAACCTCATAACCACATGGACTAACCATACCAATACACCCACCATAACTCACACCCCATACCTTACTTACAAAAATGCCCCAACTATAGAAACCATCAAGGATTTTGGTGCTACCTTAGTGCAAGTTAGAGACTCAAATTCAGATGAAGGATTAGAGGATGAATCAAGAAATCCTAGAATCCATTTGTCCAATTCAACACCCTTGGGCTAATGCTATCATCTTCAAAACCTATGGGCAAAGATACAACCTTCCATACTTGATTGAGAAATGGGCTACCTTATAGCAAACTAAGGGTAGAATGGAATGCATAACTATTAGTGAAGGTTACTACATTGCTGTCTTCCACTTTGAAGGAGATGCTACCACGATACCAAGTGGAGGTCCATGGTTCCTTGGACAGCAGTTCATAGGTGTTAGATAATGGGAGCTTGAGTTCCAGCCATTGGTCGAAGAGGCCAACACAATGGTGGTATGGGTTCACTTGCCTGGTTTGCCCATCGAGTATTATGATTCTCTAATTCTTAAGAAAATAGGATTCAAGATTGACAAGCAAATAAAGATTGACAATAGAACCGAGGATAAATCTAGAGGGAGATTTGCGAGGCTATGTGTTCAAATTAATTCATCCACACCTTTAGTCTTGCATGTCTTCGTTGGTAAACACAGGCAGCAAAATATGTATGAAGGTCATAAGACAATATGCTTGTGGTCGTCTTGGTCATAATAGTGAAGCTTGCAGCATAAAAGTTGATACTTTTATAAATCTTCACCAATAGATGCAAAGTCAGCAAAGACAAAATCACAAGCTAACCAAGAAAAAATCTGGGCCTTGGCTTCTTGTGCAATGTAAGGAACCAAAAAGGAGGACTATGCAAAAAATTGGGATCAATTCTAAGGAGCCAAACAACGACATTACCTCCCAACAAACAAAATTTAGAGGAAAAAGGGTGATCAAGCATCATCATCTAATAGGGAAATTAATTCTGAGGCGTCTACAAAGCAAAGTCAATTTAATCTGGAGAAATTTTGGAGAATATAAATGAGAAGCCGGTGAACCAGCTTACGCTATATCTATCTACTAGTCATAATCTGTGCCTGAAAGCATGATGAAATATAAAATTTGAGCGCTAAAAAAAATTTATCCTACTATATTAAATAATAATTTTTCTTTTCTTTATTTCTTTGATTACATCATTTACAATCTATATTTATCCATTATTTTCTTAAAAATACCGACAATTTTTTTTCAAAATACATAATCCAACAAAATTTTTTCAGCATTGGTATACTATCGTGTATGGATAATCTTTGAAATAAAAAAACATATTAAACTATAAATTAATCAAATATTAAAATAATTGGTCATGCGATTGAAAATGAGTGATGTGATATTTATTGGGGGGAAAATGTATAGGAAATAAAATTCAACTTGTGAACTATCTTGTTATATAGATTGTTGAGGAGGTTGTACCTCAACTTAAGCTAGACAACGTGAACCAGCCTCCTTCACATGCATCACATCATAAATTTCAGTAGAAAAGGATGCCCATCAGAAGCAAACCAAAACAGTGCAGAAGAAAAAGGAGAGGAACTTGATGAAGAGGATGGAGCGGACACCTTTATCTCTAATGAATCCGAGCAATCAATGAATGAATATTCTATGGAATTGGCTTCTACTAAATTTGCAATAGAAAAAATGTTTCAAGGATATGGAACAAACTCTCGTAGGATAGTATCAAGGTGAGAGTGTTCGACAAGACTGGCAGTTAGAAAGCACAAATGATAGAATGAATCATGGTTTTCATTCATCTCTTCTTATATTCTTAGTTCGTGAGAGATGATATGTTTACAGTCTAGGTTGAGAATTACTTTGTAGGATTCGAGGTGTGTATCATACCTTGGTGCTTGATTAAACCTCATGTACTACTTTATTCCCTTAATATCAATTTTTATTTAGCAAAAAAATAAAATTACAATAAAATCTTACAACTATGAGGGAGTAGAGAGTTAATCTAAGGAATGAAAATCTTCTCCTTCATCTGTTTCTCTGTTCGTATTCTATAATTGATTTGAAATGATTTTCCTTATTCAATTATTCACTAGGTGAAACATGTAGAAGCCAAAGAATCCACCTAAAATGAGGAAGAAGAAAACGACAAGAACAAAAAAATATCATTTTTTTTTGCAACCAGTCTGACAAAGAAATTTTGGGTAGTTTGCATTTTAATCCCTTGTGGTTTGAGCAAGTGAACTTTACCTCCGTCTACACTTCACTTGCTTAAAGTTTAGGACTAAAAGGGAAAATAGTAAAGAGGTTACCCATTTAGTTTAAAAATACAATAATTTCCATCTTTTTTCATTTTGCATTGTTTTTTCCTCTTATAATATTTTTTACTAATTGAAAAACATACTTGATTCATAGAGAAAAAAAAAGAGATTGAAAGAAATTGGTTTACTTTTAAGAAAAAAAAGAAGAGAATTCATATGTAAGGGTAGTAGTGTTATTTTGATATGTTAATTTTTGCAAAAAATTTCAAAATCATAACATAAGTTATAACCACAAAACTTTATTCCAAAACCATAAGGAAGTGAAGTGTTGGTTTTCAATTTCAAACTATAGTACCGAAGTAGACAAAGAAAGGTAAAAAAGAAGTTACCCAGAAAATTTATTAATCAAGCCATGCATCACCCAAAGATGAGACACAGATAAGAGGAATCATCACATTTAAGTTAAGTAACGTCACTGGTCTAAAAAGCATGAATACTTACTAAGAAGGCGATGTATCTGTGTGAATATTTGTTGGACACCGACAACTATCAAGCACATCTCCGATAATCTTTTGTATGCATCCAAATTTGAAAGATAAAAACATTAATTCAGAAATGTGTCTAACACTCATTCGCCAAAGTGACCGACACTTTTTTAGTCATATCTAAGACTTAAAAATAAATTTATGACAAAGATTTCTTGATAGCTAAGGGGGAGTTCGGTGGTATGAGTTATACCCCAGTCTTGTTACTAGTTGAAAAAACCTATGGGAGGTGGATATAAGTAACTATACATTAAAAAGTCAAAGCCTAGAAACTCAAGTTACATTGCACTGAATATGGGTTGTTAGGAGTTACAATCACACCGTCCCTTTTGGCCTTTCCTTGCCATCAGACTTTTAGAAATGCAGCATTTGCTGGAAATTAACTTGTGAAGATAGTATAACATCTAAAGAAAAAAATAAGGGAATACCTGCCATGAATGAAAATGTTCTGCAACTCCTTTTCCTCCCTCCACTGACAGAAACTAGGCTCTCTACATAATCAAATACTCTAAAGAAATGCATATAACCATGAGTTGGAAAATACTCAATCTCTTGGCTACTGGAATCATACAGGAACAGCTCATGGGAGCAATGGTTCAGATATTCAAAGATAATCTCACCTGTACTCCATACTCCCACAGGCCAGACGGTGGTCGAAAAGGTTCCAATGGTGAATTTCTTAGTCCAAGACTCTTGCAAGCCATATTCAGTCATCACCCATATCTCAAAGGAATTACCAGCTGTTAGAGGAGCAGAATACACAATCACAGAAAGGGATCCCTTTAGAACCACAATTTCCCTCTTGATTTCGTAGTCAAAACCACAAGAATCTGGCATTGCCATCTGCTGGAACACCTCATTCCTCAAATCGAATGAAACGATAAGCTCTATTTCCTTAAGCTGATATGCTAACCAATGCAAAAACCCATTCACTGAAACTGCCCCTAATCTAAAAGTCATATCCGGGACAGCAACTCGTATTGCTCTCCAAGAATCTGAACCCAAACTGTAAACAGAAACAGGGGTGGAATTTGATTTGCGTAACGGGATTCTCACCACCTTGTAATCATTCTCATCCGGGAGAAACCCAAATCCAAATGTTGTAGACATATCACTAAACCAAGCATTAACAAAGGGTACCCTAATAGGTCTAAATTGTCTTGTTGCGGGATTCCATAAGACAATAGTTGACCCTTCATTAAGAGTTACGCATACCAATCCATTACAAGAACCCTGAACAGACGCGGGATGTTCAAAACTGTATGAAAATGGTAAAGGTAAATTTTGGGGCATATGGTTAAATGAATACAAGTAGATATCTGGTGTAAGATCCTCAGAATCCGTGCGCACTCCGAGGAGTTTAGGTTCATATGCATTGGAATACTGACATTGCATCAAAATAAAATTTGGGTCTGTGAGTAAATCGTACCAGGACTTACGAACGGACCTGAATCGCAGTAAAGACTTGATGGGAAGTCTTAATAGTACATTAACATGATATCTCCAGGCAGATTGCAGCTCATAAATGGCTCTATATCCATCTGATGACTCATGGGTATGTATTTAAGGTGAAGAAAATAGATAGGTTAGAAAGAAATTTGAAGATTTGAGAGAAGGAGCTCAAGCACTGGCTTTTTCCACAGCTTTTCCGGTTGAGGATGGAGATGACGGCGGATGTGAGGGTGGTGGTGTTAGTGATGTCAACTGTGGCGGTGAATTATGTTGGACAACACACGGGGGATCCGGCTACTCTACGGTAGGAGGTAACCGCTTGATACGCGGGTAAGTGGAACTACGTCGTTTTGCAGCATTTTTTTTTTCTTTTTTGAAAATCCTACACCAAAAACGACAGCGTTTTTTTTCCCAGGTCAGACTCAAATCCGTTCAAAAAAACCCCAAAATGAACCAAAACCCTAAACCAAGATCAACATCTCCAACACCAAGACCAAGATTAGCAAGTCGGGATTCTTTATTTCTGAGCTCTATTTCGTGTACAGAGATTTTTTCTTTCAGCATAACCAAATCGACAATGTTCAATTCGTGTGTGTGTATATATATACACTGAATGAGGTATTTTTGATAATTTGTGTAACCTTTACTTGATTGATATTGAATGGGCCAAATTGTTTTGGTTTGTAAGATTCAATTCTCTGTGTGAATGAAGAATAAATTCAATTCTCTGTAGTTGGTGCCATATAGATACCAACACATTGTTTTTCTCTTTTCAATTTTTGGCCAATTCTTTTTTTTTTTTTTTTAATGTCAACTTGTATATAGATACCGGGCTTTTTATTTTATTTTTTCTGTATCAGCATTGGGGCATGATAACTATAAGAACATTCATATGTTGATCATGTTAAACCACTTGTGCACTGTGAAATCATTGGGATTTGCTTGAAATATGTATATTCTATTATGAAGTTAGGCCATTGGTTTCAATACATCAATTAATAAGACTTTTTCCTATACAATCAACCTATAGATGCCATCGAGCTCCATTTTAATGGAAAGTCCCAGCCTCTTGCTATATAGAGCTACACTATATACCAAAGCATGATCATTATGGCTTTATGAGAAATAAGAATCCTCCCGTGTCACTGGAATTTCCTTCTGTTGCTACCTATAATTTTGTATAATGTCCATTCAGTCTGGCTTGTTGCACTTTGAATGTTTATATGTTTCATGTTTGATCAGGCTTGATCATTTACTTCAATGAGCTACTATATGGGCAAACAGTTTTGGGTGATAGCAGTTATGCTGGGCAGTAGGTGCTGCATTGTTTTTTAGGGTAGCTGATGAGGTACTGATTTGTGTGGTTTTGATGGTTTTGGATGTTGGGTTGATTTGGTTTTGTGGATTGGTGTTGTTCTGTGTGGATAGGTGCTTGTTGTTTCAGTGGTGGTTTGTTTTTTTGACAGATTGCTATGCAATTTCAGGGATGAGCAAGGATGTTTATGAGCTGATGTGTGGTGTTCAGATCCAGTTCTGGATTACTTTCTGTAGGTCTAGATGTTCTATCTGCTTTGGTAGATTGCTTGGGCAATGTTCTATTTCTGGTAGGATGTTACATCAGGGTTTGTACGCTGTGATTTAGAGGGTGGTGCCAGGAGTTGGGAGCATGCTTTGAAGTCTGGGCAGTTAGTTTGTGCATTCTAAGCATGGAGCTGTTTTTTCTCTCTGCACTGGACTGCATTGGACTATTCTACTTTGTCTCTGTAGTACTGCACTGATCTGGAGCATGGAGTTGGGGATTCAGGCAGAAGTTTTTCAGACTTAGAGGGTTCCCAAAATGTAATTAGAAATGGTTTAGTCCATCTTGAAGGATTAAAGCCATTTTTTCATATTTTTAGAACATTTTGTTCTTTGATTCTTGTAATTCATTCTTTTTAGAATTTTGTAATGTAGTTCAACGTGTTTGTGATTCTAGTGAAGTAGAGATGTAAGAGCAATGATGTATTGATGGAATTTGTGTTGTGAATGAACTTATGCATTTAATTTGAATGAAATTGTGGATTTTGTATATTGTTGTGACTTGGAAAATCACATTCATTATAAATACAACAAGCATCTTTACAATACAAAATGATCCAACTAAAATAAATGGTTCATTAAAAATAAAAAATGATCCAAGCATCCTTTTAACTACTAATCCTCCAAGCATCCTTACAAGTTAAATCCTCAATTCAGGAAAAATAATTCAGCATCATTTAAAAAATGCACATGTATTGAATCAGTCGGAGTACCTTACATTAATGAGAAAGAGTTAGACAAAGAAACTTGATACATATGTGAAACAATAAAATTAACAATAAGGTAACATATCATAACACTTTATACACTATTTGAAGTTTAAGAAGACATCAAATGACCATATGCTGATGTACACAAGTGACTGAAACCTTGTACCTGGAATACAAAAATACTTACAATTTATGTTTATAAAAATATGAAGTGAATTAAAAAAATCTATAATTATATTTATACGATACCGTAGACATATGTGATGGTTGAGAAACTCTTTTTTTTCTCTTTGTTGTTTTCTCATGCCAAGATTTTAGTCGATCTCAACCCTTATAACCACCTTCTTTTATTTTTAAACTTTTAACTTGGAGAAGGTTTGAGTCAACATTTTATATTCTTTCTTCATGGATTGAATCATCGCCACCATCACCAATTGATGCATATATATTATCCACTTGTTTGAACAATTCCTCAACACCACGTGACACCAATTGATATGCAGGTTGAAGACCAGAGCATCTTGCAGCTAGTTGTACCATTTTAGGACAAAACTACCTGTAACATGACGCCGCCATTAACTTGGGATCCTCTTCATTTGACATTGAAATGAGGGCTATCCAACAACTCTTTCTTGCATCTCGTCTTCATCTCTTACATATGCATTGTTCAAAAATTTGTTTAATATTCATCGTGTCCAAGACTTTAAGTGCATGGCCACATAATATGCCCTCTATTTCAAACTTCCGACAACTACAATTGACTTTCTCCTCATTAGCCTTAACCAAGACCAAATACTCTCTATGTTCATCAAATAATCGAACCACAAATTGATGCCACCCGTCTAACACATCACATGGTGTCGCAATAGCATACTAAAAGATATCATACTCATCTTGAAACAGCTCAAATATAGTAGGAGTGTGCACTTGCCCTGCTTGAACTAACATTGAAGCTCTTTTTAACTTCAATCTGGGTAATTTTTGTCTAGCTTGGTATTCTGAGTCTGACTCCTTATACCGCTTATCTAGTCTGGCTTTAAGTACTTCTGTAAGGCTGCATTCAAGCTCTCACTCAGTTGGGTGCTTCTCATTCCTCTAGTGAAAGTTCTCTTCATATACACGTGCCTCCATTTCTCTTGCAATGCCCAAGTGAATTTTATCCACATATTATCATGCAAATTATATTCCGCAAGCAACGATTCTCAAGCCTCAAATAATTCATGCTCTTCCTCATATCCTTACACACACTCTTTAAATCGAGTAAAAAATTGTGAACCATCCTTATATATATTCCCCAAATATTTTAAAACATTTTGACAAAGGTGTCAAGTACATAACACATGGTATGTCTCTGAAATCACTATAGAAATAGCCTTAGTCATCACTTGATCTTGATCCGTGAAGATGGTAATAGGATATTTTTCAGACATAACTTGTAGGAATGTTTCAAACAACCACTGAAATGATGCTGTCATTTCATCATACAATAATACAGCTCTAAATAAGACTGTCTCCCTGAAATGATTGAAGCCAGTAAAACAAGCAAATGGTTGATACTCCTTGTTCATTCTAAAAATAGTGTCAAATGAGACAACATCTCCAAAGTTGCCATAGTCAATAATCATCATTGGGTCGGCCTAAAAAATATTAGTAATATGCTCCTTCGCATCCAATTGCACTACATAATAGAATGATAGATTTTTAGCTATTTTCACTTGAAAATACTTCAACAAACTACCCGTCTTACCATACCTCAAGTCTTGTTGCCCCCTTTCACGGGGGTAATTATTTTGGTCTTGACGAGTAAAACCAAAACTTTCCTTTCTTCCAAACTGAGTACTTAAAAGTTCATAGGAAGCTTTAAGTGACAATCCACAATTCGCGATCATATCAATATTAATGCCTTGTGCTCCGGTAACCTTTCGTTGGAATGACATCATATGCATACATTCAACATGGTGTAAAGGATGGTTGTGGTTGTCGTCCCATTTCACCACAACAAATTTACCAATTTCTCTATTAAGAGATATGTACATATGAACTTGGCAATTTGTTTGTCTCTACTCAAGGTTTCTTTATTTGCCACTCTCTTTTATCACGAACCCTTTGACCTTATTTGCAACAAACATATTTTTTGTAAATGACAACGTCATCTTTCAAATTTTTATTCTGAAAATCTTTTTTCACGCTAAATCCCACAGATCCTCCATAATTATTGTAAAACACATAAGCATCTTCCTCCGCATCAAATTGCATATCAATATGAGGTTTATTTTCAGTCGCATTAACTCCCAAATCATTCATCATTGTATCCTACAATAAGATAGTTAATTGAAATGACATTATGTGGTGAATGAAACACATAATAAATGCACAAGCCAAAAGAACAAAAAAAAATATGTACAAAAAAATTGGCTTCATGACACTACCTGATTCATTTATAAGCCACAAAAAAAAAAAAAATAGTCTCATTATTATAAGCCAGCAACCAAAAAAAAATCACAAGAACATGATTAAACAACTTCATTAACTCCCAAACCCGATTAACTTATGAGCTAATAAAAAAAACGACCTCACTATTATAAGCCAACAACTTAAAAAAAAACCACAAGAACATGATTAAACAACCTCATTAACTCCCAAATCCGATTAACTTATAAGCCAACAAAAAAAAATAGCCTCATTATTAAATAAAACAACCTCATTATAACTCCCAAAAACCACAAAACATGAATTACCTGACGACTCAGGACTCAACCCAAACCCGATCAAAGCAAGATTCACTTTGACTTACCTGACTTTTGGCATTCACTGGTAAGGAGAAGTACTCACTTTGATGAAGAAGAGGCCAACTGAGTTGAGGAAGAAGGCGGGAGAAGAAGTCACTTTACATCGTTTTTGGTAAAAATTGTTAAAAAAAATTACATAAAGCACCCCAAACGGTGCCGTATAACTTAACCGCTTGATATGTGGTAACTTATCAACTGTAGAGGAGCCGGACCCCAACACATGGAGAGAAGAGACCCAGAGAATAACCGAGACATCTATTTATTTTGGTAACCTAAGTCTTAGGTCCAATACAGGCATCTTCACACTTTACTCAAATTTAAATTTAAAAATAAGTTGACTCAAATATATACCAAATGAAGAGATATTTAATTTTTTATTTAAATCAAGACAAATTTAAATATTTATTCTAATGTTCAATGGTCAAATTATATTTTTTAAAATATTTAAAACCATATTTTACATTTTTTTTAAAGTGTCTTGTATTAAATCAAATTTTTTACTCAATATTTACTCAAATTTGAATTTGCATGCTCTAACTCATCTCAAGTTACGATGGTCAATCGCTGCTCTTAAAAAAGTAATTGGCACAAATCTAAATAGATATAGCCCCCCCAAAAGAGGATATTTGTGTGCTGATACACTTTTAATAACTTATTAGCCAAAAAATCCAATCACCAAAATTATTTGTTAAGAAGTATATTTCAAATTAAAAGAACTCTAATACCCTTAATTATTTATTTACTAAATTAGCTAAACCAAATTAAAAAATAAAATCAATTCATTAACTGAGTTGCTATTTGAACGGAGTTTTATTCAAACTCCTTTAAACACGGAATGCCCATGCAAGATTCAAGAGAAAAACTTTTAAATTGATGCTATCCTTGCATAAAAATGTGCAACCAAAATTCTTTCCATGAAAAAGGCAACTATTTAGATTTCAAGAGCGACTATTTTCTTATATTAAAATGTTATGATTTTCTTAAAAAATTATTACTTATTAACCCCCAAATCCCTAAAAAATTCAAAAACCTCAAGAATTTGAGTTTGTGAAAAAAAAAAAACAAGAATGACATAATTAAGAAATAGCGTGACATCAAATAATGAATGCACGCAATAAAGAGTGTCATAATTAAAAAATAGTATGACATATTTAAAAAAATAATGTTACATCAAAAAGTTATATAATTTTAAAAAATCCGTCATAATTAAAAAATAGTGTGATATCAAAAAGTGATGTAAATTTAAAAATACTATGACATCAAATACCATAAAATTGATGGCCCCTCTTGTAGTAGACCGATAATGGGCATCGGTGACTGTTTGAAAAAGATGAATATAAAAAATGAAGATATGAAAAAGAATTATTACAGTTTGAATCAATATACAATAAAAATATTAACTGTCAAATATATTTTTGTAATATTTTTAAAATATTAATTGCCTATTAAAATAGGAAACCACTAGGTCAATAAAAACAAAATCAAAAAAAAGAAAGAAGCGCTACTAGATATTGCATAAAATAAGTAAAGACATTTAGGTACTACAAAAATATGAAATTTAAAAATACATATTTAATCACTAATTGTTTTATAGAAAGTATATTTACTAACTTAAAAGACGAAATAGACTTATTCAATAATATTTAAAAAAAAATATATCCTCACAATTTTCCTAAATATTACAAATTTTTATTTGACAATCGGGGCAGGGGCCTTTAGAATGGTGAGAGCCCTAGGTGACCCCTTCAATGGCCTTGCCTTAAGGTTGGCCCTGCAACAAGCCTCAATTGTAACTTTTTATAAAATTACAAAATTACAGTAATCAAGTTTTCACTCTTGATTATGCTTATCAAACCAAGAAAGAAAAAAAAAACATACACAAAAAAGGGGGAGGTGGGAGGCTGGGGTGGGGGGGGGGGAGGGGAGGATCCACTTTTAACTGATTTACATATTTACAAGCTCACAATGAGCAAACTACAATCAACTTCCAACTTCACAAGTAATAAGACACGAGCAATGGCATTTAACCGACCAACTCTGTAACGATGTCATCCAACCTACTTGGGCTGCGTCATGCTCACGCTAAAATCCCATAGTTTCTTTGCCAATTCTACATCTTTAGCCTGAGAGGTTGGTTTAGCTACATTACAGTCTGAAAAATACTCACCACTGATACCCTTAACTTGTGGATGCAATGCCACATAGCATGTTGTTGCCGCTCCCTAAAACCACAAAAAAAAAAAAACATCAATAAGAAAATCGTGTCATGAAAATGTTGGAATCTAGAGGACTATCACACACTCACAAAAAAAATATAATGTGAGAGACTATTGAAAATTAGAAGAACTCTTTGTATTCACTCATGTCCAAGTGGATGTATTACATATAATATATATAGACTCTCATGATATACAAAATAATCCCAATACATAATGTAATAATAAAAATAATAAAGATCTCACTCCTCCATTGCTTGGAGAATTAAAATACCACAATTACTTTGTGCCCCACTAATACCAAATTTATGACCCACTAATACAAAAAACTAAATGAATAAAAATAACTCATAAAACATGAAAAGTCATGTTTAATATTATTTTTCCAATACCCCCCCTTAAACATGATTTTTCTTCTCAAATCCAAGCAAACTTCTCAATTTGCAAAAGACATCCTCTTTGAGGGGCTTAGTGAAAATATCGGCAATTTGATCTTAAGACTTCACAAACTTGAACTCCACCTCTTTCTTGGTCACATACTATCTAATGAAATGAAACCTTGTGTCAATATGCTTATTACGATCATAAAACACCGGATTCTTTGCCAACGTTAGTGCTGATTTGTTGTTAATAAAAATCTCTATCGATTCTTCTTGAGGCAAATGAAGCTCCTTCAACAAATTTCTAAACCAAATGACTTGACAAATACATGATGTAGCCACCACATACTCGGCTTCACAAGTTGAAAGAGTCACAATGGGTTGCTTCTGTAAACTCCAAACGAATACGGTATCTCCCATGGAAAATATATCCGATAGTACTTTTTCTATCATCCATATCTCCGGTCCAATCACTATCACAATAACCCACCAGCTTGAAATTGTTAGAACAAGAATATAACAATCCATAATCAAGTGTACCTTTGATGTATCTAAGAATTCTTTTTGCCGCATTCAAATGGGTCATGGTAGGAGATTCCATATAGCGACTTACAAGACCAACACCAAAAAAAATATCCAGCCTTGTGCATGTTAAGTACCTCAAGCTTCCCACTAGGCTCTTGAAATGGGTAGGATCCACATGCTCTCCATCTTCATATTTTGACAATTTTACACCACATTCAACGGGTGTGCATACCGGCTTACAATCTTGCATCTTGAATTTTGCCAAAATTGCTTTAGCATAACCTTCTTGTAAGATAAAAATATCTTCCTTCATTTGCTTCACTTCAATGCCAAGGTAGTATGACATAAGCCCAATGTCGGTCATCTCAAATTCTGTAGCCATTGCTCTCTTGAAATTTTCAAACATTCTTGGACAATTTCCTATGAAGATCAAGTGATCCACATACAAACAAAACATAGAGTATATCACCATTATTATTCACCTTTGCACAAAGAGCATGTTCATGGGGACACTTGGTGAAATTATTTGCTTGAAAGTATTTGTCAAGTCTACTATTCCAAGCCCTTGGTGCTTGCTTCAAACCATACAAACCCTTTTTTATTTTTAAGACTTTCTCTCCTTGCCCTTTCACAACATAACTCAAGAGTTGTTCAACATACACCTCTTCATCAAAAAAGTCATTCAAAAAAATGGACTTTACATCTATTTGATGAATTTTCCAATCATTTAGAGCGGCTAAAGAAATAATCAATTTAATTGTTTCCAAACGAGCAACGGGTACAAATACCTCATCATAATTAATACGCCTTTTGCAACCAACCTTGCTTTATACCTTTCCACTTCACCTTTGGCATTTTTCTTTGTCTTGTACACCCACTTTACTCCAATGACATTTTTTCCTCTAGGGAATGTGATAACCTCCCATGTTCCATTTCTTTTAATAGCATCAATTTCTTCATTCATGACGCTCCTCCATTTCTTGGCTTGTGCCACTTTCTCATAGCCTATGGGATCACAATCGACAATAGACAAAATAGTGTTAGATCACTAAAACCTTGAATTACTTCTTCGGTTTCTTCATCTTGAAGATTCCTCATGCGAGGTGGCCTTTCACTTGAACTTGCTTCGGATGACGATGGAGATGCTTGCACATTGGTGGATGATGGTGGTGATGGTAGAGGAGAATAAATGGGCAGCTCCATGATCTCATTATTGGGCTCCTCCTCTTCTTCAAAGAATGAAAAAAAATCATAGTCTTCTTGTGGAGTGTTCCAATCTCATTCATCTTCTTCATCAAACTCAACATCTCTACTAATGATTATCTTGTCATTACTTGGGTTGCAAAGCTTGTAACCTTTGCTTCTTGAATCATAGCCAATGAAGACAAACTTTTCACTCTTGTCATCTAGTTTGGTCAGTTTTTCATCCGGCACATGTGCATAGCATACACTTCCAAAGACCCGCAAATGAGAAACATTTGGCTTGATTCCTCCCCATGCGTCTTGTGGTGTTTTGTCTTGAACACTTCTAGTGGGACACCGATTTAACAAGTAGATGACACAATCAATAGCTTCTGCCCAAAAATCCTTGGGTATTTTTTTACTTTTCAACATACTCCGAGCCATGTCAAGAATGGTTCGGTTCTTCCTTTCAGCAACACTATTTTGTTGTGGTGATCTTGGAACCGTTAGAGGATGGTGAATTTCATTTTTTCACAAAAAATTTTGAATTCATTTGATGTGAATTCACCTCTCTATCGGATCTAATTGCCTTAACTTCATACACACTTTGTTTTTCAATCAAAACCTTAAAATTTTTGAAAACACCAAACACCTCCAATTTTTGTTTTAGAAAATAAACTCACGTTTTTTTTTTGGCTAAAATCATCAATAAAGAGAAGAAAACACCGGTTCTTGCTAAATGATGGTGGGTCTATAGGGCCGCAAACATCCGAGTAAACAAGTTGAAGTGGTTTGATTGCTCTTGAAATGAATTATTTGGGAAAACTCTTTCTATCTTGCTTTCCAATTAAACATCCCTCACAAAGTTGATCCGGGTGGTTGATAAAAGTCAATCTGTTCACCATCTTCTTTCTAGACAACAAGATTAGTCCTCCAAAATTCAAGTGCCTAAATCTCAAGTGCCATAACCAAGAATAATCTTTAACACATGCTTTCAAGCATATTGTCACATCATTTTGAATATTTAACAAAAATATTATATTTCTTGTCATCGGCACTTTAGCAATCAAATTCCTTTTTCTATCTCTTATTGAAAGATTATGATTTTTCATGCAAATATCATAACATTTCTCTAAGAGTTGTCCTAAACTCAATATATTATTTTTCATGTTTGGAACATAAAAAATATTAGAAATAACTTGGTGTCTTCCATCCTTCAAACAAATCAAAATATTACCTCTTCCCATTATTGAAATTTGAGAAGAATCTCCAAAAGACGCTTTTTCACTCACCGATTCATCAAGCTCCGCAAACATCTCTTTATTTCCACACATATAATTACTAGCACCGGAGTCAAGGTACCACACATTATTGTCTCCCTTTTGCTCTTCTTTGTATGCCAACAACAAGGTCGGTTCTACCTCTTCAATTTTGTCTTCAACAAAGTGTGCTATTTCTTTCACAAAATTATTTCTACACTCGGAAGCAAAATGGTCAAATCAATGACAATTATAACATTGAATATGAGATTTGTCATACCTCTCTCCATATGATTTTGAATTATTGCCTCTTCCAAGTCCTCTTCCACGATGTGATTCTTGGCCTCTTTCTTCTTTGTTGGACGCATTTTGTCCAAAGTTTTCTCTTCTTCCTCGACCACGTCCACGCCCTCTACTTCTTTGACTTCAATCTTGCCTTCTTTCTTTTTCTTTGAAAGAATGCTTGATTTGTAGCACTTGCTCCGATGGCTCTTGCTTCTTCTTGCCTAGCCGTTTTTCATGGGCTAACAACGATCCCATGAGTTCGTTAATCGTCATTGTATCTAAATTTTTAGACTCTTCAATGGCTACGACAATGTAGTCAAACTTGGGGTCCAATGAACGAAAGATTTTTTTATCACCCGAGTATCATCATAGTGCTCATCACCATAAGTTCTCAAATTATTCACAACCACCAAGATTCTTGTGAAATAATTTGAAATTAATTCGGATTCCTTGATACGTAAAATCTCAAATTCACCTCGTAAAGTTTAGAGGCGAACTTTCTTGACTTTTTCCACTCCACTATGAGCAATTTTCAAAACATCTCATGTTTGCTTGGATGCGGTTGCACTAGCAACCTTTTGTAACATAGCATCAGTCAAATATTGATGGATGAGTGAAAGAGCCTTTTGAACCTTCTACTTTGTAGCTTGCAAGACTTCCTATTGGGCTTGACTTAAGGAAGTTTCATCTTGCGGTGCTGTGTAATCAATTGTTACAATCTCTCATAAATCTTGAGATCCAAGAATTGTTTTCATGCAGATACACCAATTTTCATAGTTATCTTTGGTGAATCGAGGCATTTGAAATGAAAGAATTTCATTCGCCATCTCTCTCTCACTCTCTCTTTTCAACACTCAAACCTAGCTCTGATACCACTTTGTTGGAATCTAGAGAAGTATCACACACTCACAAAAAAAAATTTAATGGGAGAGACTATTGAAGATTAGAAGAACTCTTTGTACTTACTCATGTCCAAGTGGATGTATTACATATGATATATATAGATTCTCATGACATACAAAATAACCACACTACATAATGCAATAATATAAATAATAAAGACCTCACTTCTCCATTACTTGGAGAATTAAAATACCATAATTACTTTGTTCCTCACTAATACCAAATTTATGGCCCATTAATACAAAAAACTAAATGAATAAAAATAACTTCTAAAACATGAAAAGTCATGTTTAATATTATTTTTCCAACAGGAAACATAGGGAGCTATATTTGTCTAAAAGGACCACCATTGGGATCCTTCCGTAAAAATTCAAGATTATGGCACTTAAAAATGGAAGATTACAAACCTGTGCAGCATCTTTTAGCACAAATTTACCAATCAAGTTAGACAAGCCTGCATCATGGGGAAAAAAAAAGCATTGACATCAATCCAGATAATTCTAGATTCATTAAATGAGAGAGAAACTTACGGACTTCTTATGTTTGAAGTTTTTTGGGATATTCAAGAAATGAAATCACATTCTAGCACAGTTTTTAACTTGTAAACCTAAAATTCAAACTTCATGGACGGAACTTTCCAACTGATGCTTTTAGTATCCAAAATTAAATGTAGCCAGTAGTTAGAGACTTACATGATGTACCTTCTTGTTTTATGAATTTACAAAGTGAATAGTATCAATTCTACTGGTAAACTGTCTCGTATATCTACTCCCTCTTTTAAATTGTATCTAAATGCTTTACAATTAGAGTATGTTCTTTCTAGTAGTAATATGTAATCCAACTAAGTGAAAATAACAGAATCCTTCTTGACAAGCCTCACCTTTTTTGCAGACATACGAATTTAACTTGTGCTTCATAGAGACTTAGCAATGGATGCATGAAGAAAAATTGCACACACAACCAGAGGAAAAAATGTCTCAGGAACAAGGTTTACGGATTTTTGCTTTTGAATGATACAATTAACAAGCTTCACATTATCCAAAAGAAGTGTAAGTGTATTTGCAGGTTTTTATTTTTGGAACTCAACCACAGCAATCCAACTATATTTACTGTAATTTGTAGAACACAAACAATCAGAAGGTGAAAAGTCCTTATGTTTACCATTCATAATGCTGTGGTGACGCATAAGATTAGTGGCAATAGCTCCAGGATGAAGTGAATTAGCAGTTATCTCTACCCCTTCTTCCTGGTCAATGGTAGAAAAAAAGATATTACACTACATCCCAACAAAGATGATTATTGGACAGCAACTGCTTTCAAATAAAAGGGACAAGTGACTTTGATAATTGTCATGCCTCACAAGTCACATGATACAGAAACAGCCTTAATTATATATGTATGATGTGTTCGAAAAAATTCATTAAAAATCTCAACTTCCCGTAGTTACCAACATTCACATAATTTGGTAGCCTACGGTTAACATCAAGATGATCAATTAGAATTCAGCAGGAGGTAAGCCAAGACTACTATATTTCTCTAAAGTCGAAACTTTAAGTAAGCTCAAGAGTGATTTTTCAGTACTGGTTCAAATGACAACGCATTCTTTCAGTACTGGTTCAAATGACCCAACATCCGTGATCATCCCATAGGTTATGAGTCTCATGACTCATGAGTCCAATTAGGCAGTATTTTTTGATGGTGTTTTTGATTTGTTGAATTTAAAATCCAACCATTTGTTTCTTTCACTGGATCCAAACCAAACACTGCAATGGAATGTAATCAACGCTCCATTAAACATCTCTAGCCATAGACACTATTATTGAGAAATTCACTAACAAAATTCTCTTTTGCAGCCTCAAACAGTGTCACTTGAAGGAACAACTACTTTGCTTAGTCGACACCAAGGCACCTCAGCTACAATGGCAAAAGACCAACACAAAAGCATGAAAGTGACACTAAAACAAACTGGTTTACTTAGTGGCATTCGCTGAATTTAGTACAGCTTCTATCCACCTAGCAACCCACTGTTGTCTGGAAAGGAGTAGAACAAATCAAAAAATTACCTTCAAGCACCTTGCTAACTCATTGGCATGCAATATGTTAGCGAGCTTTGATTGTCCATAAGCACTCAAACTCTTGTAACTGAAAAATAAAACCAGATAGTAAGGATTAATGTCTGATAAATGGACTTCATTTTAAAAACAGAAATTTAACATTAATTAGGCGTAAAAATAAAAAACTGTTCATCAATTGCCTTGGTTTATCATTAATTTTATCGAAACGAATTCCTTCCGGGTAAGTGAACTTATGACCCATTGATGAAACATTAACAATCCTTCCTTCTTTGAGGCTTTCACGTGCTGTGTTTTTCATGTTCTCCAACAAAAGACTTGTCAGGAGAAAATGACCTGCACAAACCGAGATAAATTCTCTTATATTTACAGTGTATGTTTTTGCATTTTGAAGAGAGAGTAGCATATCAACATGGGAACTCGATGAAGTAAAAACAGTTTAGGAGATGCAATGTTGTAATAAACCATACAAAAATGTGCTTTAAATATGATAGTATTGTTAGATGGGTCAAACTCTTCGTACATATGTATAGATATATTTAGGTTTGATAGAGTCTTTTGGTGAGAAAGTTTGTGGAGATGCCTATCCAGTGAATAAAAAAAAAATAATAAAGTGAGAGAGAGAGAAGACAAATGGGTTGGGTCCATTAAAGGTATGAGTTTATTATTTCCTCCGTTCTTAAATATCTGTCGTTTTACACAATTTTTTTTGTTCCACAATATCTGTCGTTTTATGAAATCAAAGTATAATTAATATTTTTTCTTCCAAATTTGGCCTTATTTATGTTTTCCAATAAGTGTTTGATTAAGTATAGACTAAATGTCTTTCATATTCATTTCCTTTCTGATACGTATTGAATAAGGGTATTTTAGTCTTGTGTAATTATTTTATTTAATGGCTTTCTTAATTTTTTTACAAAAATCTTAAACGACAGATATTTAAAAAAAGAAGAAATATTTATTTGATGGATTTTATAGTTTATTCAATTACATGGTATTAGGTGGATAGTGTATAATATATATAAATGGATCTTGTCATAGCTACTTTAATTATCAAAATTGGATTGATTTTGAGGTTGTAGTTGTTTAACCAATAGGTCGACAAAGAAAAAGAATGATTTGACTTGTTAAGTTTGGAGAGGAATAAAATCTGAAAATCCCGTAAGCTTCAATTAGGGTAAACCCAGAAATTACAAGAACATCCCCTTTGATTTCAAAGAGTTTTATATGGACTCTTATATTCTTATAAATTTAATTTTAATCACATTTTTATTTGGCAAGTTAGAAAAATAGAATTCTAGAAAATTTAAGGCAACCCTGAAAATAGAAAATTCGTTTCTCAAATAAATTACACTTTGACCTTAAAAGTTTCAAAAATCATGATTTGACCCTAAAAATTTAGAAACTTTTTTCTAAAATACCCAAACTACTTCCATACCCTATTATGTCATATTAGAAGGGTTCTTTATATGTAAATGATATATAAAGTATATATCAATGGGTAAGAAGTACGAAAAATTAAATATAGAATTACGAAATTACAAAATTAAGAATCGAGATTGATTGTTACATGTTATTGTGGATTATGTGATGATTGCATTGAGATTTAGAAAGAGGGTTTTGAATTAGAGTTCGTGAATTAAAGTGAGTAGTTTACTACTTCTTTTGAGAGAATTTTTATCGTAAACCTATGGGTGCGTGTGTGTGGATATTTCCTATATATGATATAAATGTTAATGTTTGGGATTGTAATTAAATATTTGTAATTGTGAATTGTTATACACGTGAATGTTGAAAACTTGTGGGATGATTTTATATCATTGATTAAATGTGTGTGCGCTGAGACTAAAACAATAGTTTTTGTGTTTGTTAAAATCATGTTTTATAAGATGGGGACTGGGTTATCAAGTTTAAATGGTAATGAGATTGAAAATATACCAGTGTGATCAATATAGAGATGTGCAAATAAGAGTTAATCATTAGGTTAGTGATAACAAAAGACGGAACCAGTTATCAGACTAATAGTGACAAGAGACGGGACCAGTTACCAGGCAAGTGGTAACAAACATGAGATGACAAATATATTTGAAACTAAATGTGTGTGTGGGTGTTTTGGGTTATAAATATTTAATTGGTAAAATTATTTATGGAAATGAGTGGGTGTTTTGATCTATAAATATCTTTTCATTTATAAAGTCATTTGTGAACATGAAATCATTTCTATCTAAATGATTATGTGAAAAGGGTTGGGATACAATTCATTGTACTTATATATGTATCAAAGTTTTTTTTTGTATATAAACTGTGATATTTATTTTTATACCTCATTAGAAGTGATAGTTATTCACTGGTCGTTGTACTCATATTAACATTTAACATTTTTCAGGTGAGGATTAGGATAAATAGTAAGTCCACAGATAGATAGGGGATTAGAGAGTTTAAAGATTTATTTTATTATAAGTCTTTAGTAATAAATGTTTTTTATAGTTTTAAGTCAAATATTTAATTGTTTTGGTAATAATGTTTTTTATGATTAGAGTTGCAAACCTTATGGTTTGATTATAGTTTTATTTGGGTTTAATAAATAATAATGATGTTGGTGATGTTTAGTTCATTCTTCTGGTATTCGTTAGGTCGGTAGATTAAATCATTTTATTATTTGTCTTTTACTGTATTTTTCATTTTTTATGCACAAGATTTGTTGGTTGGTTGGTTGGTTAAGGCATTGGTAGCTGACCGATTGCTCACCCTAAGTGATCCGAGGCAGGGGTGTGACAAATATAACCTCTAGAAATCATCCACTGCAAGAATTGATTCCGTCTCCAACCGGAAGAAAACTCTCACTTTCACAAAAATCCTTCCTATTGGAGAAGATCACATACTAGGACAAAAATAAAAAGATAAAAAGAAGTAGAAGACAGACAGACAACAACCATCTTGCTTTCTGAACCCCCAACACTCTTGATTGACAAGAAGACCAAAAGTAAAAGAAAAAGAAAAGGACAAAGGAATTAATTGAATACATTTTAAGCTCTGCGAGGACAAAGGAAGACCTCTCTTTTTGGTATAACTAGGCATAATATCCACAAAAAAAAACCACACAAGACCACTTTTCAAGATGTAGGGAGTTTAGCATAGTCAAAGGAACCATTTATGAATAAATAACATCAAATTCAACATTTTTTATTCCTAGGATCTGTAAATTATACACTTCCATTAAGAGGTTAGTACTCAACCTTGATTATCAGGTATAGAGTCAAATTTCTACAGGTCTTTTTTCTTCTAGCATTGATTTTACATTCTAGCAAAACTGCATTCAATTAATCCCTATCAACTATCAGGGCAAATGTATATAGCAGAACTCTAATCTCTTGCAATAATCACTGAAAAACGACTGAACCACTTTCAGTTTACAAATTTCTAGCACCCACAAGCTTCCAGAGCAAACATAAATATCAAGCAAGTTAGCAACAGTGCAACATACCTAGATGGTTGGTTGCGAATTGCAGTTCTATGTTGTCTTGAGAAAGCATGAATGGAGGAGCCACACCTGCATTGTTACTTCCAACACCACATATTTCACCCCTTGTTATATTCAAAATAAACTGGTGGAAGTATAAGAGTGTATGCTTCCGACTGTACTTTTGTACATTCACACTCACACACACAACCAAGCATATAAGCCACAAGAAAACAGTAAAATATTCGGATGTTACCATAAATACTAGTATCGTATGATACGTCATAATACACCTAAAAAATGATATATATTGTATTTCTGTTTCGTTTTTATACCATATTATACGATACACGATACGATACGCCAAATGTATACGATACGCGACGATTTTTTTTTTTTGGTTGAAATGATATCATTTTATCCTATAACTTATTTTTAAATCACTCATTAGTGAATAACATCGTTTCAATAGTTATGATTTTATAAAAAAAATAAAAAAAATATGTTATTAATGTTGTTCGATTGAATTCAAAATTCCTGATTAATAATAAAGTTGTTCAAGCAGTTGATATTAGAAATTTGAATTAGGGATTTTTACATTTTGATATTACTAAACTATGTTGAGAACTTAAATGGTTGGTGGAATATTAATGAAATGTTATGTTATCATTAGTCTATGACTTTTTTAAAAAGGTATATACATATATGTTATTAATAATTATTTAAAAATTAAAATTATGCGTATCTTAAGATACATGATACACGATATGTAAGGGTGTTCAAATTTTCGATTGGTCACAATTTTTTACCCTACCCTACCTACCCTACCCGACCTTACCCTACCCTATTGAACGGTTTGGCCGCAAAAATCGGATAGGAATGCAGAAGAGTTTTTTGTCTTCCAATTAAATAGGATAGGAATGCGGAATACTCATCAATTTTCGCATTTTTGCCCTACCATATTCGCAATATATTTAATTTTTTAATATTTTTTTTAGTAATTGTAAAAAGATTTGTGTGGTATAATTTATATTATAACATTGTTATTGTTGTGAATGTTTGAGTTACGAAAACATAGACTTGTTTTTTGTTTAGGTTACATGATTTGTGGTGAACTGGTGATTTATTGGGGCAGTTATGATTTTAATATGTTTCATATGGTTTAAACTTAAAATAATTGTTATTGTATTTGTGTAACAATTATGATGGATTGATGTTCATATTTTCTTGTGTTTTATTGTAATTTTTATTGTAGTTGTTTTAGGTTTTAGTGTTATTGAATTATTGTATTGTTAAATTGGTGTATATTATTTAATTGAATTATTAAAATGATCCAAAAATTAATAGTTACAAAAATATTTATCCGACTTCCTACTCGATTAATTAGGTAAGAAGTCGGGTATGAATACTATACCTGATCAGGTAGGATAGACTAAAAAAAAATTCTTCCGCAAAATATCGGGTAAGAAAACGAAAGACTATATTTCCTACCCGTAAGATAGGGTGAATACCCCTAATGATATGATACACTATTTTTAAAAAACGATATATCTTTAGAAACACAATTTGACAGCTATGCATGTTACATGGTTTTCCTTACACGAGGATATTCAGGGGAAGACAAGAGGAATTATATTCCGTTGCAAATTTTCTGACAGATGCCATTGAACTCAGATCTAACTCCATAACCTCAACTTTAGAAGTGCGGTTTTTTTCAAGTATCGCTTCTTTAACTTTTGTTCCAGCATCCATATTTCGTACAGCCATAACAACATGTACACCACGCAAGGCAAGGACACGTGCAGTTTCAGCGCCAATACCACTTGACGCTCCTGAAATACACAGAGTATGAGCACAGATAAATTTCAATAATCAATTTTCACCGACACTAGCATTAACGATTCCAGATCTGTCAACATGTGAGCATCAAAATAGGAAAAGATATCATTGAGTAATGTTACATAAATTTAAAATATAGATTTAAAAATTAAATTTAATTTATTCTGAATTTTAATATTTATTAAAATTCATTACCTAATTAATATTTAATATTATCAAGTCTAATTTTTAAACTCCAATCATTCGTGACAAACTCATAAACATCACGGGGTCTAAAAGAATATGAACCAGACATCAGAAAAAGTAAAAATTTATATAAACAGTTTTCATTATAAAATGAGAGGCTGACCCACCACCATACCTAGTGTGGATGTGGCTTTGCCACAGCACATGATGCCGTAAGAGCTGAGGAGCCCATGGGGTCACCCTTTTAGATGGAGATTAAAATAATATTGTAAACCTCGTACTGAATATACACGATTCTTGGACGATTGTAAAAATGGTAAATGGTTTACTCAGACTCCCACGACCAAATCAGAATAAAACCAATGAAAAAGATCATACTTGACCCAAATTGGCCCACCAATTTTTGTCACATACCCACCTATATTATGTGCAACAACGTTAGCCAAACTGCAATTGCATAAAGAAGTAGAAAAACCCAGACGGAAAATATGGAACCTCAAGCATTCATCAAGAACAAAGTTGCAAAAGTACACAAAATCAGTATCTTCAGACACTACACCTCGTTGTAAGATGTTAAATCGAAACCATTAAACAAACCAGACCTAATCAAAACTACCCAACAAAAAAAAAAAGTACTTCATACAGATTTTCAGGTGAGCAATTTTGTTATCTTTCAATCGTCGCCATGATCTTGGATCAGAGTACATAAGTCAACACTACCATCAACAAATCTAAAAAAGAGACTTCTTAGGTTGATAATTGAACACATCCATCAGAGCACAGCGATACAAAAGCATGTGTATCATTAAGAATCGATAAAAAAAAAAAAACAAAGGCAGACCCAGAAGAGAAGAAGACCTGTTACAATGGCGGTGAGGCCAGTTCCGTCAATTCCTTCGGTAACTTCCTCAGCTGTAGAAGAAGAAGAGAACCCAGATGGGCCTTTCTTTGCAAAAAACCACATCTTTTCTTAGGGATTGATCAGACTGATTGACACAACACAAAGGTTATCACACAGACGCTGCTTCAACTTGGAAAAAAATGATGGAGCTATTTGAAGTGGCTCGTACCAGGAGAAGTTGTTGACTTTTTTTGTTTCTTGTGGCTCGTACCAGGAGAAGTTGCTGACTTCTGTTGTTTCTTGTGGTCCGTTTGTTTAATTAGATAATGTTAAAAGGTATATTAAAAAAAAATTAAAATTTTATATGTGTTTGTTTAATAGGGAATAGAAAATAATAAATAAATTTCATATTTAGATTTTCTAACATCTAACTAATTTTTTTTTTTTACAAAAAATACAAGAAAAAGTAAGAAAGTTGTGTTTAATAATCTAAATTCTTTTTTTACTCTTATTTTTTCTTAAAAGATTCAATTAGTTATTAATTTTAAAAATCTTTATACAAGTTAGACTAATCATATAATGTGGTCTAAAGATAAAGATTCAAATCGATTCTTATCCCTGAATTAGGTTAAGAGCCAATTTTTTGAAAATATTTTTTCTTCTTTAAACCAAGTTAAAATAATTAAGAATAATTTGGACAATTAAAAAAAAATTCTTCTAACTTTTCTTTCTTTGAAACAATAGAACGAAATTATTTTAAAATTTTCTTATAAGTTTTTTGAGCTAATCAGACGGTATTTTTGACCAGTAAATTGTAATCCAGCCGTTGGATTTGTCAATCAGAGGATGATGATAGATTTATATTTATTAAGGCTATAATCCGACGGATGATATGGCTTGGAGTGGTCTAAGTCGAAATTGGAGGTTTTATTCATTTAATTTTTGGGAGAATTACACCTAAACCTTCCAAATTTATTGCTTAATCACTCAGACTTCTTAATATTTAAAATATTACACACAAACTCCTTAAAATTTGTATGAGCATAACATTTAAACATATACCGTTAATATATCATTTAGTAAATTACACTCAGACCTCTTGAAATTTATAAATGTGTAATACTTAAACCCCTCAAATTAAAAATATTATATTTAGACCAAAAATAATTCAATCAAAGATAGAATATCAAATATTTTAAATTTTACAACTAAAATTCGTATTCTATTATAACGTTTATTGAAATAAAATTAAAAATAAAAATCTAATTTTTCTTTAAAAATCATAATTAATATACAATTATACTATCTATTAAAAATTAATTTAGTCGTTTAAACGATCAAATTAAAACTACTACATTACCTCACTTAAAGTTAGAAGATATTGTGTCCATCACAGTTTGACCCCTTATTTGATTTTTTTTTAAATTTTATTTCAATAGATAGTATAATTGTATACTAATTATGACTTTTTAAGAAAAAATAAGATTTTTATTTTTCATTTTATTTCAATAATTTTTTTTAGTTTTATTTTAATAGATAGTATAATTGTATACTAAATTACGAATTTTTAAGAAAAAATTATATTCTTATTTTTGATTTTATTTCAATAAATGATACAATAAAACATAAATTTTGGTTGTAATATTTGATATTTTATCTTTGATTAGAGTATTTTTTGTTTAAGTATAACATTTTAAACTTTAGGGATTTAAGTATTATATGTTTACAAATTTCAGGGGGTTTGAGTGTAATTTACTATAGATATATTAACCGATATTAACAACAGGAGTCTTAGTGCTATGTGCATACAAACTTTAGAGGGTTTGTGTGAATGATTAAGTGACAAACCTCAAGAGACCTGAGTGTAATTCTCTCTTAAATTTTTTATTTTTTTTTTTGAGGAAAAGACAAAGTACTATGTTGGTGACAAGGTCCATGTACCATTGGCCTATTTAATTTCATCCTTATCACCAATATTGGGCAATGCTATTTTGATTCGAACTTGCAAACATCGATAGTTTTGGCTTGAGTTCACAAAAATTTAATTCGATTATTAGTCTTATGATCCTATCCACCATGTACATGTGTTTTAACACTCTTCTTTGGATGATAATTGATGGCCAAATCCAAGGGCCCAACTCTAAGAGGTCCAGCTAGTCAAGCCCAAAGAAGTTTGTACCCGGTCAAGCTCATCAGATTCCTTGAGTTACATCAGTAAAGGAGCACGCATGGTCGTCTAAGAGCTCATCCAAGAGCCTCCTCTACCATCATGAAGTAAGGGTCATCCAAAAGTCTCCTCGCCACCTTGGAGTAAGGGAGCATCCAAGAGTCTCACCCTTGCCGCTCAGAGAGAGTCAAACTTCCCTCATCCTTTGACCAAGTCCTTTGGAGAGTATCATAACTTTCTTGCCCGTTGAGGAGAGAAGAGGTCGCCAAGCTATTTAATTACCGTTAAAGTCACCCCCAATCGGTTATGACCATAAAACGGCTCCAACCTGTTACGACCGCCAAACTAACTATTCAATTACTATACTATGTCACTATAAATTGTAAGCCCTACCAACATTTGGGGGGCATCTCACTCATTTTGAGCATAATTCTCTCATCCTCTCTGAAAGCTTGTAATTTTCTATTATTCTGATGTATCGGAGTTAATAAAATTTCAGTGACCCTTGCCATTCTAAGTGGACGTAGGTCACCTAGACCGAACCACTGTAAACTTGATCTTTTTTCTCTACTTTATTGTATTTTATATTACTTAATTGACAAGTGGTGTGCAAACCAATTTTGTGCATCATCAGTTTAGCACCGTCTGTAGAAAATGACAAAGTTCTCACGTAAACACTTTCTTTGCTAAATCAAAGGCGATCACCACTGGGATCCATGAGTTAGCCTGAAGACATTCCACCAAGAGAGGAGGAGGTTTCTCCTCCACCTGCCAATCTCGTCCCAAATGCGAAGCAGATGTTGGACACAATGCAACAGCTTATAGGCCAGAATCAGCAGATTCTACAATTAATGCTCAGGCAACAAGGAGAAGCGCAGCCTGGACCTCAAGCCAGGGGAGCTTCACTCCCAAGTCATCAAGGAACTCCCCACCTCGCCGTTCCCCATCTAGGCGCCCCACACAAGGGGGACATCATGAGGGACCTCCTCCTCCAGCCCCTGCACCTGTTCCTCATGATGGAGACCATCCTTTCCAAGAGGATGAGTGTGAAAACCAAATCATGGAATATGAGAGCTATGTCTGTGATAATTTCAAAGTACATCCTCCCAATCACTGGGAAGAAAAAATTAAGGAGGTGAAAAATCAATTAGGTGACGTCTTCAACGCCATGAAGGCATAAGAACTCGAGACAGTGGACTACCTTGTAAGTCGAACCGACACACCTTTCAAACCTGACGTGGCGAATTACCTATTCCCTTAAAAATTTAAGATGCCATCTGTTGAAACTTTTGACGGTAGGAAGGATCCACTGGACCACCTCAAAACTTTTAAGACCTTGATGCAGCTACACAAAGTCCCTGATGAAATCATATGCAGAGCGTTCTCAATCACATTGAAGGGATTCGCTCGACAATAGTTCGCCAAGCTCTCTCCATCCTCCATTGGCTTATTTGTTGAGCTTAGCAGGTCATTCGTGTCACATTTCATTGGAGGATGCCGCCACCAGAAGCCTGCCACCCACCTGCTTAGCATAAAGCAAGATCGAGATGAGAGCTTGAGGAGCTAGCTTACTCATTTTAACAAGGAGGTCTTTCAAGTCAAGGAGCCCGATGATAAGGTAAGCATGCATGACCACCTTCCTAGGGAGCCTCCGGTCATCAAGCTTTATTTTCTCCGTAATGAAGTGCCCACTGAAGAGCATGTTAGAGCTGTTGGCGAAGGCCCAGAAATACATAAATGCTGAGGATGTTACAAAGGCCAGACAAGGGGAGTCCTCTAGAGCTGGGGAGAAAAGAGAAGAAAAAGACAAAGACGATAAGAAGGAGGGTAATAACAAGCGCAGCAAGATGGAGAGGGTATCTACCAAAGATTGGCTCGGTCCTACTCTCCAGAGAGATCGATAAGCCTTCACTCCCCTCAATGCCGCTGTCAGGCACATCCTATTACAAATCCAGGATAACCCCGCAATAAGGTGGCCTGGGAGAATAAAGTCTCCCCCAAACCGCATGAACCCAAACAAATATTGTTGTTTTTATTGTGACTATGATCATGACACCGACGACTGCTATGACCTCAAAAGACAAATTGAGGAGCTCATCCAATGGGGTCACTTACGCCAGTATGTTGCTGGTAAGGAACAGGTGTCGACACCACCTCCTAACTAGGAGGACCAACAGCCCATCGAAAAATTCACACCATCTCCGGAGGGCTTGTACGAGGAGGAGAATCCCTTTCTGCCATGAAGGCTTATGCCAGGAAAACCAGATACCCTGACGAATTGCACCCATCTAAGACGCCCAAGCATGGCAACATCGAGGTCATTTCTTTCTCATACAAATATTTGGAAGGAATCCAACACCCCTATAACAACCTTTTAGTGCTCACCATGACTATCGCTAACTTCCATATGCGAAGGATTCTTGTGAATAATGGCAACTTTGTAGATATTTTGTTCTCAGAGGTTTATGACAAGCTCAACTTGGGTAGAAAAAAATTGCAGCCCATCAGGTTGCGCCCTCATTGGGTCCTCAGGGGAGAAAGTATATCCCCTAAGGTCCATCACCTTACCTGTCATTACTGGAGTAGCACCTCGAAACTCCACGATCATGGTCAACTTCTTGGTGATAGATTGTCTTTTAACCTACAACATCATTCTAGGGCGACCAGCTCTCAATACCTTAAGAGTTGTGCCCTCCACCTATCACCTTATCCTCCGTTTTCCAACTTCGAATGGAGTCAGAGAGGTGCAAGGAGATCAAGTAGCCGCAAGGGAGTGCTATGTCTCCTCCATAAAGATGAGGAAGCCATAAAAACCCCCTACAAATGGAGGTCCTCGACCCAAGGGACAATGCCACCATTGAAAGAGGAGAACCAGTCGAGGAGCTCACCCCAGTAATCTTAGATGAGGAGCACCCGGACAAAAGAGTGTACATTGACTTTTCCCTTTCTAAAGATTTGGTCCGTCAGTTAATGGACTTTCTGAGGCTCAACATGGACATTTTTGCATGGTCACATGCAGACCTTGAGGGCATTGACCCTAAGGTCACCACCCACCGCCTCAATGTCGACTTTCACCACAAGCTTGTTCGCCAAAAGCTAAGGAGTGCCTCCACTGAAAGGGCTCAAGCGATGAAAAAGGAAGTGAAAAAAATGATAGAGAACCGGGCGATCAGAGAAGTAGCCTATCTTGAGTGGCTCTCAAATGTGGTGATGGTGACTAAAGCTAATGGGAAATGGTGCCTCTGCGTTGACTTTACTAAGCTCAATAAGGTGTGCCAGAAATTTAGCTACCCACTACCACGAATTGACCTCCTCATTGACACCACCGCAGGATATGAATTGCTCACCTTACTAGATGCATATTTTGGGTATAACCAAATTAGCATGCACCCCCCAGATCAAGAGAAGACAACATTCATCACTCCAAATAGGACCTATTATTACAGGGTCATGCCCTTCGGATCTAAGAGCGCAGGAGCAACTTATCAACGACTAGTGAATAAGATATTCCAATCACAGATCGGGAAAATGATGGAGATGTATGTGGACGACATGTTGGTAAAGAGTCTCGCAGCAATAGACCACGTCGACCACCTCCAAGAAACTTTCAATGTTCTCAGGATATACCGCTTAAAGTTGAATCTCGAGAAGTGCACCTTTGGTTGGGTCAGGAAAATTCCTTGGTTTTATGGTTAACCAGAGGGGAATTGAGGCAAATCTGGACAAGATCAAGGCCATCTTAGATATGAAGTCGCCTTCCTTAACCAAGGAGCTCCAGCACCTCAATAGGAAAATTGCAACACTCACCAGGTTTGTTTCCAAGTCTGCAAACAAATGTTTGCCTTTCTTCAAGATTCTCCAAAAAGCTTTCAGTGGGGACCTAAGGTAGAAGAGGCCTTTCAAAGGCTCAAAACCTATTTGGCTAAGCCTCCTCTCTTGTCGCATGTCGTATCAGGAGAAATATTTTACCTATACCTTTCTACTTCTCCCTCAACAGTAAGCTCCATCCTCGTCAGGAACAATGATGGAGTGAAAAAGCCCATCTATTATGTGAGCAGAGCCTACTGAGGAACAGAAATCAGGTATTCAAGGCTAGAAAAGCTAACACTCGCCTTCATCACAACAGATAGGTGTTTACGACATTATTTTCAGAGTCACACCGTTGTCGTGATCACGGATCAACCTCTAAAGAGAGTCTTGAAAAAATTGGATGAATCTAGGAGACTCCTCAAGTGGGCAATGGAACTAAGGGAGTTCGACATTCAATACCAGCCAAGGGCGGCCATCAAAGTACAAGCATTGACAGATTTTATTGCTGAGCTTATACCAGTAGAGGAGGAGGCCAATGAGCTTTCCACACTTCAGACGTTGAGCCATGCAAAGCAATCAAGCGCCCGGCGAGGACACCCGGATGCTCAACGAGAAAAATGAGGCATCCAGACCAAGCACCCAAGCCTCTCCTGGCGCCCAAGCCCCTTTGGTGCCCAGCTCTCCATCCAGGCGCCCAGATCTCCTCTCCAGGTGCCTAGTTCTCCTCTTCAGACGCACAACTCTCCTCCTTAGGCGCCTATCCCTCCACCTCAGGCAGCCAGTCTCCCCCCTCAGGCGCCCAACTTGGCGTTCAGGCTCCCACTTTAATCTTTGAGACTTCCTTTCTAGCACTCTGGAAGCTCTATGTAAATGGCTTATGGACCAGTGAGAGAGGAGGAACAGACCTGATCTTGATCAGCCCCGACGGTACTCCCCTCAGGTATGCAATGAAGCTCCACTTTACTGCTTCTAACAACGAGGTAGAATACAAAGCCCTCTTCTCTGGATTAAGATTGACAGCTGAAATGGAAGCCCAACACCTCGCCACTTACAATGATTCTCAACTGATTGTTAATCAAGTAAAGAGCAAGTTCGAAGCAAAAGGAGCCAAAATGTAGGAATATATCGGCATAGTGAAAAGCTTGATCACAAAGTTCCAATACTTTCAGATCTGTCACATCCTAAGAGAAGACAACATGGCTGCTGATGCACTCGCCAAGCTCGCCTCAACCTTGGAAACCCCACTAGGAGGACCAACATTCATTGGTCACCAGTTCGGACCAAGCAAGTTAGACATGGAATCCAAAAACGTCAACTGTGTATAGGCTGAGTCAAACTGGATGACCCCGATAAGGGCATACCTCTAAGAAGGTGCATTTCCAGAGGACCCTCTAAAAGTCAGGAAGCTCAGGATGAGAGCCTCTAAGTTTACTGTCCTACAAGACACCCTGTACAAGAGAGGCTACTCCTTGCTATTACTGAGATGCCTCTCACCTGAAAAAGTTGACTATGCCATGCGAGAGATCCATGAAGAAGTTTGTGAAAATCACTCTGGAGGACACTCACTCACCCACAAGGCCCTCAGACAAGACTACTTATGGCCTAGCATGATGAGGGATGCCTAGGAATTCGCCAAGAAGTGCAACAAGTGTTAGCGCTTTGCCATTGTGCCTAGGCAGCCACCAGAGGAACTCACGGTCATCACAAGTCTGTGGTCTTTCTCCAAATGGGACATCAACACCCTGGGCCCCCTACCTCTCTGTAGAGGACAGTGCAAGTTTGTGGTGATAACAGTGGACTACTTCACTAAATGGGCGGAGGCAGAACCCCTAGCAAAGATAACAGACGCAAAAGTGAAAGATTTCATTTGGAAAAACCTAGTCTGTCACTTTGGGATACCCCACGCCATCATCAACGACAACGCAAAATAGTTTGACAATAATGCGAAATACAAGCGCCGCATGGCAAAGTACTACAATTCTAGGGTAAAGCCTCGTTCTTTCCAACTAGGAGATTGGGTCCTCAAGAAAGTGATCATCGCCACAAAAGATTCACAAGAATGAAAGTTAGGACCAAACTAAGAGGGAACCTATCTCATAACAGAAGTGGTGAGACCGGACACCTATAAGATACAAAGTTCTGAGGAGAAGGTTTTGCCCCATCCATGGAATACTGAATATCTGAAGAGGTATTATCAGTGACACCTTGAGAGAGTAGAAAAGTTAGGGACTTGGTTTTATTTTGTGGGGCTATTATCTGATATTGTTTTATATGAGCAGAAAAATGAATAAAATTTCTATATTTACTTCAAAAAGATCTTTGCATTTTCATATTCAACTTCTCAAACTTTAAAGTAGCATCAGTGGTAAAAACCACTTTTACAAAAGTATGGCTACAAAATGCTTTTCCAAAACAAAAAAAAAAAACCAAAAAGTCCCTAGCACTCAAATTACTCATGGTCGTCATCTTCATCATCACCCTCGGCATCGTCAGAACCTCCATCACTATCATTAGGTGCCTTAGTTGGCAAGAAGCCTGAGACATTAATATCAGGGAAAGTAGTATAATTTTTTTCCTGGAGCTCCTCATGACCGTCAATGAAAGCATCTGCAATGTCATTCTCTAGGTCTGCCTCAGCTCAAGAAGCTCTTTTCTAAGCAGCCTTCACCTCTACCTCTGCGGCAGGGCTCTTTCACGGACCTTCGCAAGCTCAGCCTCGAGCTTGGTCGTTCTCTCATGGGTAGCCAAAAGCTCAGCCTCTTTGAACATGACCCTCTAGCGGGTCTCTGCAAGTTCAGCCTCACTGAGTGTGGCTCTCTTGTGGACCTCTGCAAGCTCAGCCTCGAGCTTGGCCGCCCTCCTATGAGTCACTGAAAGTTCAACCTCACTGAACGTGACCCTCTCACAGACCTCAACAAGCTCAGCCTCGAGCCCGGCCACCCTCCCATGGGTCATCGAAAGCTCAGCCTCAAGACTAGTCGCCTCTCACGGGTTGCCACAAGGTCAGCATTAGAAGCCCTGCCAGTAGCTTCAAGCTCAGCAATCCTCCTTTGAGCAGCAAGAAGCTTATTTTGCGCGACTTCATGATCGTGTTTTAGCTTATGATAAAGGAGGTCCCTGGAAAGTAAACACATAGATGCGGTTGAAGCCTGAAGAAAAATAAAAGGCAAAAGGATGTCAAACAATTATGGAAGGATGGGAGAAGAGGAAGATAACAAACCTATACCTGAGCCCAGCTTTCCAGAAAAGAGGTGAGGATACCCTCGGTGCTTGAGGAACTAATCTCATTCACATCATTGGAGAACACAAACCTCCCAAGTCGCTCTTTGATGACTCATACATTGCCCAGTATAGAGCTAATCTAAGAAGATGCCCCGGTAAAAGTCCTCACAAAAGGAGTAGATGAATGGGGGGGCAGAAGGTGTGGCCAACAAGGGAGTCTCCGACTAAAGAGGCACCGCTGGAGGGGTCACCTGAGGTACTAATGGAGGAGTTGACTGAGAGGAGCTCACCTCGAGCGGCACCGTTGGAGAGGTCACTTGGGAGATGTCACTTTGGGAAACGTCACCCGTCCTCGCCACCTTGGAAGGAGGAGGACTCCTTCCGGAGAGGCGGGACCCAATCACCTCCCTATTAACTACTGTAAAGGAAAGAAAGTATTATCCACATGAAAAATAACAACCGAAGGAGGAAGGTAAAAAAAAAAATCAACTCACCCTTCCTCTTCGAAGAGGAGCCGCCGGACTTTGGGGAGGGAGTAATAGTCCTAGCATCCTTGGGCAAAAGGACTCCCAAGTCCTTGTTAGAATGAGCCCTCACGGCCTACAATTCCCACTCTTGGTCTTTGGAGAGCACAGACAGATCTGCAAGGAAATGATGGATGGGTACACATAAAAAAAAAAAGTAAGTATAGGGTGTACCGAGTTTCCTAGCAACACTCCATCGTGTTGGTATTAAAACCCTATCGACCTCTACAGCGCATTCTCCGCCAACGAATAAGAAACAGGATTTCTAGCTGTGGTAATTAGAGGGTAATCTCGTAAGCAACTTACCACCTCTCGTGGTAAAATAGTACCACCCTCTATATGGAGTAGGAGTCTCACTCAAGTTATAAGTTGCATGAAATTCAATAGAGGAGGCATCTTCATGATGCACTTTCCTCCACAATACCAAGAAACCTAGCAAAACTCTCCAACCGTGGGGTAATAACTGCCCCGGGGTGAGTGAAAAGTAATGGATAATACTACATATAGAAAGAGACATGGGGAACCTGAGCCCAGCCTCCAACATCTCCTCATAGATGACAATGTCACCAGAGGAGTCATCAAAGGCAGGTTCACCCATCTCAACTCGACGACATAGCATAGTCGAAGGGATGTGGTAGGTAGAGATTATCCGCAAAATATTGAAAAGTGATGGAGATAGTACTTACTTTGGACCCATCATCATCGAAAGCTAGCTTGCCTCGATGCTCTTTGGCATGAAGGCGTGAAACTTTGTCTGAGCCATTGCCGGGGAGGTTTTGAAGAATTTGATTTTGAGAAGTTACACTAGGAAGAGCCGAATCATTCCCACCAAAAGTATTCGTTGCACTCTGTTCTTTAACTCCAGAATCAGGCTTGCCAAAGGAGCCCAAGGTAGTCCCAGGCTCGCCTAAAGCAACCTCAGGCTTGCCCGAGGTGCCTAAGGCACCTCAATGCACACCTAAATCATCTCCAATCAGCAGCATGAGGAGAGGTTGCTCTGTCCACGCGCGCCCAGCAGTCTGCGACCCTAAAAATACCTCGCCATGCTTGTCTGCTAGCCTACGCAGGTGCTGCGCCCATCAAACCAGCAGCACCCAACTCCCCCTCTGCTCACCCATCTCTCCATGCCGCTTGGGATGTTCCTCCGTCACCACACCAGGCCACCACGCTCCCCAGTGATGCCCAAAGGAACTCCACAGCAGCGCCCAGATCTGGCACCCCCACATTGGCGCCCTGTCCTTGTCCATGCTCGCAGTAGCCTCGATTACCATAATGGGAGGCGTCCAAGGTACCCGACCTTCGCCCATACTCTCTCTTCCTCTAGTCACCATCATGTCTACAACTTCCAACCACCTCCACCATGTTGGGCGGCAAGGTGGCCATCACGTTCAATGCATACCTCTCCTTCTTCGATGATAGTGGATGCTTGCACCTCCTCCTTTCTAGTTGACATTGATGCTCAAACTCGAGAATCCTAAATCGTGGATCTCCAAAGGTTTCTAGAAAAATCTCTCCTCCTCTCTCAAGATTGTGTGAAGAGGGAAGAATGAAGAAAGAAGTTTCTATTTATCACCTAGGGTTTTAAAAGCAAAAAGGCCCAATTTGAATTGTAACCTAGGGCTTTTTCAAGAATCCAAAAAAGGACTAAATTAATTTCTAATAGATAGCTTTAATTGTACATGAATATTGTTTTATTAAAACTTTGATAATAAAATTCAATAGGAAAAACTTAAATGAAAGAAAAAAAATGTTCATTGTGCAAATTATCTTGATGTTGATAACTTAGTAGCTTCAATACAACATACAACATGAATGGTTGTGAAGTGACCATTGGGATAAGATAACAAGCCTCTATTCTAACTTTTCCATATAATTACAAAACAACAGCCCCATCTTTGTAATCAAATTTCTAGTCTTTATTATGCTTAACAAACCCGGAAAGAAAAAAGACACACACATACAAGAAACAGAGGAGGATCCACTCTAACTGTTTTACATATTTTCAAGCTCACAATGAACAAACAAACTACTAACAAACTTCCAATTGTTTCAAAGAATATTACACAACAGCTTCACAACTATAAAAGACATGACAATGGGAAAAGGCATTTCATCGATCAACTCAGTAACGCTGTCATCCAAGCTACTTGGGTTGCGTCAAGCTCACACTGAAGTCCCACAGTTTCTTTGCCAAATCTGCATCTTTAACATAAGAGGTGACCGTTTTAGCTACATTACTGTCTGAAAAATACTCACCACTTATACCCTTAACTTGTTGATGCAGTGCCACATAGCATGTAATTGCCGCTCCCTAAAACCATAAAAAACAACATCTATAAGAAAACTCTGTCATGGAAACATAGGGAGCTATGTTTGTCTAAAAGGACCACCATCGTCGGGATCCTTGTGTAAAAAATAGAAGATTATTGCACTTAAAAATGGAAGATTACAAACCTGTGCAACACTTTTTAGCACAAATTTACCAATAAAATTAGACAAGCCTGCATCATGGGGGGAAAAAAGCATTGACATCAGTCCAAATAATTCTAGGCTCGTTAAATGAGAGAGAAACTTACAGACTGATTATGTTTGAAATTTAGTGGGATATTCAAGAAATAAAATCATATTCTAGCACGGTTGTAACTTGTAAACCTAAAATTCATATTTCATGGACATAACTTTCCAACACACTGATAATGTTAGTATGCTAAATAATATGTAGCCAGTAATTAGAGACCAACTTCTATTATCAACTTAGTTTCAGATGAATATATAACAAATATCTACACAGTGAATAGTATCAATTCTACGGGTAAACTCTCTCGTATATCTACTCCTTCTTTTAAAGTGCATCTAAATGTTTTACAATTAGCATATGTTCTTTCTAGCAGAAATATGTAATCCTTTAATGGAGCTTCATTCAAACTCCTTTAAACATAGAATGCCCATGCAAGATTCAAGAGAAAAACTTTTAAATTGATGCAATCCTTCCATAAAAATGTGCAATCGAAATTCTTTCCATGAAAAAATGGAACTATTAAGATTATGTTTGGTTTGTGTTTAGAAAACTGTTTTTTATTCTCAAACAAGAAAAACATGTTTGGTTAGATTTTTTCAATCTCTAATTTTTAGAAAAAAGTGGGAATTGAGATGATTTTTAGAGAACATGTTGAGGGTGTTTTGGCTGAATTTGAGGACAAATTTTCAAGAACACAGAAAACAAGGAAAACGAGCCCAATTAATGAGATCCCACCATCGAATCTCATTAACTACAAAATAGGAGCACCGACGATTAACTCCAGTTGTCTTCTCCTTCTCTGCCGAAGTTCGACGACAACGTATGAGCACCGACGAAGGCCAAAGGTTGACAACGAACAACTATATTCTTCTCTCACGCAATTCATCTCCTTTCTTTCTCTCCCTGCAGCAGATTTGAACATATTTGTATATATACACAGATCTATGTGTGTGTGTGTGTGTATATATATATTCATATACATCACATAATATACCAATATATACACAGATCTGAACACTCACCGACACATACTGCCATCTCACACCCACACACTTATATTCATATACATCACATAATACATAAATACACAGATCTAAACACTCACCGACACATACAACCATCTCACACCCACACACTCATATTCATAAACATCACATAATATACCGATATATACACAAATCTGAACACCCACCAACACATACAACCATCTCACACCCACACACTCATATTCATATACATCACATAATTCATACATATATATGTGTGTATGTGTGTGTCGGTGGGTGTTCAATGGCTGTATGTGTGGGTAGGTGTTTGTTGGCTCTGTGTGTGTGACTGTTCTTGTTATGTGGGAAGATAATGTGGAGAGAGAGAAAAAAAAAAAGAATTAAGACGGTGGAGTGATTACCGAAGAGTGAAAGTACAAAAGTGTAATTTTTTTTTGGGGGGGGGCAAAAGTAATAATTTAAAAATTAGTTTTTTGGATTATTGTCCAAATATATTTTACAATTTTTTGTTTTTTAAAACTATTTTCAAAAATATATAACCAAACAGGTTTTGAAATCTAAAAAATTTTAAAAACATTTTCTTAAAATTTTTCTCAAAAACTATTTTTGAATACTGTTTTTTGAGATACAAACCAAACAAGCTCTTAGATTTCAAGAGCGACTATTTTCTTATATTAAAATGTTATGATTTTCTTAAAAAATTCTTACTTATTAACCCTCAAATCCCTAAAAAATTCACAAACCTCAAGAATTTGAGTTTGTTAAAAAACAGAATGACATAATTAAGAAATAGCGTGACATCAAATAATGAATTCACACAATAAAGAGTGACATAATTAAAAGATAGTATGACATATTTAAAAAAATAATGCTACATCAAAGAGTTATATAATTTTAAAAATAATGTGACATCAAACAATGACGTAAATTTAAAAATAGTGTAACATTAAATATCATAAAATTAATGACCTCTCTTGTAGAAGACCGATAATGGGCATCGATAACTGTTTGAAAAAGATGAAAATAAAAAATAAAGATATAAAAAGGAATAATTATAGTTTGAATTAATATACAACAAAAATATTAACTGCCAAATATGTTTTTGTAATATTTTTAAAATTCAAACAATTAATTGCCCATTAAAATAGGAAATCACTCAGTCAATAAAAACAAAATAAAAAAAAAAGCTACTAGATATTTCATAAATAAGTAAAGACCTTTAGGTACTATTAAAATATGAAAATTTAAAAATACACACTTAATCATTAAATTTTTTATAGAAAGTATACTTATTAACTTAAAGACGACAGACTTTTCTTAGAATATTTTCAAAAAATTATATCCCCACAAGTTTTCCTAAATATTATGAGTTTTCATTTGACAATCGGGGGCCTTTAGAATGGTGGCTGACCACTTCAATGGCCTTGCCTTAAGGTTGGCCCTGCAACAAGCCTCAATTGTAACTTTTCTATATAATTACAAAATGACAGTAATCAAGTTTTAACTCTTTATTATGCTTATCAAACCAAGAAAGAAAAAAAAAACATACACACAAAAAAGGAGAGGTTGGAGAGAAAAGGGGGGGGGGGGAGGGGGGGGGAGGGGGGATCTACTTTAACTGTTTTACATATTTGCAAGCTCACAATGAACAAACTACAATCAACTCCCAGCTTCACAAGTAATAAGACACGGGCAACGGCATTTAACAGATCAACTCGGTAAGGCTGTCATCCAAGCTACTTGGGCTGCGTCATGCCCATGCTGAAATCCCACAGTTTCTTTGCCAATTCTGCATCTTTAGCCTGAGAGCTCGGTTTAGCTACATTACTGTCTGAAAAATACTCACCACTAATACCCTTAACTTGTGGATGCAGTGCCACATAGCATGTTGTTGCCGCTCCCTAGAACCACAAAAAAAAAAAAAAAAAAACACCAATAAGAAAACCGTGTCGTGGAAACATAAGGAGCTATATTTATCTCAAACGACCACCATTGGGATCCTTGCGTAAAAATTCAAGATTATTGCACTTAAAAATGGAAGATTACAAACCTGTGCAGCATCTTTTAGCACAAATTTACCAATCAAGTTAGACAAGCCTGCATGATGGGGGGGGGGGGGGGGGGGAAAGCATTGACATCAATCCAGATAATTCTAGACTCATAAAATGAGAGAGAAACTTACGGACTGATTATGTTCGAAGTTTTTTGGGATATTCAAGAAATGAAATCGCATTCTAGCATGGTTTGAAACTTGTAAACCTAAAATTCATACTTCATGGACAGAACTTTCCAACTGATATGTTTAGTAGCCTAAATTAAATGTAACCAGTAGTTAGAGACTTACAATTAGAGTATGTTCTTTCTAGTAGTAATATGTAATCCCTCTGGTAAACTATCTCGTATATCTACTCCCTCTTTTAAATGGTATCTAAATGCTTTACAATTAGAGTATGTTCTTTCTAGTAGTAATATGTAATCCAACTAAGTGAAAATAACAGAATCCTTCTTGACAAGCCTTACCTTTTTTGCAGACATACGATTTTAACTTGTGCTTCATAGAGACTTAGCAATGGATGCATGAAGAAAAATTGCACACACAACCAGAGGAAAAAATGTCTCAGGAACAAGGTATACGGATTTTTGCTTTTGAATGATACAATTAACAAGCTTCACATTATCCAAAAGAAGTGTAAGTGTATTTGCAGGTTTTTATTTTTGGAACTCAACCACAGCAATCCAACTATATTTACTGTAATTTGTAGAACATAAACAATCAGAAGGTGAAAAGTCCTTATGTTTACCATTCATAATGCTGTGGTGACGCATAAGATTAGTGGCAATAGCTCCAGGATGAAGTGAATTAGCAGTTATCTCTACCCCTTCTTCCTGGTCAATGGTAGAAAAAAAGATATTACACTACATCCCAACAAAGATGATTATTGGACAGCAACTGCTTTCAAATAAACGGGACAAGTGACTTTGATAATTGTCATGCCTCACAAGTCACATGATACAGAAACAGCCTTAATTATATATGTATGATGTGTTCGAAAAAATTCATTAAAAATCTCAACTTCCCGTAGTTACCAACATTCACATAATTTGGTAGCCTACGGTTAACATCAAGATGATCAATTAGAATTCGGCAGGAGGTAAGCCAAGACTACTATATTTCTCTAAAGTCGAAACTTTAAGTAAGCTCAAGAGTGATTTTTCAGTACTGGTTCAAATGACAACGCATTCTTTCAGTACTGGTTCAAATGACCCAACATCCGTGATCATCCCATAGGGCTGGCATTTTATGAGTCTCATAATATTTTTTTTTTTTTATGAGTCTCATGACTCATGAGTCCAATTAGGCAGTATTTTTTGATGGTGTTTCAGATTGTTGAATTTAAAATCCAACCATTTGTTTCTTTCACTGGATCCAAACCAAACACTGCAATGGAATGTAATCACCGCTCCATTAAACATCTCTAGCCATAGACATTATTATTGAGAAATTCACTAACAAAATTCTCTTTTGCAGCCTCAAACAGTGTTACTTGAAGGAACAACTACTTTGCTTAGTCGACACCAAGGCACCTCAGCTACAATGGCAAAAGACTAACATAAAACCATGAAAGTGACACTAAAACAAACTGGTATACTTAGTGGCATTCGCTGAATTTAGTACAGATTCTATCCACTTTGCAACCCACTGTTGTCTGGAAAGGAGCAAAACAAATCAACAAATTACCTTCAAGCACCTTGCCAGCTCATTGGCATGCAATATGTTAGAAAGCTTTGATTGTCCATAAGCACTCCAACTCTTGTAACTGAAAAATAAAACCAGATAGTAAGGATTAATGTCTGATAAATGGACTTCATGTTTTAAAAACAAAAATTTAACATTAATTAGGCATAAAAATTAAAAACTGTTCATCAATTGCCTTGGTTTATCATTAATTTTATCGAAACGAATTCCTTCCGGGTAAGTGAACTTATGACCCATTGATGAAACATTAACAATCCTTCCTTCTTTGAGGCTTTCACGTGCTGTGTTTTTCATGTTCTCCAACAAAAGACTTGTCAAAAGAAAATGACCTGCACAAACAGAGATAAATTCTCTTATATTTACAATATATGTTTTTTGCATTTTGAAGAGAGAGTAGCGTATCAACATGGGAACTCCATGAAGTAAAAACAGTTTAGGAGATGCAATGTTGTAATAACCCATACAAAAATGTACTTTAAATATGGTAGTATTGTTGGATAGGTCAAACTCTTCTTCTATATATATAGATATTTTTAGGTTTGATAGGGTCTTTTGATGAGAAAGCTTGTGGGGATGCCTATCCAGTGAACAAAGAAAAATAATAATAAGGTGTGAGAGAGAGAGAGAGAGAGAGAAGACAAATGGGTTGGGTCCATTAAAGGTATGAGTTTATTATTTATCTGATGGATTTTATAGTTTATTCAATTACATGGTATTAGGTGGATAGTGTATAATATATATATATATATGGATCTCATCATAGTTATTTTAATTATCAAAATTATTGGATTGAATTTGAGGTTGTAGTTGTTTAACTACAATAGGTCGACAAAGAAAAAGAATGATTTGACTTGTTAAGTTTGGAGAGGAATAAAATCTGAAAATCCTGTAAGGTTGAAGTAGGTTAAACCCAGAAATTACAGGGACATCCCCTTTGATTTCAAAGAGTTTTATATGGACCCTTATATCTTTATAAATTTAATTTTAATCACATTTTTATTTGGCAAGTTAGAAGAATAAAATTCTGGAAAATTTATGGCAACCCTGAAAACAGAAAATTTATTCCTCAAAGAAATTACACTTTGACCCTAAAAGTTTCAAAAATCATGATTTGACCTAAAAAAAATTTCTAAATTACTCAGACTATTTCCATAACCTATTATGTCATATTAGAAGGGTTATTTATATGTAAATGATATATAAAGTATATATCAATGGGTAGGAAGTACGAAAAATTAAATATAGAATTACGAAATTACAAAATTAAGAATAGGGATCGATTGTTACATGTTATTGTGAATTATGTGATAATTGCATTGAGATTTGGAAAGAGGGTTTTGAACTGAAGTTCGTGAATTAAAGTGAGTAGTTTACTACTTCTTTTGAGAGAATTTTCTATATTAAACCTATGGGTGCATGTGTGTGGATATTTCCTATATATGATATAAATGTTAATGTTTGGGATTGAAATTAAATGTTTGTAATTGTGAATTGTTATACATGTGAATTTTAAAAACTTGTAGGATGATTTTATATCATTGCTTACATGTGTGCGCACTGGGACTAAAACAATAGTTTTTGTGTGTGTTAAAATCAAGTTTTATAAGACGGAGACTGAGTTATCACATCTAAATGGTAATAAGATTGAAAGTATACCAGTGTGATCAATATAGAAATGTGCACATAGGGACCAGTCATTAGGCTAGGGATAATAAGAGATGGGGTCAGTTACCCAACTAGTGGTGACAAGAGCCGGGACTAATTACCAGGCAAGTGGTAACAAACATGAGATGACAAATGTATTTGAAACTAAATGTGTGTGTGTGGATGTTTTGGGTTATTAATGTCTTTTAATTCATAAAGTTATTTATGGAAATGAATGGGTATTTTGAGCTATAAATGTCTTTTCATTTATAATGTCATTTGTGAGCATGAAATCATTTCTATCTAAATGATTATGTGAAAAGGGCTGGATACAATTCATTGTACTTATGTATATACTAAAGTTTATTTTTATATATAAACTGTGGGATTTATTTTCACACTTCATTAGAAGTAGTTACTATTCACGAGTCGTAATGCTCATATAAACATTTAACATTTTTCAGATGAAAATTAGGATAAATAGTAAGTCCACAGATAGATAAGGGATTAGAGGGCTTAAAGATTTATTTTATTGTAAATCTTTAGGAATAAATGTATTTTATAGTTTTGAGACAAATATTTAATTATTTTGGTAAAAATGTTGTTTACGATTAGAGTTGCAAACCTTATGGTTTGATTATGGTTTTATTTGGGTTTAATAATGATGTTGGTGATGTTTAACTCATTTCTCTGGTATTCATTGATCGGTGGATTAGATCACTTTATTTTTTGTCTTCTGCTATATTTTTCATTTTTTATGCACAAGGTTAGTTGGTTAAGGCCTTGGTGGCTAACCGATTGCTCACCCTAAGTGATCCGCGGCTGGGGCATGACAAATATAGCATCTTGAAATCATCCACTACAAGAATTGTTTTCCATCTCCAACCAGAAAAAAAACTCTCATTTTCACAAAAATCCTTCTTATTGGAGAAGATCACATACTTGGACAAAAATAAGAAGATAAAGAGAAGTAGAAGACAGAAATACAGCAACCATCTTGCTTTCTGGACCCCCCAACCATCTTGATTGATAACAAGACCAAAAGTAGAAGAAAAAGAAAAGGCCGAGAAGAACAAACAATTGAAAGGTACTAATTGAATACATTTTCAGCTCTGCGAGGACAAAGGAAGACCTCTCTTTTCGATATAACTAGGCATAATGTCCAAAAAAAAACACACAAGACCACTTTTCAAGATGTAGGGAGTTTAGCACAGTCAAAGGAACCATTTATGAATAAATAACATCAAATCCAACATTTTTGATTCCTAGGATCTGTAAATTCTATACTTCCATTAAGAGGTTAGTACTCAACCTTGATTATCAGGTACAAAGTCAAATTTCTACAAGTCCTTTTTCTTCTAGCATTGATTTTACATTCTAGCAAAACTGCATTCAATTAATCCCTATCAACTATCAGGGCATATGTATATAGCAAAACTCTAGTCTCTTGCAATAATCACTGAAAAACGACTGAACTAGACCACTTTCAGTTTACAAATTTCTAGCACCCACAAGCTTCCAGGGCAAACATAAATATCAAGCAAGTTAGCAACAGTGCAACATACCTAGATGGTTGGTTGCGAATTGCAGTTCAATGTTGTCTTGGGAAAGCATAAATGGAGGAGCCATGACACCTGCATTGTTACTTCCAACACCACATATTTCAGCCCTTGTTATATTCAAAATAAACTGGTGGAAATGTAAGAGTGTAGGCTTCCGACCGTACTTTTGTACATTCACACTCACACACACAACCATGCATATAAGCCACAAGAAAACAGTAAAATGTTCAGATGTTACATAGTTTTTCTTACATGAGGATATTCAGGGGAAGACAAGAGGAATTATATTCCGTTGCAAATTTTCTGACAGATGCCATTGAACTCAGATCTAACTCCATAACCTCAACTTTAGAAGTGCGATTTTTTTCAAGTATTGCTTCTTTAACTTTTGTTCCAGCATCCATATTTCGTACAGCCATAACCACATGTACACCACGCAAGGCAAGGACACGTGTAGTTTCAGCGCCAATACCACTTGACGCTCCTGAAATACATAGAGTATGAGCACAGATATATTTCATTAATCAATTTTCACCGACACTAGCATAAATGATTCTAGATCTGTCAACATGTGAGCATCAAAATAGGAAAAGACAGGCATATATCATTTGTGACAAACTCAGAAATATCATGAGGTCCAAAAGAATATGAACCAGACATCAGAAAAAAGTAAAAATTTATATAAGCAGCTTTCATTATAAAATGAGAGGCTGACCCACCATACTTTCAAAATGCCAAATCTATTGGAAATGAGTAAATATTAACGTGAAAATGAAAACCACATGATCAGAAGCAAAGGCAGGAATTGAAAAACCAAGGGTAGAACAAAATATAATATAGTGCTGAAAGGGGCTACACTGAAAAGATCCATACTACAAGCGGCAAACTTAATAACATATTGAAAATAACAAAAAATTCCAGTCCTAGTGTGGATGTGGCTTTGCCACAGCACATGATGCCTTAAGAGCTGAGGAGCCCATGGGGTCACCCTTTAAGATGGAGATTAAAATAATATTGTAAACCTCGCTCTGAATATGCACGATTCTTGGATGATTGTAAAATGGTAAATGGTTTACTCAGACTCCCACGACCAAATCAGAATAAAACCAATGAAAAAGATCATACTTGACCCAAATTGGCCCACCAATTTTTATCACATACCCACCTATATTATGTGCAACAACGTTAGCCAAACTGCAATTGCATAAAGAAGTAGAAAAACTCAGACGGAAAATATGGAACTTCAAGCATTCATCAAGAACAAAGTTGCAAAAGTACACAAAATCAGTATCTTCGGACACTACACCTCGTTGTAAGATGTTAAATCGAAACCATTAAACAAATCAGACCTAATCAAAACTACCCAACAAAAAAAAAAAGTACTTCATACAGATTTTAAGGTGAGCAATTTTGTTATCTTTCAATCGTCGCCATGATCTTGCATCAGAGTACATAAGTCAACACTACCATCAACAAATCTAAGAAAGAGACTTCTTAGGTTGATAATTGAACACATCCATGAAAAATAAAAAATAAAAAAAACAAAGGCAGACCCAGAAGAAAAGAAGACCTGTTACAATGGCGGTGAGGCCAGTTCCATCAATCCCTTCGGTAACTTCCTCAGCTGTAGAAGAAGAAGAGAACCCAGATGGCCCATTCTTTGCAAAAAACCACATCTTTTCTTAGGGATTGATCAGACTGATTGAAACAACACAAAGGTTATCACAAAGACACTGCTTCAACTTGGAAACAAATTATGGAGCTATTTGAAGTGGCTCGTACCAGGAGAAGTTGTTGACTTTTTTTGCTTCTTGTGGTCCGTTTGTTTAATTATATGATGTTAAAAGATATATTAAAAAAAAATTTACAATTTTATATGTGTTTGTATAACATAGAATAAACAATAAATGAAAAAATAATTTTTTTTCATATTTAGATTTTTTAAAATCTAACTAATTTTTTTCTTACAAAAAAAAAGTAAAAAAATTGTGTTTAATAATTTAAATTCTCTTTTTACTCTTACTTTTTCTTAAAATATTCAATTAGTTATTAATTTTAAAAATTTTTATACAAATTATACTAACCATATAATGTGGTCTAGAGATAAGGATTTGAATCGATTCTTGTCTATGAATTAGGTTAGGAGTCAATTTTTAAAAATTTGAATAATAAAAAATATTTTTTCTTCTTTAAACCGAGTTAAATTAATTAAGAATAATTTAAACAATTAAAAAAAATTCTTCTAACTTTCCTTTCTTTCAAACAATGAAATGAAATTATTTTAAAATTTTCTTAAAAATTTTTTGAGCTAACCAAATGCATTTATATGAAAATATATTTTTTTTCAATTTCATTTTTTTCACTTCCCTTTCCATCCATTTCACTTTTCGTCGTCTCATTCTTACTAACCAAACGAACCTTGGTGATTGGGAAACTCCAGACGGTATTTTTGACCAGTAATCCGACGGATGATATGGCTTGGAGTGATCTGTATAAAATTTTTGGTATTTTAGACCAAAAAATACTTTAATCAAAGATAGGATATCAAATATTTTAAATTTTACAACAAAAATTTATATTCTATTATGATGTTTATTGAAATAAAATTAAAAATAAAAATCTAATTTTTTAAAAAAAATTATAATTAATATACAATTATACTATCTATTATAATTTAATTTAGTTGTCTAAATGATCAAATTAAACAACCAAATTATCTCACTTAAAGTTAAAAGATATTGTTTCTGTAACAGTTTGACCCCTTATTTGATTTTTTTTTTGTTTTATTCTAATAGATAGTATAATTGTATATTAATTATGACTTTTTAAGAAAAAATGAGATTTTTATTTTTTATTTTATTTCAATAAATGACATAATAAAACATAAATTTTTGTTATAAAATTTTTGTTATATTATGAATGACTTAGACCCCTTGTTTAATTTTTTAGTTTTATTCTAATAAATAGTATAATTGTATACTAAATTACGAATTTTTAAGAAAAATTAGATTCTTATTTTTTTTTTATTTCAATAAATGATATAATAAAATATAAATTTTGGTTGTAATATTTGATATTTTATTGAGTATTTTTTGTCTAAGTATAACATTTTAAACTTTAAGAGTCTAAGTGTTATATGCTTACAAATTTCAAGGTGTTTGAGTGTAATTTACTAAAAATATATTAACCAATATTGACAACAAGAATCTTAGTCTTACGTACATACAAACTTTAGATGGTTTGTGTATAATATTTTAAATATCAAGAGGTCTGAATGATTAAATGACAAATCTCAAGGGACCTAAGTGTAATTCTCTCTTAATTTTTTTATTTTTTTTTGGTGGAGGAAAAGACAAAGTACTATATTGGTGACAAGGTCCATGTCCCATTGCCCTATATTAATTTCGTCCTTATCACCAACATTGAACAATTCTATTTTGATTCGAACTTACGAAAATCGATAATTTTGGCTTAAATTCACAAAAATTTAATTCAATTATCAGTCTTATCCACCATGTACATGTGTTTTAACACTCTACTTTGGATGATCATTAATTTATAAAAGTGTTGGATACATGAATATTGTTTTATTAAAACCTTGCCAATAAAATTTAATAGGAAAAAACTTAAATGAAAGAACAAAAGTTCATTGTGCAAATTATCTTGTACCTTGATGTTGATGACTTAGTAGCTTCAATACAGCATACAACATGAATGGCTGTGGAGTGACCATTGGGATAAGATAACAAGCCTCAATTCTAACTTTTCCATATAATTACAAAACAACAGCCCCATCTTTGTAATCAAATTTCCACTCTTTATTATGCTTAACAAACCCAGAAAGAAAAAAGACACACACACATACAAAAAACAAAGGAGGATCCACTCTAACTGTTTTACATATTTTCAAGCTCACAATGAACAAACAAACTACTAACAAACTTCCAGATTTTTCAAAGAATATTACACAACAGCTTCACAACTATAAAAGACATGACGATTGGAAAAGGCATTTCATCGATCAACTCAGTAACGCTGTCATCCAAGCTACTTGGGCTGTGTCAAGCTCGCGCTGAAATCCCATAGTTTCTTTGCCAATTCTGCATCTTTAGCATGAGAGGTGACCGTTTTAGCTACATTACTGTCTGAAAAATACTCACCACTTATACCCTTAACTTGTGGATGCAGTGCCACATAGCATGTAGTTGCCGCTCCCTAAAACCATAAGAAACAACATCTATAAGAAAACTCTGTCATGGAAACATAGGGAGCTATGTTTGTCTAAAAGGACCACCACCATCGGGATCCTTGTGTAAAAAATAAAAGATTATTGCACTTAAAAATGGAAGATGACAAACCTGTGCAATACTTTTTAGCACAAATTTACCAATCAAATTAGACAAGCCTGCATCATGGGGAAAAAAAAGCATTGACATCAATCCAGATAATTCTAGACTCATTAAATGAGAGAGAAACTTACGGACTGATTATGTTTGAAATTTATTGGGATATTCAAGAAATAAAATCATATTCTAGCACGGCTGTAACTTGTAAACCTAAAATTCATATTTCATGGACGTAACTTTCCAACACACTGATAATGTTAGTATGCTAAATAATATGTAGCCAGTAATTAGAGACCAACTTCTATTATCAACTTAGTTTCAGATGAATATATAACAAATATCTACACAGTGAATAGTATCAATTCTACGGGTAAACTCTCTCGTATATCTACTCCCTCTTTTAAAGTGCATCTAAATGTTTTACAATTAGCATATGTTCTTTCTAGCAGAAATATGTAATCAAACTATACTTAATGTAATTTGTAGAACATAAACAATCAGAAGATGAAAAGGCCTGATGTTTACCATGCATAATGCTGTGGTGACGCATAATATTAGTGGAAATAGCTCCAGGATGAAGTGAATTAGCAGTAATATCCACCCCTTCTTCCTGGTTAACGTAGAAAAAACAGATATTATACAACATTCCAATAAGGATGATAATTGGACAACAATTGAATGTCAAATAAAAGGGACAATTGACAATGTCTCACAACTCGAATGGTAAAGTAACAGCCTTAACTCTATGTATGATGTGTTCAACAAAATTCAGTAATAATCTCAACTTCCCGTAGTTACCAACATTCACATAATTTGGAAGCCTACGGTTAACATCAACATGACCAATTAGAATTCTGCAGGAGTAAGCCAAGACTACTAGACTTCTCTTAAGTCGGGACTTAAGAGAAGTTCGAGAGAGATTTTTCAGTTCTGTTTCAAATGACAACAAACGCATACTCTCTGAACTGTGACCCAAGGTCATCACATAGGACTGGCATGTTATAAGTCTCATGACTCGTGAGTCCAATTAGGCAGTGCTTTTTGATGGTGTTTTTCATTGTTGAATTTAGAATCCAGCCATTTGTTTCTTTCAATGGATCCAACACTGCAGCAGAATGTAATCAACGCTCCATTAGACCACTCTAGAATTTCGACACTGTAGACAGAGACGTTACTTATCGAAAATTCACTACCAATTCTCTTTTGCAGCCTCAAACACACACAAAACCATGAAAGTGACACTAAAACAAACTGGTATACTTGATGGCATTCTCTGAATTTACTACATTTCTATCCACTTTGCAACCCACTGTTGTCCGGAAAGAAGTAGAACAAATTACCTTGAAGCACCTTGCTAGCTCATTGGCATGCAATATGTTAGCAAGCTTTGATTGTCCATAAGCAGGAAAATCCTTGTAACTGAAAATAAAACCAGATAGTAAGGATTAATGTCTGCTAAATGGATTTCATGTATTAAATTAAACATTAGGTAGGCACAAAAAATAAAACTGTTCATTGGCTTGCCTTTTTTTATCATTAATTTTATCAAAACGAATTCCTTCAGGATAAGTGATCTTATAACCGTCTGATGCACAACATTAACAATCCTTCCTTCTTTGTGGCTTTCACGTGCAGTATTTTTCATGTTCTCCAACAAAAGATTTGTCAACAGAAAATGGCTGCACAAACAGAGATAAATTTTCTTATATTTTACACCATATGTTTCTTGCATTTTCAAGAGAGAGTAACAAACATATCAGCAGGGAACTCAATGAAGTAAAAACAATTTAGGAGATGCAATGTAGCGTCTTAAAAATCATCCAATACAAGAATTGTTTTCCATCTCCAACTCGAAGAAAAAGTCTCATTTTCACAAGAATCCTTCCTATCGGAGATAGATCATATGCTTGAAAGCTACTAATTGAATACATTTGCAGCCCTGCGAGGACAAAGGAAGACCTCTCTTTTCGATATAACTAGCCATAATGTCAAAAAAAAACACACAGACCACTTAGCATAGTCAAAGGAACCATTTGTGAATAAATAACATCAAATCCAACATTTTTGATTCCTCGGATCTGTAAATTCTATACTTCCACTAAGAAGTTAGTATTCAACCTTGATTATCAGTTATAGAGTCAAATTTCTACATGTCCTTTTTCTTCTAGCATATGATTTTACATTCTAGCAAAACTGCATTCAATAAATCATCATCAACAATCAAATATTCAGGACATATGTAATAGCAGAACTCTAGTCTCTTGCAATAATCAGTGAAGAAGGACCGAAAACAGACCACTTCCTGTTGAAAAATTTCTAGCACCCACAAACTTCCAGAGCAAACATAAACATCAAGCAAGTGAGCAACAATGTTCAACATACCTAGATAGTTAGTTGCAAATTGCAGTTCTACGTTGTCTTTGGAAAGCTTGAAAGGAGGACCCATGATACCTGCATTGTTACTTCCAACACCATGTATTCCACTCCTTGTTAATTGCTATATTCAAAATAAACTTGTACATTCACACGCATACACACACAGCCATACATATATATAAGCCACAAGAAAAACAGTAGAGTTAATGTTACATAGTTTTCTTACACGAGGATATTCAGGGGAAGACGCGAGGAGTTATACTCGGTTGCAAATTTTCTGACAGATTCCATTGAACTCAGATCTAACTCCATAACCTCAAGTTTAGAAGTGGGGTTTTTCTGAAGTATTGCTTCTTTAATCTTTGTTCCAGCATCCACATTTCGTACAGCCATAACCACATGTACACCACGCAAGGCAAGGACACGTGCGGTCTCTACGCCAATACCACTTGACGCTCCTGAAATACATAAAGAGTAGAGTATGATGAGCACACATATTTTCTATGTGAACTGCTACGTGTACCGCCCGACGGTATAGATACCGAAAGTTATAATTTTTTACGGTTAATTTATAATGTTTTTTTAAGGTGTATCAATTATAGAATATTGAAATCGATACCACATTTTTTATGATTGATCATAGATGTATGTGATTGATCATGACCTCTCTCGAACAATTACAACTTCTCTTTTTAAAGTTATAACTTTACTATACAAATTAGTAATTGACGGTAGTAGTTCCAGAAATTTTTTTCGGGTACAATAAGAATTTCCCTATTTCTATAATCATTTTTTCACCAACACTAGCATAAATGATTCTAGACCTGTCAACATGTGAGCATCACTCGTCTTATATGTAATAACATCAATATACATACATATATATATTAATCACATCGAATTTTATTAGATCGAATTAATATATCATTATCGATTTAAGATATCTAAATTAATACAGACAAATTGATAAAGGAATGAAAATATTAGTCCATATCTGATTAAACAGATTTAAATTCGGACCAAATTGGGTCTATTTGCAGCCCTACGCATTTGGAACCCCCAAGTTTATACCTAGCTAGCACCTATCACGACAACCCAGTTGCAGGAGTACACAAAATGGGTATCTTCAGATACAAGTCATTGTAAGATGTTAAATCGGAACCAGTAAACAAACCAGACCAAATCCAAACTACCCAACAAAAAGAAATGTACTTAAGAACAGGGGAGTCCACAAAAGCAGTATCTTCTTTTTTTTTTTTAATTCAACGGATAGTAAT